>OV050032.1:189562936-190020436 GCA_920105625.2 Clusia tigrina
AAGGCCTAAGTAAGCACTTCGGGCGAACGCTTTACCTACCTGGTATACTCGTATATTGCATATGAATGAAACATAAAAACTCAACAATCAGACTTCAATATTCCAAGTTTCGAAGTCAGAGAAAATAGAGTAAATAATAAGAATGGCGAAGTCTCTAAATCTGGGGTTGATATCCACAATTTGAGTGTAAGTTATGTGTGAGGTTCTATGCAAATATGTATTGAAGGATTACACAAATGTTTTAAAATAAATAAAATAGAGTATATAAAAATAAATAAATTATAATATTATTATCTTATATTATATATAATAATTAATAATTATATTATATGAATATAACCATTTATTTTTATTTATATTAATTTAGATTTTTTCCAATAATAATGCGTAATCCTCGCAATCAAACGAATAGAACAGTCCTTAAGGTCTGAGTATGCAAATTGCATCGACCTCTGCCCTGTAAATTCGTAGAGGTCTAAACTTCGTAACCGTGTTTTAAAGGATATACAAAAAAACAATTATAAATTGCATCGAATATGACACCATTAAACACCTGCCACGATTCCAGTCAATAGTTCCCATTTTACCTGCTAACTGCCTTGACTGACCATGCATGAATTATATATACGGGTACGTGGCAGAACAATTAATGCAACTTCCTCCCTTGCCACTAATTCTAAACTATATTTGAGCAAAACGGACGCCACTCATCATGCGAATATTAGATTAGAGAGCACACCAGTGTCGGTCCCCGCACGTGCCACAATTGATCTAAAAACTCGAGTCAGAACTGCAGTCAGCTTTTGGGCGCTTTGTAATGCAGCATCAACATACGACTGAGTGTGTGAGTATGAATCCGAGCATGTGTGAGCTCGTGTGTGAGTGCGAGTGTGTGTTTGTGTGTGTTTGTGTGTGTGTGTGTGTGTATACATGTGTGACATTCAAGCCATTTGGTACAAATAGCACACATTAAAATGTTCGTCCTTTCCACAGAATCCTGGTCCCATGTCAATTATGTGGAGAATATTTGTGCGTGTTGGGGGATGCTGTGTCTGGGTGTTCTTTCATAAAGTCTTGTTCTCACAATTAAATAAGTTTTAGAGTTTTAGTTTTACTGGTCCCACCACCACTTGCCACTCCCGCCCGCCCATACACCACTCACACAAGCCTCCTCTGCCCACATTCTCCGACAGCACGCTTGCGAAACTTGTAAACTATCTCCGAAATGCCTGGGCTCTTTCGCTGTTGCCCACTACACGTGCCTCTTCTGTCGAGCTCATATGGAGTATGAGAGTGTGTGTGCATATGTGTGTGCGTTTACATGTACGTGCGTGTGTGTTCGCATTTGTATGTGCCGCTCGTATGCATTTAATTGATCGAAATTGCACGTCAACGTACAAAATTTTATTTAAAAAGTTATTTCAGCAATTTGGTCATATTTTAGTTCTGTTGCTGTTGCTGTTGTTGTTGCTGTTGTTGTTGCTTGTATTCCTTTTTTCTTCCTTTATGTTCGTTTTTTCCAATTGCAAAAGTTGCTTTTTTCATTCATATCAATATTTTTTTTTTTTGGCTGCTTATTCGTTTTGTGTTTTTTTTAGTGATATTATTTAAAAAGTTTGTGCGTTCGGTTTTTTTTGTTGTAATTGGTGTTGGTGTAATTGTTGTTGTTGTTGTGGTTGTTGTTGTTGTTGTTGCTGGAGCTTGCAATTGTATAGAAATTTGTAAAGCAATTCACGTATGGCATGGCTTGGCAAGCGAAGGCATGGCTTGGCATGCTTTTGTGTGTGTTTTTATAGTGCGAGAGAGGGTTGGCTCCTTGCTTGGGGTTTTTCGGGTGAGGAAGGGGCGTGTTCAATTTTCTGTGAAATTGTCAATTATTTTGTGCAAAAGTTTTCGGGTTGCGTATTTGTGGGATTTTCAATTTAAAATTTCATTCTACCATAAAAAAGTACAAATTTGTTTTGCCTCTGCTTTTGGCTTTTTATTGTGTTTTATTTATTTTGTTTTTTCCTTTGCAATTTGATTGAAAAATGTACGTCGTTCTTTTTTCTTTCTGGTGTTGTAATTGTGAAAACATTTTATGGTAGAAAAGTGCACATAACTTTTTGGTAGATGTTAATTATATAGTAACGCAGCCAGCGTGCGAGCGTGTGTCCTGTGTAGTTATTCCATCTATTTGACAATAATCATAGAAGTAATGTCAAAAGGCCACACCCACATACCAACAAACTAAAAATCAGTTGATAGTCGAGTGGAGTGACAGCAAGTAGTTAAATACCGGATAGCTGGGTGGGGGAGAGTGGGATTAGAAACTATCACAAACTGAGTCAAGTCATGGATGAAGGAGCCGGTAGCAACTCTACCATAATATTGCTATGATGGCGACTTATCCTGGCCGATTGTGAAAGGTATGTAGTGAAGCTTGTTTAATAGCACACTTAGGCTAGATTGGGTTATTGTGGCAGGTATAAAAATCATACAATGCTAGTGTTAGAGCGAGGTTTTTCTAGTAATGAAGGAGCTATATGAATAATGATGGAAGCAAGAGGACCATCGGGATCCAAGTTGTGTATAAGAGTAGGAAGGAATAATAAATAAGAATGATGGAACCAAGAGGACAATCGGGATCCAAGTTGTGTATAAGAGCAGGAAGGAATAATGAGTAAGAATGATGGAACCAAGAGGACAATCGGATTCCAAGTTGTGTATAAGAGCAGGAAGGAATAATGAGTAATAATGATGGAAGCAAGAGGACCATCGGGATGCAAGTTGTGTATAAGAGTAGGAAGGAATAATAAATAAGAATGATGGAACCAAGAGGACAATCGGGATCCAAGTTGTGTATAAGAGCAGGAAGGAATAATGAGTAAGAATGATGGAACCAAGAGGACAATCGGATTCCAAGTTGTGTATAAGAGCAGGAAGGAATAATGAGTAATAATGATGGAAGCAGAGGACAATCGGGATCTAAGTTGCGTATAAGAGCAGGAAGGAATAATGAGTAATAATTATGGAAGCAGAGCACAATCGGGATCCAAGTTGTGTATAAGAGCAGGAAGGAATAATGAGTAATAATGATGGAAGCAGAGGACAATCGGGATCCAAGTTGCGTATAAGAGCAGGAAGGAATAGTGAGTTAGTTCAAGCTGCTTATAATGAAAATATGTCAATGAAGCGGATTTGAATTAAGCTGAAAATTAAAAAAGTTTCGAAAGAGAATAACTGAGAGGTCCTTGAGTTAGGTTAGCCCAGGAAGACTAAATGGCAAGCTTATATACATTATGTCAAACAGTCAGGCTCCTCTTAAGGCACTGGGATCGTACCACTATACGTCCCGAATGGCTGAAAAATTGTCATAAAAATCTAAAGAATGTAGGCGAACAGAACAATGTCACACTTTGGTGGGTGCCTGGACTTGAAGGACACACTGGGAATGAACGGCCAGACTGTCTCGCAAAAACATACATACATAATACATACATACATTCATAATACATACATACATAATACATATACACTTACATAATACATACATACATACATACATATATGATACATACATACAAAAAAAAAAAAAAAAAGATACATACATACATACATAGTACATACATACATACATAGTACATACATACACACATACATACATAATGCAAACATAATACATACATACATTATTGTCTATTATTGTGTTACGCACCGCGACCTTTCGATCTATTGTGCCCCCATCAGAGGTTCAAAGTACATCTTTGAGTCCTATCCTCTGAATAAACATGATGACAAGTTTTGGTTCCAGAGATTTCACATATATACATACATACTACATACTAAATACATATATACTCCAACTGTAAATACATAATATATACATTACATACAATATATGTGCATATTTATCCATATGACTGTGCTCCTCTGGGCACTTTTGCCACTAAGGAATTGAAAATTGTTCACTGTGTACTCACGGACAAGCCTTAAAATTGCACAGACATATCATTTTAATGTCAAAACAATCTGCCTGCCCACCCGCACCCCACTCACTTTACCTCCGTCTCCCTCCTTCACTCTACGAAGCTGTCCCTCATTGTCCATCAGAGAGGTGTGAGTGTGTCTGCAAGTGCGACACTTGAAATCATTTTATTGTACCGTCCTGCACGATTGCATAAAAAATTAAGAATACAATAAAAACAAAAACAAAAACAGAAAAGGACAATATTAAAATTATATATTTGACATATCAGTTGTCATTTTTAACATATCGCATTAACATACAAAATGCCAAGTGAGAGAGACGTCGTTTGTCATTCACAAAATGGCGTACAAACGCCTGCACAAAAGCTGGGTGCGATTCTGGCTGTCAGTGAATAAGTGAGTGAGTGGGTGGCTCTACGGGCTGGGGGGGCCCGGTAGTCGCTGGGTATAATAGACATGTGCAGGCACATATGAGCATTGGCTGCGTGGCCACAACTTTGCCATACGGGCAACAATTAATGTCTCATAAAATGTAATTTATATTAAAATCAAACAGCTGACGTAATTTCATTATGACGACAACGAGCAACGACAGCGAGCGATAACGATGATGACAATAGCAATAATAATGAGAAGAAATTTTTGTTGGAATTTCATTTGCAATATAAAGGAGAAGGACAAAAAGAAAAATTAAATGCATGTAATTGCAGCGTAAAAGATGATGAGGTTGCATCAACAGCAGCAGCAAAATTAACAGAACAACATCCGGTGCGCAATCAGTCGTACAACAAATACACCGCATCAGCAATAAGCGACACGGAAAAAGTTTAATTTCGTGTAAATACCCATTCCAATGCATTTGCAGCCGATAATTAACGCGGGCGTGAGTGTGAATTGGTGTCATGTGCGAAAAAGTGCGAATTAAATAACTGGCTACTTACTATTTTGCCTCACGCTTTCATTTTACATGCCAACACACACACACACACACACACACACATTATATATATAGTATATATGTGTATAGTATATATACTAGTATATATGTATATGTAAAAAATGCCCACTCACCATTAATGAACCGTTCATTTAAAGCACATATTTTATAATTTTTAATAGCGATTTAAACCCGCAGCAGCGCTTCAAAGTATGCAATAAAAATTTATTTTATTTAATATGCACAAAGAATAAAGTCAGCAAAATAAATGATAGAAAAATAAAAAACAATTTTATCACGCCAGGATTTGGTTAATGGAGATAATTAATGGACAAGTAGAGGGAGAGAGTGAGGGAGAGATGAGAGAGGGAGATAGTGAGATAGTGATGAAGCGAGGGTGAGAGAAGGGCCGAGCTGCAGCTGTTGGTGGTGATAGTGTGAGTTGTGAAGTCAGTGGATTTGTACAACAGAAACCAAGTCTACACACAAACTAAAATGGAAAATCGTAACATATATAAAGGGTATGTGCTATCAGTCACAGAGCATATCTTTATGCAGTTATTCGAACCATATTTTGTAACACTTTCAGTTGTTTTTTTTCGTACTCAAAGCAGTCAGCTTTGTTATAATGTACATTTTCCCCACAGATATTCAGTCGGAACCGACAGTTAAATTAACAATTTCTGCACGAGAAGAAAGCAAAGATTCAAAAGCCGATCAAAAATAATTATAATTAATTTATATATTCTTAGAGGTAATAGTAGAGAGTAAGCTTTCATTGAAGCCCAAAGTGGAGCAAAGGGTAAAGAAAGCTACCAACGCTCTCTATGCTTGTAAAAAGATGCTTCGATGCACTTGGGGACTCTCTCCTGCTCTGATGCATTGGTGCTACACAGCCATAGCAAAACTTATTTCATTCTACGGTAGTTTGGTGTGGTGGAAAGCTGTTAGGAAGAAAACTTATTGCATAGCTATGCAAAGAGTCCACAGACTTGCGGCAGTGTGTGTGACGGGGGCCTTAAGGACAACACCAACGGCTGCTCTTAACACCATGCTCAATTTACCCCCAATCGACCTATTTGCGGAAAGCCTTGCGGCAAAATCTGCGGGAAGGTTGATGACCACTAAACAATTCCCTCTCTGGCCCTTCGGTCATAGCTCTGTAGGTCAAAGTCTCACGGTCAACACTGACTATGTGACTCCTATTCTTAGCCTGCGGAAACAAAGAAAAACAACTATTGAAAGGAAGGATGGCACAGGAGCATGAATGCTAAATGTAAAATCTTCAACCTATTCACGAACTGTTCGAAGATGGAGGACGGTGTTGGCCGATAATTAGTAGGACCGTGTTGGAGTGGGACGGGGTTGGAGTAGGACGGTGTTGGAGTAGGACGGTGTTGGAGTAGGACGGTGTTGGAGTAGGACGGTGTTGGAGTAGGACGGTGTTGGAGTAGGACGGTGTTGGAGCAGGTGTCTACTGCCCCGAACTAGATATCAACAGTACCAAACTATTGCAGTCTTTTTCAAGCTGAAGTTTTTGCAGCATGGAAAGCCGCAGAGCTCGCCCGCATAGCAGAAACTACGAACTCCACAATAAACTTCTACATAGATAGCCAGGCTGCGATTAAAGCCATAACTTCATGCTGTGCATCTTCCAGACATATTCTGCAATGCAAGGCAGCAATGGATAGACTGGCCACCAATCGGAAGCTACCCATCTACTAGGTGCGAGGGCATAATAATATAGAAGGAAACGAGAGTGCGGATGGCATTGCAAAAAGCGGAATCTTACTATCAAACGAGCAAGTAAGTAACGTATTGATGCCTCTAAGAATGATCAACAGCCGTATTGAAGATGACATGATGAGAAAGGTGAAAGAACGGTGAAGTATTGCCACATGTAGGATCGCAAAGGTCATGTGCAAACTGTCCGGCACTCAGACCAAATCGATACTGACACTTCCGAGAAAGTGGTAGTAGGGGTACCCACAGGTCACTGTCTAACTGCGGTACACGCTAAAAAGATGGGACTCACAAACAACAATGAATGCAGCAAATGTGGGGAGCAAGGCACAAGAGAAACTCTGGAGCATCTACTATGCCTATGCCCCGCAATATCGAAAACGCGCTTATCACTTCTGCGAGAGGTTAAGGACTAGAAGAGGTTTTGCACAACTAGGGATAGTTTCGCTCTTAAGATTTGCTAAGAGCGTCTCCTTGTTCAACGATTCATACTACAGCTCTTAAATGGTCTCTCTGTTTAACGATTCATACTACAGCTCTTAAAAGGATATCCATCTGGCACCGCAAAGGACCTTGTAGGTCTATGTGTGACCTTCACGGCCGGCCAGTCTAATCTAACCTAATCTTATATATTCTTAAATTTATTACTAATTTGCATTTTAAGTGAACCGGATTTAGACCAGAGTCTTCCAAGCACTCCCTTTTCGCATACTGAAATTCTGTAACATGGAATTCCTCAAAATAAGTCTGAAAAGTAAGTAAAGGCTTTGAAAGTTTTAAATCGTATGGTACTGTGAAAAGAGGTATTTTTTTCTAAGTTGTACTCAAGTTAAAAAGGTTAGTATTCCAGGAACATTGTTTCAGCTCTTAACACTGCCTTGGCGGGGCCAAAGCGAACCAGAGGCACAGAAAACTCAAACATATTTGGGTAGAACACTGGACTGTGCTGAATGTCACAGGCCCGATGACCAGAGAGAATAACTTATAACATTTACTGGACACTCCAATGAGGCAGAATGCTCTTTAGATAACATCCTCGTTTAATATTCGGGCATATCACATACTCACATTATACATAAAGGACTCACATTTCGAAACTGTCTCGAAGGGATGTCTGATTGGCTCACAAACCGCTAAGGACTCACATTTCGAAACTTTCTCGAAGGGAAGTCTGATTGGTCCACAATTCGCTACCAGAATTGTGGTGGGGTTTATAACTACTAACTTGACTTGAGCTCTGCCTCAAACATATTCAGGCTGAAAAATTGTCTCGTCCCTTTCCAATTACTCAATTATGTGTATATTAAGTTGGTGGTATACTGAAGAGAAGCTCGACCAATGTGTCAATATAAGAAAAGGCCTTAATCCGTTTCCGTTGGCGTGCGGAACTGGATGCATCTCCGCCCTAATGGGGATTTACATTTTTCTTACACCAATGTGAGCTCTGGCTCAAAACTGATTTCAAATAACATCTCTCACTGATTCCATATTACACGGACAACTGAAGGTGTTAAGGAATTTATATACCTTGGCTCCGCAATTAACACGGAAAACAACGTTAGCCTGGAGATGAAACGAAGAATCACGCTTGCTAATAGGTGTTATTCTGAGCTCAGTAAGCAAATGTGCAGCAGAGCCCTCTTTCGCCAGACAAAACTGACACTCTACAAGACGCTCATCCTACCCGTGCTGATCTATGGCGCAGCAGCATGGGTCGTGTCGCAGGCTGATGCAGCCGCTCTTGGGGTGTTCAAGAGGAAAATTCTTCGCAAAATCTTCGGTTCTATTCGTGTCGGCGATAACTACCGAATTAGTATGAACCATGAACTGTACGAGCTCTATGCTGATATTGACATAGTCAGACTCATCATTATACAACGTCTGCGCTGGCTTGGACATGTCGTGCGTATGAACAACGCAGGAACGAAGAAGCTCCAGCGAAAAAGGTGTTCGAAGCGGAAGCCGCTGGACGATGATGTAGGGGACGCCCATGCCGCCGATGGAAGGACCAAGTCGAGGACACTCTAACCACGCTTGGTATAACGGATTGGAGAAGACGCCCGCAAAACAGAGGCGCCTGGCGAGCGCTGTTAAGTTCGGCCGTAACCCGATAAAGAGTTGTTTTGCAGATTCTGCGATTAGGCCACGAAAGTAAGTAAGTCTCTCACTGAGCTGGTTTCTTCTTCTGTTTAGATCGACTTATACGCGTAGGGTTATTTTCTTTTCACTCCCTCCCTCTGTTTCTGCATATTTCCAGCATTTCATTGGTCCTTGTCATCCCATTCATATCTGCTTCAAGTCCACAAACTTCCATGTATTTTTTAATGAATTTTTAATTTTAATTTTATTGAATTTTCTTCATTGGCATTTTGCTCACTTACATGCGAATTTTGTAACTGGCAATTGTTGCTGCCAATGAGGCAAACAATATAAACATTTCGCTCCCAACAAATCCCAATTACATTAAAACCAATTAATGTCAATTTTTTTTATATTTCTGTTTTCTGCAAAAATATAAAATAAAACCGCTCAGCGTAATGACAGAGCCACAATGAAATTGACAAACGAAAAAATAAAATAATGAATGTATAAAAATGCAGCTTAAAAGTTAAAATTTCAACGTAATTAAATTGAAAGGACTTCCATTAAATATGAAGCGCAACACGAGAAACACGAGTTCATAATTATTTAACCTCTGACAGAGCATGATGAATCATCGGCCGTTTAGCATAGTTGTGGCTGTGTGTGTGTGCCTGTGAGTGTGCCTGTGTGTGTGTGCTTGTGTATGTGTGCCTGTGTGCATGTACCTGTGTGTGAGTTACAAAGCTCAATAAGTATGCTATGAGTACTGATGAGAGTTGCTCATACGCCACGTGTGCCCAGCTTGTAAGCTGGCATGTTGCAGTAATATTTGATATGATTTGATTTAATTTAACTGCACATTTTCTTTTGCCAAACATTATAATTGAACATGATTGATAATGTTTTCTAGTGCTTCTAACTTCATAAAATACCTTTTCACATATAAGAGTAGTTCAATAGAATTAAAGCTAAATTCATTCATTGCCATTTACATATCCCAGACCAGTGAAGCCTGTAGAAATTCTGTACTTTTTCTCCAGCCTCTACACAAGCCAATTATGCATTGTGTGTGTGTGTGTGGTGTGTGTGCCTTGGCATGTGTAATTCGAGCTCAAGCACGAAAACTGATGCGCACTCGCTAATTAAACAGCGTGAGCAGAGCAACGCTGCCAGTGTAAATTGAGCATCCTGCTCTGCTATGCTGCTTGTCTATGCGCTCTGTAATTATCAACTCCTACATAAATCCCGGTCCATGCCAGCCCGCATGTCTATGGGCTGTGTAATTATCAACTGTTTCGTCCCTTTCATGTGGCCATAACGTATGCAAATAGTAATTAATATGTTAAATGGAATAATTCGACTACCATAAACTAGGCAAGCAAAATTTGACACAATACGCAAGTTACTCATAAGAGTCGTGGCGTTCGGCTTTTTCTGTTCGAAATGTCAATCATTCATTCATAAAATTTTTTGTTGTAGTACATTGGGCATTGTTTAAATTTGCTACTTGCATTTCATTTGATTAAATTTCAGTGGAAGCACGCCTGATTGGAGAGTGCCACACAAAACAGACCGCCTGCATGGCAGCGAACGGGCAGAGGAAAGCGCGCCTTTCCTATCATTTAGATCGCATTTATCTCTACTTTTATACATCAATAATTATGTGTGCGGATGCGAAAAGGACTTTCAAAATGAGAAGCTACACAAATAGAACATAATCAAAAATGGAGATGCATGGAAAAGCTGCCCAATTGGTGATTGGCGGTACGCGAGTGCTAGTGCCCATACAATGGGCATTGTTTGAATTTGCTACTTAAATGTCGGCTAATTAAATTGCATTTGAATCAGGCCTGATTTGACAGTGCAACACAAAACCGTCCACCAACTGACAGGAGCTACATTGGTGCCTCTCCTGTTATTTAGTTCGCATTTATCTCTACTTTCATTCATCAATAATTATGTGTGCCGATGCTAGAAAGAACAACACAAATTGCTCGTATGATTCACAAATCAACGGATACTCATAGAACCTGACAGTATACCAATGTAGAGAATGCTGAGTGCATCCTGCAAATAAAGCCGAGATTGGAAGATTGGATACCAAAAAGAAAGCGAGCGGGGAGTTGCTTCAAGCACTTGGGAAGAAATCCAAAGAAGTCCAGCCAAGAGTATTATGCGATTTAGTAGCGAATGAAGACATAGGGATTTAGATATATTTAAGGATGTTATACACTGCGGCCTGAAAGATCTATTGTGATGCCCCTAGACTCAAGGATTTAACTTACTACAATTGAGAGTGTAAAGAGGGATACAAAACTTAAGCAACACCCTTCGTACGCCCGTAAAAGCCAAGAAGAACATGTACAAGTTCAGGTTGGTGGTGTGTGAAGGCCTGCTTCAATATATTGTTGTTGAGTCATGAAGCTGTCTGAAACATGAGTTTAGAAACTGAAAACCAAGTCTCTTTGAGTTTGAGGGATATATAGCAAATGTTTCTATTACCTAGTTCTATCAGCAGGGAGAATATACGGTCATATAAAAAGCACATAAGGATTACTTATAATGTCAATAGACTTGTATTTCACCTGAGAGAAGATAGGGTAATATACAGCTGGGAATCTGGTGGAAAGTAACTGGATTTATATAGTCTCATGAACACAATCTATAAATTATTATCAGGCAAGGACACAAAATACAAAATAATGTAGAAATTTAAAAATTTAAATTTCCACAGCACTATTCAAGGGCATTCTTCTACATTCCATGGTGAGGTAAATCGAAAGGCGTAGAATTCCCTTTATTGAGAATAAAGTTAGTAGTCCCAGGAAAGGGAATTAAATGGGAGAAAATAAGAGCAACACAGGAGAAATGAGTCCAAAAGAGTACTTGGAGTATAAAAAAGTGCTTCTCATCGTTTGAAACCAAGTGCCTGACTAAGCAAATAGTGATAAATTAAAAACAAATCCCAGCACGAAATCCCAGATGAAAGATGAATACATTAATCATATAAATCTCGCATAAAAATACAAATTTGTAAATTGAGACCAGAGTATACAGAGTAAAGAAACTTAAAAGTCAAACGGCAAAGCAGCGAAATAAAGCAGACGGACGTTGTACAAAAATCCACTAAAGATCGTATTGAATCCACTCAGAATCGTGGTGAATCCACTCAAAATCGTGGTGTGTCCACTACGGCCGCTGGCAGCGAAAAAGAGTTTCTTTTCTCTGTGTTCTCTCATTCAGACCTTCCAAAGTTCCTTAAGATTATCTCAAAAATGTTTTAATGTGGTGGAGTAATAAGGAGACAATAATTATAAAGAAGGATACAAGAAGGAATTAATTATAAAATGATATTTACCACTTCGAAGCATTGCTGTAGCGAACTCACCTGTAAAGAAAAGAGAGAATGGTATGAAATTAACACATCTGTTAGAAAAGTTTACACAGGTTTAGTCATGAATATTAAAAATACTATTTTATCACAAAATATTGCTACCATAATTCTTCTGCAAATTAACCTTTCATCACATAATTTCTAAGTATTCATTTTCAGTGCACAATATGTTCGGCATTTATCAGCTTTCGAGATCTTGTATCTTCATCAAATGACTCTTACTTTCTTTATCTAATGACTCTTACTATTTTCATCGCCAGTTTTATCGGTCTGTTTTTTAATCTCATCTTTCTATTCCTTCACCTGCTTCCGGACTTTCTATGCCATTTCTTTCGTTTTTCATTCTCTTTTTCTGTTGTGTTTTTAATAAGACTTTATTGAGAACATTTGCTTAAATCTTTAGTACTTCTCCTTCACTTTCAGTCGAAGGCCTTAATTGCTAGTACTCAGTTCCCAAACCATAATTGTTTATAGTGTGAGGTACAACAATAATAATATTAACTAATTTTTTTCTCCATTTTCTTTACTACTACTTATTTTACCTTGCATCGGATGTTTCTTTATAATGCCTTTTAGTATATTTTCTGTACAGTTTTTCAACTGTTTATTTAATATGCTAACTTTCGAAGTCTTGGCGATAGCTTTCATATTATTTGTTTCTGTCTCTTTAACACTGCTTCGAATACGTTTCTCTACTCTTCGTAGACTGTATCGCATATAGTTGCTTTGCCATTACTTCTCAAAGTCTTCATCTTCTCTGCGACATAATTCCCAACTTTCGACTTATTCTACATCTTCAGTTTATTCTTCTGTTTACTCTGAGACATAATTCCCAATTTTCTACTTATTCTACGTCTTCATTTTCTTCTTCTGTTTACTCTGAGACATAATTCCCAATTTTCTACTTATTCTACGTCTTCATTTTCTTCTTCTCTCGGCGACATAATTCACAATTTTCCACTATTTGTACGTCTTCAGTTTCTTCTTCTGTTTACTCTTGTGACATAATTCTTAATTTTCTTCTTATTCTACGTCCTCATCCTCTTCTTCTCTTTACTCTTGCAACATAATTTTCAATTTTCTACTAATTCTACGTCTTCAGTTTCTTCTTCTATCTACTCTTGTGACATAATTGCCAAATTTCTACTTATTCTACGTCTTCTGCTTCTGTTTACTCTGCGACATAATTCCCAAATTTCTACTAATACTACGTCTTCAGTTTCTTCTTCTGTTTACTCTTGCGACATAATTGCCAATTTTCTACTTATTCTACCTTTACAGTTTCTTTTTAGATAATAAGATTTACTCTGCGACATAAATAACAAATTTCTACTTATTCTACATATTCCATTTCTTTCTGTTTACTCTGTGACATAATTCCCAAACTTCTACATATTCTACGTCTTCAGTTTCTTCTTCTGTTTACTCTTGCGACATAATTGCCAATTTTCTACTTATTCTACCTTTACAGTTTCTTTTTAGATAATAAGATTTACTCTGCGACATAAATAACAAATTTCTACTTATTCTACATATTCCATTTCTTTCTGTTTACTCTGTGACATAATTCCCAAACTTCTACATATTCTACGTTTTCAGTTTCTTCTTCTGTTTACTCTTGCGACATAATTGCCAATTTTCTACTTATTCTACCTTTTTAGTTTATTTTTATCTTTACTCTGCGACATAATTGCCAAATTTCTACTTATTCTATGTCCTCGTTTTCTTATTCTGTTTACTATGCTACATAATTGCCAAATTTCTACTTATTCTACGTCCTCGTTTTCTTTTTCTGTTTACTCTGAGATATAATTCCCAATTTTCTACTTATTCTACGTCTTCATTTTCTTCTTCTGTTTACTCTGCGATATAATTCCCAAATTTTTACTAATTCTATGTCTTCTTCTCTGTTTACTCTGAGACATAATTTCGAATTTTCTACTTATTCTACATATTCGGTTTCTTCTTCTGTTTACTCTGAGACATAATTCCCAATTTTCTACTAATTCTACGCCCTCATTTTCTTTTTCTGTGTACTCTGCTACATAACTGCCAATATTCTACTTATTCTACGTCTTCAGTTTCTTCTTCTGTTTACTCTTGTGACATATTTCTTAATTTTCTTCTTATTCTACGTCCTCATCCTCTTCTTCTCTTTACTCTTGCAATATAATTTTCAATTTTCTACTTATTCTACGTCTTCAGTTTCTTCTTCTGTTTACTCTGTGACATAATTCTTGCCTTTCTACTAATTGTACACCACCATTTTACAGGGTTTCTCTTTGTGTCCTTACATCTAACTATATACCACAATTTTTATATTATGTCCTTGTAAAATATGTTTAGAATCCTTCTGCCATTATTTCTCTACTATAACTCACCACTCTCCTACCTCTTTGTTTACCTACAGTTCCTTCCGTCTTTTCACCACACAATTTGCTCCGTTTTTACTACCTTTTCTGCTAACTAACTTTATACCAGCTTCTACGAGAACTCGCCGTATTACCATCTTCTAAGAGCCTCCATCTCTAAACTTTATACGAGTTTGTTCGCCACCTCGTTCATCCGGCAGCGCATTCATTACCAGCTCTGTCAATATCACAAACACATGCTTGACTCGCTTGCTTCGCCTACCGTAATTCATACTTGTGCACATATCCTGCATGAATCGTTCAGAGTGCCGCTCTAAAAAACCCAGCAAGTACTCTGTTACGTATCCTTTGTGCCATTATGATTGTTGTTAGCATTTTTTCTACGCTCAATAGTTTTTTCTCTTTCTTTATGTTTTACGATCATTATCAAAAACACAAAAAAGCGAATATACTCACAAGAATTATATGCGCACATTTTTTCACAGTATTTTCATAGAATTATTCTTGCTTTTTGTTTGTGTGTTGCCAAGAAATTTCGTTAATAGCCCAATTTATACACTTTTCGAACGCTTTGCAAAACAATAAACGCCATTATTACTATTACGCTGACTACTTTCATATAATTTCTGCTCTTTCTTCGCTTCGTCCCTACATTTTTCTATTCTTTCAGCTTTTTTTCTGGCTTTTTTGTAGTTTCCCGTTGATTGTACACGAGTACAAAAGTAGTATTTATATTGGGTGCCCAGAATATCTGCCCAATAAAGTAGTCGGCGCAAATAAAAAGGAGCCAAGCGAGCGAAAAGAACTGCTGCCTTATCTGTGGAATTGAGCTTTATTACAGAAATGACCCTTTTTGAAGCAATTGCTGCTAAATTATGGCGAAAATAGAAAACACACACATTGAGTGAGGGGAGGGAGCCTTACTACTTTGGCGTACAGAGTGTAGTAATAACAACAACAACAACAGAGCCGAGCGAGAGCCCAGCACAGCGAGCGCAATGAAATTGAACACAATTTATGGTAAAGTACTTTTTAGCAAATTCACAATTTACCAACAAAAAACAACAAATTTATAAAGAAAGAAAGTAGAAAATAAAAAACTACACAAAAAACAAAAACAATTTTTTTGTATGCTTTTTTTTTTGTATTTTTTTTGTATTTTTTTTTTGGTACTTTTTTTGTATTTTTTTGTATTTTTTTGTTTTTCATTTTTCCCCAGCAAGGCGAAGCAAGGCAAGTCCTCATGCCTGGTTGGGCCACTGCCCTCACTGCCACTAGAATCGCACACATACTACTTATCCGACTACTCTACGACTACAGCGACTAGAGCGGACTACAGTGACTTCGACCGGCACTACTCTTCTGCCCATGCCCATTTAATGGCAGGCCAACCAACCCAGAAAAAAGAAGCGTACTTTATTACTCTATTACAAAACCATCAAAATCCAAAGATAAATGAAACTGATAAGTGCGTAATTTATGTTTGGATTTCGTTTTATTTTGTCATTAGCTTTGTGTGAGTGCGACCGTTCTGCCACTGAGTGTGAGTGTGTGTGTGTGTTGGTGTGTGAGTGGGCCAAAACGGAAGCAGCGAAATACGAACGTATTTTATAAGCGCGCAGGAGGAGTTTGTGTGGGAAAAAGTAGTAAAAATAAAAATTTTGTGCGTAATTTGCTAAATTGTTAGAGCGCAAAGAAATTTTATTATTATTATGATTTTCTGTTTTTAATTTGTTACGTCGAAGCGGAAATCGATTTTCAGCATTTGAATTGGGTTTCCAATATTTCACGCACACCAACACACGCGAGCACAAACATGGTTTCACTTTCCCACCGCCCTACTGCCCCACTCCCCCACTGCCACACTGCCCCACTCCTCCACTTTTTCGAATTAGTTTGATTATAGCAATTCAAAGAGGGGCCAGCCCTAGTAACGAGTGCTGAGGGCTATCCTGCCATGCCCAGTTTTGTGGTGTAAAGTGCATCAATTCATATGAAAGCTGTTCCTTCCCTACTGCGGCAATTGTATGGAATTACAATGTAAAAATCTAGCCACGTCGATATCCTATTCTTATATTCTTAACGATTACGCGCGAGTTAACGACCTGAAAGTTCTAACTAGTCCAATTCGTTATAGCCTAGTTCTCCTATATCAGAAAGTGTTCGACCATATTTTAGCTTACAGTCATAAATTTTTCGTAGTGGCGAATATAAAATTGGCTTTTAACAGGGGGACGCACATAACGATTAAGCTATATATAACAATCCTATTGTATGCTCATTAATGGCTTCTATGTGCGTATGAAGGTGTAAGTATAGGTGTGTATTTGTGTGTGTTGGGGCTTGTGCGTAACATAATTCTTGCTTAAAACGGATGTGAATGAGGCAAAGCTTGGTGTGCAAATAAATTATTACACATTTGCACGGAAATGGAAATTTAGAGTATACAAAACAACAACAACAACAACAGCAGTCACACAGGGTGAAGGGGAGTGGTGAGAGCCAATCTGTTTCCGAGAGAACGAGCAAAAATGCTGGCCATAATTATACTTAATATTTATAGCTACACTGCCTGATTGATAAGTTTAGAAAGTAGTGATGGCAGGGACCTTTAATGGCCCAGTTAAGGCATATTGAAGGTTTAAACATGAGTTATCATGACTCATGTACATTTTACTATTAAATTGGAACAGGAAATATACTCACGACGTTGTTTTCTAACCCTATGTTCTGTTTATAATAATCTCCTATGCTTTTTCTAACTCCTTTCCATATTCGCTTCTCTTAAGAACCTACACAATTTTTTTTTAAACTGCATCCCTATATCTGATGTGACTCTAATTCCTACCTATATTTATATTTTTATATATCTTTAAAACCATTTCTAAATTCGTCTCTAACTCAATATCCCATGACACTCCAATTTCATCTCTAACATCAAAGATGGAATCACACTTTAGCCCTTCTTCATTTCTAATTGCATTTGTAATACCATTTCTTATTCTATTTCTGGTTCCATTTCTAACTCTATATTTAACTCTAACACATCTCTAATTCTTATTTCATCTCTATTACTATATCCAGCACTATCCCTAATTCCATATTGAACTGAATCTTGAACTCCAAGTTCAACTAAATTTCTTAGCTATATCTTCCATTTTCTCTTCATTTTCTTCAAAATTGCTCCCTAACATTTTTCTAAATTCTATTTCTAACTACTTCTGCAATATCATCTCTAAGTCAATATCCTACACCTACTCTAATTTCATCTTCATCCCTAGATCTGGCTCAAAATTCATTTCTAAATATATATATCTACCTCTAACTGTATTTCTAACTTTATTTCTAACTGCATCTCTAACTTCTTCTCTTGCTCCATGCTTCCATGCTCTATGTTGAATTTCCTTCTGAATTGCATTTATATACAAGTATCCACACCTATTTCTATCCATTTACTTAACTCTATGTTTAATTTAATACCCAAATCTCTTACTAACTACAGCCGTACATAAAACCTTAATCTCTATTTCTATATACCCGTGTATCACTATTTCTGTCCCTAAATTAGTTCTACCATATATTTAACACTATCTTGAGCTTTCTTTCTAACATAATTTCTAACTCCATTGTTGACTCTATTTCTAGGTTCAATTCAATTTTCCTCAATTGTTCCATCTTAAACATCTCCATTTATTTCTATCTCTACTTAAGTTGTATGTAGTTCTTTGTACTATTACGTATGTATTTCTATATCACTATTTGTTTATGTAACTCCAACTATAACTTACTTATGGCTAATTCAACCTATGAACCCATTTGAATTTCTATTTTATGCTCTATCTCCAATTCCATTTCAAAGAGTATCTTTAACTTCACCTGTGAACTCATTTCGACCTTTATTTTCCACACTATCATAGCCCCATTTCTATCTATAACTCTCTATTTCTTCCTCCGTCTCTGTTTTCATCACTGGCTTCCCCTTGAACTGCAGCTCAATCTTTATATCTATTATTATTTGTTTATTGTTTATAAAATCATTAGATTGCATTTATATTTACCAGACCCCCCCCCCCCCTAACTGTATTTCTGACTCCACCTCTATTTCTATATATGGCTTTTCTTTTATTCGTTACTCTATTTCTACCTTTAGTTTTCTACTTTTATTGGTTTTCCTATATCAGCGAGCAACTCTAATATTACACCTGGATATCGAACATGCTTTTATATATATATATATATATATATATATAGTATATCTTAGCTCTATCTCAAATAGTAACCTATAGTTTCCTCTCTTTTCATATGTAGATGTACACACTTTCCCCTGTAATGTATTTCTCCATATCTATTTGCTCTCTTTTCATATGAAGATGTACACCCCTTCCCCTGCATTATGTCTCTCTCCATATCTATTTCCTCTCTTTTCATATGAAGATGTACACCCCTTCCCCTGCATTATGTCTCTCTCCATATCTATTTCCTCTCTTTTCATATGAAGATGTACACCTCTTCCCCTGCAATATGTCTCTCTCCATATCTATTTGCTCTCTTTTCATATGTAGATGTACACCCTTTCCCCTGCAATGTCTCTCTGCATATCTATCTCCCAATATCTTATCTATATATAATATCTGTATATATAACATCTCTCTATTTCCCTTCATGTTACTTCTTATGTTACAAGTGAGACCCACTCCCTTACAGCCACGCCTATTCCAACGACCAGTGTATTCTACGTCCTACCGCCGATTCCCTTCACATAGTATATCATATTTTATATATGGGTCCTGTGCGTCATTTCCGATAATTATCAAATTGTCCTTATCGCATCACATTCGTGTAAATCTTTAAATGTATTTTAAGCGTGCTTTTTTACTTGATGGTGTTGTTATTGTTGTTGTTTTGTTGTTTTGTTGTTGTTGTTTTTGTTGTTTTTGTTGTTGGCTTTTGTAACCAGGGGAAATATAAAAGCGATGCACCTATGCCCAAAACGGAAGCGGAAATTGCATTATGCGGTTGTCGCTTAAATGTCATTTCGCTGTATGTTTTATTACTACTCCTACTAAAACTAAGTACCGCTATTTTTGTTGTTGTTGTTGTTGTTGCTGTTGTTACATTCTTGTTGCCGCTGTGTGTGTGTGTTTATATATGCATGATTACATGCTTGCATATTATTAAGCTTATAAAGTTAATGCTGTCGTTATTTTTGTAGTGGCTGTCGTTATTGCAATATGTCATTACAGCCACACAACACCACGCATTCGCACACAAATCCACCGACACACACAAGCACATGCACACACACAGACGCCTACAATCACACACACACACCCACAATCGCACACACGAGTGCATTTACATTATGCCCACAGACTCGCATTAGCATTTGGTGTGGTGGAATATCTAAAATACCGTTTTGTCCATGATTACACAACAACACAGCAACACAGCACACACACACACACACACACAAGCAAATACAAACAGGAGCAGGATTAATGAAATTTGATCCTGTTTGATACAAAGTTGACCTGCAGTCATTTTCCTCTCTTGTAAATTTTGCAAAGCGGAAGCTAAATTTAAATTATGATTTGTATAATCGGCAGGAATAGCGGACAAGGCAGCGGCCTTTTCAGCATCCTTCTCAAATATCCACTTAACTGCTGCGTGTGAGTGTTGACCTGTAGCAATTGTGTTCAAAATGGCGCCCAAATTGTTTCGTAGTGATATTAAATTGCCGCAGTTGCTAGTTTTGATTGCTCTAAAATGGATCTTGTACGCTTACGAAGCTCAATTGGAGGCAGCTCCTTTGTTGAAGTCAGCGGAATGCCTTTTCGCAGTTGGTCTCTGGTTTAATGGGTCGTCGGTCTTTTTAGCAGTACTTCAAGAACATACTCTATTTTTATGATATATATATATATATATATATATATATATATATATATATATATATATATATATATATATATATATATATATATATATATATATATATATATATATATATATATATATATATATATATATATATATATATATATATATATATATATATATATATATATATATATTTATATATAAAGGGTCTTTCAAAAGAAACGCTACAAAAGTAAATCGATAGTGACAGCAAACGACGCCATATTTTTTCCCGCTCTTTTGACATTTCTCTTCAGTAAGGTTTGCCATTTGATCACGCAAAGATATACGAGCCAACAATGAGTCGAAATTATTAAAATTTACTACCGAAATTCGGAGTCAGTCGCCTCAACTTTAAGAGCGCTACATCCAATTTATGGTGGTCATAATTGTCCTAGCAGATCAACAATTGAGCGTCTAGTGGAAAAATTTGAATCAACAGGCACAGTACAAAATGTTCCCGTGCCAGTGAGACAAAGAAGTGCCCGTAGTGTCGAGAATATTGCTGCCGCTGAGGCTTCAGTTCAAGAAAGCCCAAATGTGTCTCTCACACGTCGTTCTCAAGCGTTGGGCATCTCTGTGACGTCGTTGTGGCGAATTTTGCGAAAAGATTTTGGCCTACATCCTTACAAGATCAAATTGACACAAGAACTGAAGCCGCTTGACCACCATAAGCGTCGTATGTTCGTGAATTGGGCTGAGCAACAACTTGAAAATGATTCGGATTCTTATCGGAAAATCATCTTCAGCGATGAGGCTCATTTCTGGCTGAATGGCTTCGTCAATAAGCAAAATATGCGTTATTGGTTAGACAGCAATCCTCACGTACTCCATGAGTCATCATTGCATCCCGATAAAATTACGGTTTGGTGCGGTTTATGGGCCGGCGGCGTCATTGGGCCGTACTTCTTCCGTGATGATCAAGACCGGCACATTACTGTGAATGCGAATCGGTACCGTTCAATGATAACCGAATATATTTGGCCCCAATTGGATAATATGGACTTGGAGGACATGTGGTTCCAACAGGACGGCGCCACAAGCCACACAGCGAATGCCACAATCAATTTACTGCAAACCAAGTTTGGTGAACGTGTTATCTCACGAAATGGCCCAGTCGATTGGTCGCCTCAGTCGTGCGATTTGACGCCGTTATATTATTTCCTGTGGGGCTACGTCAAGTCTATGGTCTATGCCAACAAGCCAGCGACGATTGATGAACTTCGTACGAATATCAAACGTGAAATTGCAGCAGTATCGGCCGATTTATGCTTGAAAACCGTTGAAAATTGGGTTCAGCGTCTGGACTTCTGCAAGCGTGCCCGTGGTGGCCATGCAAAAGAAATCGAGTTCCATACATAATGGCATCGAACGTACTTTCAGAGGAATAAAGAATTTCATTGATATCTAAAACCGGTTTTGTTTTATTTAAAAAAACTTTTGTAGCGCTCTTATTGAAAAACCTGATATACTCGTATATATATTTGTACATTTTCTCTCTATCTCTCAGTTTTGACCCCTTGGCATATTTTCTTTGCTTTCGTTCAAGCCTTCTATTTTGTTTAAATGTTAAGTTTAAACTCTCCCACAATCTTTCCTGCATTTTCCCGCCCTCTCCCAATTTCTCTCTACAATAGCAAAGAGATTTAATTTGGAGAACGGTCTTGTTCTATTTCTCTGTCAGGACCTACTCTCCCCCTACTCCACATATTTACAACAAAATTTAAGTACATCATGCCAACTGTTAAGAAATTGCTGCCATGCCGAAGGACCCTAGGGCCACATCCGCATCCACCTCCGCCGCTGCTGCTCTGCGCTTATTTCCAGTAATCAGTTTAAATTATGTGCTGCTCATTTTTCTCTGCACTTGATGCGTATGCAATGAATTGCTGTTAGGCAGGCGGTTGGCTGCTGGCCTGTTGAGTTATTAACTGATCCGCCTGTTTCGGTGTGTGTGTGTGTGTGTGTGTGTGTGGGTGTCGGTGTATGTGTACGGAAGGAAGTGTGAGAGTGTGTGCAATTAAAATATTCAAAATACGAGCAAAAAACGAGTGCAGGAGTTTATGCATTACGAATTCATGTCCGTCTGTCTGTCTGTCTGTCTGTGCAGGAAGAGCAGAATGCACACGAACACATGAACTGAAGTGCGCATAAATGTTTCACCGAATGCGTCTGGCCGTATGCAGCCGCACTTATTCATGTGCGTGTGTGTGCGTTTGTGTGTGGTTATGTGCCCGCCTGCAGTGGTGGTACTTAATCCAAAAGCCAAAAGTAATTATATTAAGTAATTGATGAATTTGTTTTTCCCGCCAACATAAATGAACGGGATTTTCCCCATTTTATTATTTTTATTTATATACAAATATGAGCGAGCGCCTACGCTCAGACAAACTGCGCCACCGCCAACAAGGACATCAAGAAATAAACAAATAAAATGGAAGAAGCGCACGCCCTCAAGCACAGCCATAGTTATCGCCGGCTGACAGTCAGACGGACAGACAAGACCAACAACAAGAGCATAAACGGTAGTATTAAAGGTACAGTGCTCTGTGCGTGCGGAAGAAGTTGCGAACAAATTTACACAGAGCTGAGATGCTGAAGAAATTTTAAATATGTCCAGGAATTTAGGCTCCTTGACACCAGCAGAAGGGAAAGTAATTTGAATGTGGAATAAGAAGCAATCCTTATTTTTCACTTTAGAAATAAAGTTCAATATATTTACTCTATTGGAACCGTCAACCTTTTCGTCGGCGGGGACTGAGTAGGCTTACTGACTTATTATCGGCTGAGGTTGCTAAATGACATTTGAAACTAAGGGATGATCCCTGGGATGAAACAAATTGTTGTATAAGCAGTGATCCTACCAATAGCAATGGACCAGTCGGTCACCAGAAAAACAACGATTTTACCTTCTCGATGAAATGGAAAATTGGTGTAGTTGGACACATCTTTCTCCCACATTGTGGTTATTGTGGAATGCATGGAAAGATATGAAGCTGACACATCTTTCTCCCACATTGTGGTTAGTGTGGAATGCATGGAAAGATATGATGTTATATAACAAAGATTGAGATAATTTGAATGATCGGAAAGTTGTCGTTGAACTATCTCGATAACGATTCTCGGTGCCACTACTTTCGCCTTCAATATGCAATTTTGACTCGTTCTGCGGCTATTTTTATGCTTTCATTTGAAGCTAGAAAGATTTACAGTTTCGCCTGCAACTGTGGCCAGCAAGGGAATTTGTTGGTTTCTCAATGTACGCTCTATAGAGAAGATATATTGCTGATCCAAGTACGTTCGCTTGAGAGATATCTGCGGTTTCAACATCCCAATACCCCAAATAATAATAGTTAGTTCCCATGATTCCGCCAGGGATCAAAGGGGCACAACAAGGTTTCTCCATTCACTTCTGTCAAGCGTCTACCTTTTGATCACCTTCCAGCTTTTGTTAGTATTCATTTGTTTAATTTCAAGGTTTCTTCTTCAGTCCATTGCGGGTCTGCTCCCTCGTCGACTACTCTGTGGGTTCCAGTTGATTGCGCTGAAGTCGTTCGGTGAAGTCCTTCGGTGAAATCATTCGGTGAAGTCGTTCGGTGAAATCGTTCGGTGAATTCGTTCGGTGAAGTCGTTCGGTGTTCTATTGGAAACGTGACCAAGCCACCACCATTTCCTTTTACGGACTTCTATTTGCATTGATGTTTGAGCTGTGCTACACCATAGGTTGATACTTGTGGTATGGTGTCGTGCCAGAAGATGCGCAGGATTATGCGGAGGCAGCGGTTAAGAAAACCCTGAAGAAATGCTTTTCGATACACCTTTCGCATCAAGTCGAAGGCCTCAGTTGTGAGTACTCATTTTTCTCAAACTTCGGGTGATGTCGTTCCATGCTCTTCTGAGAAAACGTGACCAAGCCACCCCCATTTCTCCTTACGGATTTCTAATAGCATTTGTGTTTGAGCTGTGCTACACCATATATTGATGTTTGATATGGTGTCGTGCCAGAAGATGCGCAGGATTATGCGGAGGCAGCGGTTATGCGGAGGCTGCGCTTAAGAAAACCCTGAAGAAATGCTTTTTGCTACACTTTTCTCATCAACTTGAAGGCCTCATTTGCTAGTACTAATTTTTCTCAAATCCTCACCATGGAGTTCGGTATAATAAATATATAAAATTATCGACTGAGGTCTCCTGTACAATTATAGCTTATTATTTAATATTTCAGCCACAACCGTCTCAATTCATCTGTACTGGATGCAGTACTGTCCGCCGTCCAACACGCGTACATACGGGCACGAGTGTATGCATGGAATTCGCTGCCCGCCGATCTGTCTCTTGGTGTGGCTGGCGGGCTCATGTATATGGGTGTGTGCGTGTGAGTTGCTTTTAAGCTGCTGTCTATGAAAATGATAGCCAAATGCACATCGAAAGGATATCAAAAGTGCCGTTATAATCGTAAATTTGTTGCTGGTTTATGTTGAGATTGCCGCCTGTGCAGCCGCCAGCCGCCAGCAGCCAGTAGCCTGCAGTCGCTAGTCTCATGTACGAGTATTATGCTTTATAGCAAGCAAATATAGTTAGTTAGTGGCTGTATCAGTGTGAATGGAAAGCTTCATATGAGTGTGTATGTGTGTGTGTGCATCTACGTGTCTGTTTGTGTGCGCGAGCATGAGGATGTGCCCCGCATGGCCTTTTATTATGGCTTTTGCACTACTAAAGCAAGTAGTTAAGGCTTTGGCGCTGCTGCTGCTGCTGCTGCTGCCGCTCTTTCTTTTACACTTAGTTTTTCAGCTTCTTTTTTTATTAAAATAAATTACTTGGTTAATGGAAATTTGTGTTTGGTTAAGGGTGGTGTATGTGTAGCAGTGCTTGCGCTAGAACTTTGGTTAAAGGATTTTAAAATATGGCCGCTTAAAGGGCTTTGGCAGTTTTAGCAGCAAAATTGTAGTGCAGTCAAAAAGGATTTTTATCCTTTTTATTTTTTGGTAAAGGACTTTATGCTGATTTATTTGAGAGTGTGCATTTCTGGAAATGGAAATGTCATTTTTAAATGGTTTCTACGCAAGTTCGTTGGTAGGAACTTGCTCGTAAGTAAACGTAGGGTGGAAAAAAAGCAAATTGACTCGGAGAATTTGATATGGATTTAGCTTTTTTCGAGGTAGAGAGTTGAAATGAAATCTGCAATTCTTTGAGTTGAATTTAATTAAATTTTGCTGATCCAGATTTGCGTCGGACTTAGTTTAATAACATTTTAACTAATTGTAGTTTCTATAGAACTCTCATGGCCTCCGCTTCCAATTCACAACTGGCCCACGTTGTCACAGGATATACCATATATTTTGGAAATCACTTCAATTCATTAATTAATTATACGAGCACATTACGTGAAATGGGTTTGCATGGACGGGGAGGAAAAAGGGACCATTGCTCACCTGTTGTGCACGTGTCCAGCGCTGTCCAGAAGGAGGCGCACTTTCCTAGGCGACTACTTTCTGGACTCTTTGGGAGATATCTCAAAGAATAAGATTAGCTCCATCAACTGCTTCATTAAAAGCTCCAAATGGCTGGACCTTTGAAAGGCATGGGACCTAATGCCTCATGCGTTATCATCAAAGTGTCAATGTTGGCCTAAGTGCGCCCTTCTGGCGGCCGCCTTACCTACCTACCTACCTAATGTGAAACGGGGGCAGGAGCATTTGGACCTAGAACCAATTGGGTCTTTTCCAAGCACTTTTCAAGAGAAGATTGACGTTATTGGAAGATGAGCCCAGTTCAACATAGACAGGAAGTATCGGGGAAAACACATCCTGTTACTATCCGATAGTCAAGCAACAATCAAGAGTTTGAGCTCAGCCCTGGTGAGGTCTAAAGTTGTATGGGACTGTGTTGGCAAACTGAACTCCCTAGGCAGTATCCACAAGGTACATCTACTGTGGGTAGCAGGCCACCCAGGAGTAGAGGGAAATGAGAAGGCTGCTAACTTAGCTACAAAAGCTGCGGCCCCTCAGTTCAACAGCCCTGAAATAAGGCATTCTTTGCAAAGGCAAACAACCGATGGCGGAGGATGGATTTCTGCAAGATCAGTAGAGCACTCTGGCCGGAATACAACAAAAATAAATCCACAGAGTTAATAAACAGATGCAAACGTGATGCAGCCAGGCTTACAGCAGTCATCACAGGCCACTGGCCCATTGGGGAGCAGGCAGCTAAAATGGGCATCACTTACAACACCAGCTGCCGCAGCCGCGGAAACACAGAGGAAAAGGAAACCATAGAACACTTCCTCTGTGCCTGCCCGGCTCTATACAGAAGAAGATGGAAAACACTGGGCAAACCGACATTCCACAACATTAGGGAGATCGCGAATTGCAAGATAGGGGAAATTCTTGCGTTCATAAACCTCTCAAGCTGGCGATAAGGTGTAGACGATCGAGATTTTTAACAGGACACCTCCATAATAAACCAAAAGAGTGGTACCAAAACGGCGATATTGCGCTAATTGTATGTGGGTACATCACCATTTAAACCTACCAACCAACCAACTCACAGGTCACTGTCTAAGGGCGGTACACGATAAAAGGATGGGACTCACAAACAACAATGAATGCAGCAAATGTGGGGAGCAAGGCACAAGAGAAACTCTGGAGCATTTACTATGCCTATGCCCCGCAATATCGAAAACGTGCTTATCACTTCTGCGAGCCCCCTGATTTACTAGAAGAGGTTAAGGACTAGAAGAGGTTTTGCACAACTAGGGATAGTTTCGCTCTTAAGATATGCTAAAAGCGTCTCCCTGTTCAACGATTCATACTAGAGATCTTAAATGGTCTCTCTGTTTAACGATTCATACTACAGCTCGTAAATGGCCTCTCTCTTTAACGATTCATACTACAGCTCGTAAATGGATATCCATCTGGCACCGCAAAGGACCTTGTCTGTGTGTGGCCTTAATGACTGGCCGGCCGCCTAACCTAACCTAAATCTCTGAGTTGCTTAAAATAATTGTCCCCAAATGTTTGCAGACAGTACCGAACCTAACCTAACCTAGACACAAGTCAATAAACTTGAGCCACCACAGGTTCACCAACTCTTCAGTGGGTTTAGCAACGCCTTCGGGCATTTAAAGGTGTGTATACATGGCTTTTAATTGCTAAGATGGCGCTCTCACGTACCCAGATTACTCATATCCTCTCAGTTAGATATGAGCAAGATCCCTCAACTTGATTCCTTGAAAATACCTGAATTTCTGTCAGAAATTAACCTGACAGAAGATCTGTAGATGAGGCTATCCTCATCAATTCACCTCAATTAAATTTTCACACAATAATGGTAGAAATTTCTTAACACAATCGTTCCAGTGATTGAACTAATAGCAAACAATTATTTTCGTAGCAATTTTATGTACTTTGGTGCGGCTTCCCAGACACAAGTTAGTGGTGTGGATTAATTTTTTTGTTGCATACTGTACATTTATATTCAACGTACCAGTAGCCAAGTTGAAGTACATCCTTGCTAAATAAAATTGATTCATCTGGTGTCTGTTTTAATGAAAATTCTAATTGAAATTCATTTAACGCACAGCGCAGACATTTATTACTTTTCTTTCAATTTCGGGTATTTGCATTCATTCCTTTTTATTTGGGTATTTCATTTTTTTTTTTATATAACTTTCTTTTCGATGATTCCCGAACAGGCCAGAAACGTGTGCGAATGCGTCTCACACAAATAAAAATGCGTGCACATATAAATCACGCTTCGTCGGGTTTTTGGGGAGTGGGCCCCCAACTGAGATCCACTGAAGCTGCCAACCCACCCGGCCAGCACTCTCAACCACTCAAGTAGGTAATTAGCTTAAACGCAGCAGCCGCAAATCCGATTTTCTTCTTTCGGCGTCAGCAAAAATGTAATCAGAATCAAAATTAGATACTAAATGTAAATTTAAAGACAAATGCGCCCCGAGTACAGCTGCGAGTACCAGGCCTCTCCCCCCAGCCACACAGTCACACACACACACACACACATTCGCACATACCTGCAAGTGTGGCAGACGCATTTGGGAAAAATTACCTTTTTCTTTATAATTAAATACAATTTTGCCAAGGTAACAAATCAAATATGCCCCCTCCCACACACACATATACATATATATACGCGCAAATTTTACTCCGCCGTTTGCCAGGCATACAAGGAAAAAATCACAAAAAAAAAACGAAGGAAAATAAAACCGACAAAAAGTGTAAAATCCTAAGGAAATTAGCAGAAATTAAGCACTAAAATGCGGCTTAACGGCGGAGTATTTGCGTAGGGTTTAAGCAGCGCTCTACGCGACTGGAGAGCTCCTTACTTGGCTGCTTCACACTTTTTCACAGCGCAGTGTATGTGTGCTTGTGTGTGTGTGTGTGTTGGCGAGTGTGCGGTAATAAATCCTGACGTATACGGAATTATTTTTCGCTGCCACTATTGCTGCTCCTGGTACGCCTGTTGTTGCTGTTGTTGTAGTTGTTGTAGTACTTTCGTTCCGCCAAAGCAATTAGTAGGTTTTTATTTTTGCAACGTGCTGACGTTTGAATTTAATTAAAATGGATTTATTTTGCCTTCTTAGGTTTGTTTGCCAAGGTAACCGTTAAATAAGGCTTGGAAAAAATTCACCCGCCTCAGACAAATATAAAAAATTAACGGAAAAAGCCCAAATACAGAAAACCAGAAAAAACGAAGCGAACAAAATGGGGTAATATTTCTTTTTGCGGTAATTAAAACGGCATTACTCAAAAATTGCTGATTTGGTAATACGTCGTACTATTTGCAGTGGCAAAGGCGTGGGTAAAGGCGGGCAAGTAGGCCAAGTGACGCCATAAGCACGTCAATATGTACGCACTTATACGAGTATACAAATCTAAGCATACACACTAATGAACTAACCCCAAAGGAGCGGTTGAGAGAAACAAATTGAAACATAAATGATTGTATACTTTTAGGATCCCATCTGGAGTTTGATAATGAGTGCATCACCCTATGTATTTCAGCCAAGACACAATCCATGCAGATAAAAGCATCTTTCGAGGTGTAGATAATGGTCTAGAATGTTCTCGAAAATAAAAGCTTACTCAGGAGCCCTCTTTCGAGGTGCAGATAATGGTCTAGAATGTTCTTTAAAATAAAAGCTTGCTCAAGAACCCTCTTTCGAGGTGTAGATAATGGTCTAGAATGTTCTCGAAAATAAAAGCTTACTCAGGAGCCCTCTTTCGAGGTGCAGATAATGGTCTAGAATGTTCTTGAAAATAAAAGCTTCCTCAAGAACCCTCTTTCGAGGTGTAGATAATGGTCTAGAATGTTCTCGAAAATAAAAGCTTACTCAGGAGCCCTCTTTCGAGGTGCAGATAATGGTCTAGAATGTTCTTTAAAATAAAAGCTTGCTCAAGAACCCTCTTTCGAGGTGTAGATAATGGTCTAGAATGTTCTCGAAAATAAAAGCTTACTCAGGAGCCTTCTTTCGAGGTGCAGATAATGGTCTAGAATGTTCTTGAAAATAAAGAACCCTCTTTCGAAGTGTAGATAAGATTCGAGAATGAACCAGAAACTTCTTTAATAGTGTAGAGAATATTCCAGAATTTTCTACTTCAATCATTTGAAAGGTATATAAGCTACCAGCAATTCAAAGTCGAGACGGAGTTGAATTTTAATCGTAAAAGTGTGTACATCGTGCATTTCACTTGTAGCAGTTACAGTAGTTGAGAGGTAATAAAGTGATTAAATGAATTATTAAATAAAGTGCAAATTGTAATTAAGTAAGCTTTACGCCTAATATTAAGTGTGTAAATAGCAATAATTAACTAAAGTTAATTATTTTACTTTAACCTGCAATTGTTTGATTACTACACAATCCAGTGGTACGAATCCAAATATTGCGAGTTAGAGTAAATATATAAATTGTCAGGAGGGCAATTTCGTAACAATATATTCGGGTCGTCTCAAATACAATAATGGTGCAGCCTAAATGTAGACTCCTCTACAGCTTCAAAGCCCAAGGCTTTACAAAACGACTGCATACTTGCAGGGTACTGAAGAATTAGAATGTTGGTTGAGTTTTAGCACTGAGCAAACAATATATATAGAGAGCCCAAACAGCGAAAATAGTGGTTGAATGAAACCACTGTTAATTGTTGTTGGTGGGATCTAGCACTAAGCAATTTATTAACCCAATATTGTCGCTGTTTGAGCGCTCTATATATATTACTTGCTCAGTGGTTTTAGATATTGCTTTCATAACGGAAACTATTTCAGCTCAGCTCAACTAATCAGAGAGGATCAAATCAGGAGTAACTCAAAGAAGCAAAATTGTACGTCGGAGTCATAAAAAGTTGTCGCATACTTTTAGGGTGAGGAGAATTTAAACGGTCGTTTTCAGAGCATGGAGTTAACGGAAACTACTCCGCCTCAGGGAAATACATCTGAGACGAGCAACTCAAGGATGGAAAATTGTACGATAGAATATAATAAAAAAAAATAATAAAAAATAATAAAAATAAAATTTTAATTGCGCAAATCTTGTTACGAGTACTCAACTGAGAGAGTTTGATAAATGATCAGAGACACTCAAAAGATGGAAGAGTATTACAGGGAATACAACATTAAATATCAGACAGTAGTTTAATTATATAATTTTTGCCATCTACTCTAAGAGCTGTTTAACAGTAGATTAAGTTTGTGACGAAGCCTTAGCTCGCAGTAGGAAGAAATATCTGGGGCATTACTAGCCTGAGGGCAGATACACTAGAGCAATGAACCCCAATTCAATACTAAGCCTCCTTAGAACTGTTGGCCTAATAGAAGACCTTTAATAGGTACATGCAGGAGGAGTACAATAGACCAAATTGGTCGAGTTACATTTTCCCTCTTTATTTTCATTCATTCTTTCATTCATTCAAGTTTGTGACATTTTGAATCTCTTTTCTTCCTAGAATGCTCTTTTATAAATGGTTTTTTAATAGACAAACTGAAACATAACAAGATCAATGTATATGGTATGTAAATAGTTTGATTGCTATGCCCGTAAATTTCTGATCCTGCGAAGAGAAATTCAGTTTATTCAGTAGCATCCTTTCTTTATTCTTGGCTTTTAGTATCCTGCACGACGATGTGAGTGAGTGAGTGAGGTTTATTTCAATTATTCTTTTTACAATTTTTGTTACAATTTCATGGTATCTCGCGAAGCCTTTAAGGCTTGTCTGCGAGAAAATTTGAAATAATAATAAGAAATTAATTAATTAAAAATAACAATATATATTCAAATAATAAATTACAATAGTTCAATTATAATACAAATTTAAAGTACGATTATAAGTTATAAATTTAAAGTATAATTATAAAGTACAATTATAAAATTTAGAAACTTATCAAGGAGCAATGTAATTGAATAAGAAGAAGGAAAAAGAGTACAATTTAAGACATTATTATTGGTACATGGGTGACCATTATTTAGAAGCGAAAATAAACATTATTTAGAAGTGAAAATAAACATTAGTTCTGAATATAATGCAGTTTGATGTTTCTATTTCGCTGATGTTTCGGAGCTTGGTGATCGTTCGCTATGTTTGATGGCAGCTGATTCAGAATTTTGGGTATAACAACATCGAGAGTGCGTTTTCCATAATTGTTGTAGAAATGGGCAACTTTAACTCTCCCGCCTGTTCGGTGTCGCGTGCTATACTCGTGTTGAATTGGAATCCTGAAGCGCTTGTCGTCGAAGAACTCGCTTAGTAGACTGCTCTTAAATAGGTCATCAACCGTCAAGACTTGGAGGTGCTTCCAGACTGGGATACTACTGTCGTGACGGTGGTAGGTTTTTTTCTTGGCCAGTATTTTAAGAATGGCGTTTTGACTTTTTTGTGCGTCAGAGCAGTGGGTTGACGAGCCCCATGCGGTGATGCCGTGGCGGATGTAAGATTCGCAAAGTGCGAAGTAAGCCTGCCTGAGTACCGAGTAGTTACATGCGTAGCTTAGGTGGTGCATCATATACGATGTTCTGCGTAGTTTTGCTCGGAGTTGTTTGATGTGTGCGTGCCATTTCAAGTGTGTGTCCACGACCACGCCCAGGTATTTATATTCTTCCACTATTTCAATTATTGTTTGGCAATCGTCATCTGAGGAGCTTCTGGTTTGGTGATTGTGCAGGCATGACGTACTATGAAATTTTATTTGTATCTGGGATCGTGGCATGTGTATCGAGCGAATGTGCATAATTTTTGTTTTTGCAGCATTTATCGATAGACCATTATCGTGAGACCATCTTGCAATAGCATCGAGCTCGCTTTGCATTATTTTTGTTGCAGTGTTAAGATCCTTATGTGCAACCACTATGGCAGTGTCATCGGCGTAGGCATAAACTTTGCTGTTCTGGAGCGCTCTCAACATTTCGTTTGCGTAAATTATATATAGAAGTGGTCCCAGTTTGGATCCTTGTGGTACGCCGTGTTTAGTGTATACTGGCGCGCTTAGATTGTCTTTAATTTTTACTTGGTAAGAGCGTAATGTCAGGTAATTTTCAAGCCATTTAAGGCACTCACCTCGAAGACCGGCGCGTTCGATTGCTTCCAAGAGTTTTTTATGAGACAGCGTGTCGAAAGCTTTACTAAAATCGACGAAAAGTACCAGGCTGTGACAATTCTTGCTCAGATTTTCATTCAAATCGCTTGCAAAGTTACCGAGAAGCTTGTTAATATTTTTCCCTTTTTGGAAGCCATACTGGTTACTTGCAATTATTTGATATTTTTCCATAAAAACGTTGAGCCTGCGCAGCACGATTTCCTCAATTATTTTTTCTAGCACCGGCAATATCGCTATTGGTCGATAGTTACCAACATCTGACTTATCCCCGCTTTTATAAATAGGCCGAATAGTTGAGAGTTTAAGTGCTTGTGGCATCTTATTCTGTTCGAGGCTCATGTTTATAAGTTTTGTTATTACCGGAGCCATCACTACAGCATTATTTTTCAGGTCTGCTGGTCGGATCGCATCGTGTCCTGGACTTTTTTGAGAATTCAGACCGTAGAGTATGTTCAGGACTTCGACTTCACTCGCGTTTTCCATGTAAATTGAGTTTCTTATGTTTAAGTTTGTGGTGTGAAAGGTTTTAATATCGCATTCATGTACGGTGTTTTGGATATTTTGATCAATGCTGACCGCAAATTTATTTGTTAATGTCTGTAAATCATCGTTTTTGAAATTTTTAATCAATATATCGTCTAATTGATTGCTTTTTTTGCCAATAATTTCATTAACGATTTGCCATGTTTTTTTTAAATCGTACTTGTTTTTGTAAAATTGATTTTTATAATAATCGTTTTTCGCGCGTTCTAATTTTTTGTTTAATATATTTCTAAAAGTTTTATATTCTCTTTCACTTATCCTATCTTTTGGTTTCGATAACCATTTTTTATAAAGTTTATCCCTTTTATCACAGCATTTTAGAAGGTCTTCACTTAGCCACGGGTTATTTTTTCTTTTTTTAATTTTTTTTGCATCTGTCTGGCAGTCATTGTACATGTTTTTAAACTTGTCTTGTAGTTCATTGTAAAAGTCGTCTACATTTTCAAGCGCAAAAACTTGCTCCCAATTTGTGTCATTTATTTGCACATGTACCCTACTGTCGCATATTCTTTTATATACGCCCGCAATTTGTGCTTTCTCGCTGCTATTGTTGTTGAATGTAACACCACACAACAAAGAGTAGTGGTCCGAGATTGTTGTTGTTATTATACTTGCGCTAACTTGGGTATTTTTAGAACGCACCAGCATATGATCGATGTTGCTGCTAATGCCTCTGCCTACATCCACTCGCGTGCTCGCATTGTTTACGCTCTCAATACCGTTCGCCGACAGCATCTCTAAATAACGCGCAGTTGACCTACAGTCGGTTTTGTGCAGATCAATATTCATGTCGCCAATTATGATCATATTTTTTCTAGCATTTACTTGCATAATCATTTGCTCTAACTCGTTGATAAAGATGTGAATATTTTGCGACGGAGGTCTGTACACTGCTTGTATGAGGAAATGTTGATTATTGGCGCACATATTAATAGTCATTGTTTCAAACGAGACGATTGTAGGGTGTATTGTGTGTGTGTATAAGATGCTGTTTTTAATGTAGACCGCTATGCCGCCTCCTCTGCGGTTTACACGGTTAAAAAATTCTGCATTGTAGCCATTTATTTGAAAAAGGTTATTTTCATCATCTGTTATATTAGTCTCAACTAATATAATAAAATCAACTGATGAAAGTAAATTGTTAACCGCAGCTAGAAAAGCAGTAAAATTTGTCCGTAGTGACCGAATATTTAAAAAAATGCATGACAGGTGATAACTTGTAATTGTTTGTTTTTTTTATATGTTGGTAGTTTAAATATGTGTTTGTGGAAATTGTATTCATTTTGAGTTTTTGATTATTTGTTTTTTAATGTGAAGTATTTCATAAAAAAGTTTAGCTAAATTGGGAAAAAGTTAATTAATCAAATCTACATCGCATTCTGCAGAAATTTGAATTATAGATGAGGATTCGATTTTTTTTGCCAGAATGCGCCCTTCGCGTATCCATACAAATTTCCAGTTTGCCGATTTTGCTTTGGTTTTTGCAAGCCAGAGCAGTCGGCGATTCGATGGTGTCAGCTGGTCATTGAAAAATATTCGTTTAGAATTTGTAATTTGCCCGCCGTTTTTTTCTTGCAGTGTATCAAAGCGTTTTCCTTTTGTTTGCTGCATTACTGTCTGCTTAGAGCTCAGCGAAGAGAGTTTGACGATGATCGAATTGTTTTTGTTTTTGATGCGGAACGCATCCACAACGTCGCTCTCCGCCAGCTCTATGTTGTACTTGCTGACAATATGTTTCAAAGCTTGCTTAGCACTCTCATTGTCTCTCAGTGGAACGTTTGTTACCTCAATGTTTCGTTCGAGCGCCTTTTGTTCTAGCGTGCTGATTTTGCGCTCCATGACTGCTATACGCACATCCTTTTCTTCGTTTTTAGCAGTTAGTTCTTTGACTTGAGAGGCAAGCTGGGCGACAGTTTCGTTTATTTTTGCAGATGAAGCAGCAATTTCGCTCTTAACTTCTGCGTAGGAGCAAACTAAGCGGTCGCTCATATCTGCTATCATCTGTTTCAGCGCTTTCATGTCGGACTTAAGTTCTCGCATGTCCGCTGCTCCGCTCTCTAATGGAAGAGCGTAGTTGGGCTGGCGCCTCTTTGCTTGAAGATCATCTAGATCCTCATCGTCTTCTTCACGACTTTGCTTCTGAGCTTGCTGGCTTTGTTGTTGCTTCGGTGCATTTTGCGAAGATGAGCTTGCTGTTCTCGTGCGCTGCCGGCAGTTTTTACATCTCCAATCGGCGCGTCGGTCGCTGTTCATACTCGCGTAGGTCTGCTCAGAGACGGTGGTGCACGGAGCATAGTGGTATTGCGAAGAGCAAGCATGGCACTTCACGAAATCACCGGTGGTCGGCAACGGCTTAGCGCAGCTGGCGCAAAGGGACGCTGCTGGCTGCGGGGGAGATCGTTGCATCTTGAAGAGTTATTTTTGTTGTTGTTTTCTTTCTGTTATTTTGATTTTAATATTTTGGCACTTCTTGCACTAGAACAAATTTTCACTTATTAGGTTTTATTTCCTTATTGATAGATTGTTCAATGTTGTGAAGCACTGGTTAGTTGTTCAACCCTCAAACCCGAAGTTATTACAAAATTTATTCAAAAATTTATTCTATACACTGGAGCGACCAAAAACACGTCCGTTCTCAACGAAGTAATGAACTGGTACTCGTAGACTGGGCCAAAAAATATACCGCTGAGGTCAGCCTCTTCTGGTTTTAAACTTCTATTAACATTGTGGGATTGACGGATTTGAGAAGGTGCTCGCAACACCCTTGTCGTTCTACCAAACGTGCTAAGTCTCTTCCTGGTTCATAGTCGGACAGCCACAGAAGAGATGTGAGACCCTTTCCTACTCTTCTTGTTTTTCCAACCTCTTCAGTTAGTGTAGGAGTGGATATCTATGTTCTCTGCGTTTGCGTTCATGGGCGAAGAAACAGTTTGGAGTTAGTTTGTGGTGCTCTTAGTTTATGTTCTGCATGTTTGTTAAGTCAGCTGCTCTCAACTTAGCCCAAGGCTAGTTTTTTTGACTGTAACATTGGTGAATTGTCTATTACAATATAGCAAATTTATACGAGTAGGAAAGGCAATTGTATATCGAAGCAGAATAACCTATTGTCCTCTTGTATATCCCTACTATCAGATTTATGTTCAGATGACTACTGCTTAAACTAAGCCTGGTTCCTAATAAATTAAAACGCATTTCTTGAGCTATACAAAGAGAGTAGCCTTTTCAGGTCTTTGAGATCTTTCCCTCACGGGACATTGTCTAATAGGAAATCATGCAAGAAGAATGAGAGTTTATACGCATAATTTCTGACGCAGCTGCATAAACGAGGAGGAACAACGAGAAACGGTCCAGCATCTCTTCTGTAAGTATAGATAATCTATACCTTCATAACTTCATAACAAGTATAGATAATCTATACCAGCAGTCAGGTGTTAACAACCTTCTTCGCTTTATAAAAGGTTCAGGTTGGTTGAATCTGGAGGGGGAAGCGTAGCCATGCCTCGCATCCTCACAATGGACCCAACTGTTGGTCTAAGTGGCATCAGTGGTTTATTGGTGATGCGGCCACCCAACCTACCTACCCATCTTTCCAAGACGACTTTCTACCAATATCTGCCACAACTATTTCGTACTGTTTTCTACTACTTTTCACTTTTATTTTCTGCTACTATTTTCCACTACTATTTTGTACTACTATTTTCCCCTACTATTCTCTCCTATTAATTTCCAATACTATTTCTTACTACCATTTTCCACTGCTATTTTCACTCACAATTTTCAGTACTATTTTGTACTACGATTTTTTAGTACTCTTTTCCAAAACGACTTTCTATCAACATTTGCCACAACTCTTCTTTCCTACTATTTTCTACTACTACTTTCCACTACTATTTCTTACTACCATTTTCCACTGCTATTTTCACTCACAATTTTCAGTACTATTTTGTACTACGATTTTTTAGTACTCTTTTCCAAAACGACTTTCTATCAACATTTGCCACAACTCTTCTTTCCTACTATTTTCTACTACTACTTTCCACTACTATTTCTTACTACCATTTTCCACTGCTATTTTCACTCACAATTTTCAGTACTATTTTGTACTACGATTTTTTAGTACTCTTTTCCAAAACGACTTTCTATCAACATTCTTTCGTACTATTTTCTACTACTACTTTCCACTACTATTTCCAACTACCTTCGCACATTCAGGCAACATCTTCGAATACATATTGAAAAGTGGTTTTAAATCAAATAAACGTCATTTGGCAGGTGACGCTATTTACATTAAGTTTAGTTTGGGGAAACGACAGGGAAAACGAGCGCCACGAAAGCCACTCCAAAACGCCAAATTGACATGCAACCAATGTTAATAAAAAGCAAAAGAAAACTAAAAATAAACTCTGGGAAAAAAGAACGAAAAAGTAAAGGAAAATAAAACATCGCAGCTACTCCTCGTACCCAAAAGAAATACCATTAATCAGTGTAAAAGCGCCAAGGAAAGCGAAAATTGCACGCAAACATAGGCGCAAGGAACATTTCTGCTGTTTTCTGATGAAAAATTTCAAACGTAAATGCAAGTAGCAGAATTATAAGAACGATGGGTGAGGAATGCGGGGGCAGTTGCTTGGAAGGATGGTTGTGTAGGGCGACCGGAACAGCGGTGGTGTGTGGAGAGAGGCAGTGCAAAGGCACAGTGCGAAATGGAAAGTCATTAAAAAGTCGTAAAAATGGTAATGGCAGTGACAAGGAGGCGGTATCTGAGAGTACGAGCGGGAGAGATAGTGCGATAGCAACAGGGAGAGAGAGAGGGACAGGGCCACATTGGGTAGATGAGAATGTAGAGCAGAGTAATTACAAATACACGCGCTGATAATTACAAATTAATCAAGCGCAAATGCGCGACTTAGCGATGAAAATTAGCAAAAATCAAAGCAAACATACAGCGGAGCAAGAAACACAACCCGCCTAAGGAAAAGGTGAAAGGTTAAAGGGAAGGAGTGGGAGCAATTAATTGCGACATTTTGCAGTGTGACGTAATATTCGCAACGAACTAGGTTAGCTTGAAGGAGGGTATAGTGCAAGGATCGACGAAGTTTCAATTAGAAAAATGAGAACCATTGCGTTATCAACGGATTTCAAGGAATTCGTGTGAGTCTTCTTTGGAGCCACGAAGTGAGGCGCAGCTCATTATAACAGAAAACAATGAAAAATTAAGTAAGTAATCAGGTTGAAATGAAGGTATTTATAAGAGGCTTTCGGCAAATAGTTCCTACCGAGGAATGACCTTGGAATGTTTCTTTACAATTCCTCTCTATTGCTTTTCAACTCTGTAAGTATATCTTTATATTTGAGGATACCAATCATGCGGGTACGGAAGAGTTTAAACTGTATATTAATAGGAATTAAATATATAGAGTAGTGATCAATATGAAATCGGAACAAGTTTATTACTAATAGAACTTTCGTAATGGTTATGGAAGGAATGATTATAAAGGAAGGATCGAAAACGTCATCAGAGAATTAGTTTCTGCAGCTGTACTCAAACGGAAAGACACAAATATAATTCACAAAGAAGGAGTTTACATAACAGATAAAGCACGGCACTAGATTGTATACCTAAAGAACATCTAGCAAAGAATCATAGCAAGAAATTTGGACAAACTACAATTACAACAACTGCAACTACCTACAGTATATTTTTACCATCTCCTCACAAGCAATGCCGAAGCTAAGCAAAGCATACGAAAGCAGTGACAATTATCCTAAAAGATATATTTCAAAAGTAGCAAAGCTTCAAAAGAAGGCAGGTCCACACACACAAACACGCAAACACACACAAGAAGAGGTTGTTGCAGAGGCCAATCATACGGTGGCTATAGTCCGCAACTGGCTGGCGAACGTCGGACTAGAACTTGTCGAGCATAAAACGGAGGCAGTCCTGGTGACGAGCCGTTAATTGCTTGAAGTAGCAGAGATAAGGGTCCGTAACTGTTCCGTACTTACAAAGGCGCAATACTTGGGTGTCTGAATAGATGCCAGGCTAAATTTCAAGGAGCATCTACGGCAAACTGGCTATAAAGCGGCAAGGGTATGCGCCCAACTCTGCCGCATAATGCCAAACAGAGGAGGACGGAAGCAGCGGAAGAGACGACTCATTACAGGAGTAGTTAGATCCGTTATATTGTACGGTGCGCCCATATGGGCTGACAAGACGGACGGATACGACAGGATACATCCATAACATTGAGACAACCTATAGGACCGCCGCATTACGGGTTTGCAGTGCATACCGCACTACATCCGCAGATACCGTACTAGTAATAGCCGGCATGACCCCAGTAGACTTACTGGCGAAAGAGGCAAGGGATCTACACTACGGACAGAGTCAGTGAGGAGGAACATCTGGCAACTATAATACGGTATCGTATCCAGGAATGGCAAACTCGATGGGACACGTCCCCAAAAGGCCTAGGAGGCTGATCCCTGACATTGAGCGGTGGATAAAAAGGTCTCATGTTGAGTCGAATTACCACATCACACAACTGCTGACCGGGCATGGACTTTTCCGGGAATACCTGTAAAGGTTCAAACACGAGGAATCTCCCATGTGTACAAACTGTGGATGGACAGTACCAGAGAACGCAGAACACGCGTTCTTTTGGTGTCCGAGGTCCGCCAGTGCTAGAGATGCACTACAGGAAGTGTGCGGAGAACCTTTAACACCGGATAACATAGTGCAACACATGCTCGAGTGTCCGGAGATATGGAATGTGGTGTGTGATACTGCAGCTGCAGTTATGAATGACCTCCGCCAAAGGGAGCCGTAACGTCGCACACAGCGCTAATAGAGGAAATCCTGTGACTATAACCTCTCCCCGCGAAGTAGTATCTTGCGGTGGTCCCGCGAGGAGTACTTAGATTAGGTGGTGGTGGTTTTAGTCGGTAGGAATCCGGCATGCTATGGGATGGGAGTGCCATAGTAACTCAAAAAGATTTCAAACTCCCATCGTTGAAAAACAAAAACACACACACTCACACATATAAACACTTATATAAGTTGAAAGAAGTCACTCAAACTTTACTCAAAAATCTATGAAGACAACATTGTGTTGTACTAGTACTTTCTGGTTGAAGGGTTCATATCACCTGGTAAGGGAACGGAAGTGTTGTGCTTTGAAGTACCCTGAACTGTTTATGGTTTTGAGGAATATGTGGTAAATAATGGAGAGCTTAAAGTGACCCTAGTTGTGTCTGATTGAGGGAAAGCCCTATAAAGTTATGTGAGCTCCGTCTCACTCTGCTTCACTTCAAGCATGAGACCGATCCTTTTGCAGAAACTTGAATACTCCATAAATCTGCAAAAAAAAACTGACAAACAATCTTGGTCTCTAGGTCTACTTTTCCTTAGAGTTATCTACTCTTTCTCAACTAAACTCGTTACTTAAACCCAATGAGCCACAATTCGCTTTACGTTATGACCATCTCTGGAGTTAACGTTCACCAAAGGAGAAATACGCTGCTCAAGTAAGGAATTGAATGAGGTTCTAGAGAACTATGGTTTGGAGTGGGCCACTGCACTCGTTACTAAGTAAAGAATATACTGGGCTCTGCAATAATACGAGGGGTACTATTTATATTTTGGAAATACCAAATGATAACAAACATTTTTAAATGAAATGATGTTTTTCAAAATATTCCCCTTGATGATCAATACACTTTTGCATTCGTTCAAACCATTTGTCATAGCAGTTTTTCCATTCCTCTTGAGACACCTCCAAAACATGGTTTTTGAACGCTTCAACTGCTTCTTCGGCGCTCGTAAATCGTTGACCACGCAGTTTACCTTTGATATTCGGGAACAAGACGAAGTCATTGGGTGCCAAATCAGGACTGTACGGAGGATGAGTCATCAATTCGATGTTTTGACTGCTCAAAAATTCACCTGTTTGACGAGATGAGTGAGAGCTCGCATTGTCATGATGGAGAATGATTCGTCTTTGGCGGTTGGTTTTACGAATATCTCCGAAGACTTCCGGCAAACAAATGGTCGTGTACCACTCAGAATTGACCGTCCTACGTTGCTCAAGCGGAACAGTGGCCACATCACCCATTCGGCCGACGAAACAGGTGACCATTTGCTTCGCTGTGCTTCTTCCACGAACAGCTTTTGTTGGATTTAGCTCATCTTGGAATACCCACACGGTCGATTGTTGTTTTGTTTCCGGCTCATACGCATATATCCATGATTCGATTTTGTACACGTCTTTTGAAGCACTACGGTCGCACTTTTTAATCATTTCCTTACACCAATTGACACGAGCCTTTTTTTGAGCGATTGTCAAATGATGTGGGATCCAGCGCGATCAAATCTTTCTTACAGCCAAATATTCATGCAATATTGAATGTATGGAAGTGGAAGTAATGCCCAAGGTCTCCTCTATCTCACGACATGTCACATGACGATATTGCATTATCAGTTCACGCACTGCATCGATATTTTGTGGCACAACAACCGATTTTGGACGACCTTCACGGAGTTCGTCGGCGACCGAACTACGACCACGATGGAATTCACTATATCAGCGATATACTGTGGTTTGGATGGTGCTTTATCGCCACACAAACAACTGAGTTCGTCGACACATTCTTGTTGAGATAATCACGTCGAAAGTTGTGAAAAATAATCCAACGAAAACCTTCTCTTGAAATTTCCATTTTTCGTCAAATTGATTTTCTTAACTCACTGTAAACAAAACAAATAGCACTTGTACATCAACACGTTGTGAGTACGTTTATACTAAAAAATGTCAGACTTTATTATGGTGTTGCCAGATTTTAGCTATTGCCATTAGTGTTGCCAGTTCCCGAAATATAAATAGTACCCTTTGTACTAACGCATATGACTCCCACGTGCTCGCTGCTCTAAGCCAGCTATCAAGCGAGTACGTAGATGAACGGCTCGTGTAGGGTGCGAGCAGAGAAGAGCCCTGATTGCATGTTTGCGGTACTCGATTATTTACAGTTCTACATTAATTATTTATATATACGAATATATTTATATACATAAATAGGAGCAGAGGTAGTAGCAGTATTTTGTTGTTGCTGCTGGTTGTGTTGTTGTTGTTTCTACTGTTGTTGTTCATACTGCTGTTGTTGTTGTTTACACTGTTGCTGTTGTTCTTTCTATTAAAAGTTGGCACACAAATTGTGACATTATGCAAATGTGTGTGGTGTGGCATTTAACTTGCACGCAGCGCGCTCCGGCAAAGTGTGAAAATAGTGTTAATTATGCATTAAAATTGCCTTTGCTTATTTTCGTATTCCATGACATTTCGGCGCGTTGGTTTAATACAATTAATTAGCATTTTTGCCACAATTCTTTTGAATGCATAAAACAAATGTTTTCCCATAATTTTTCAATAATTTTTCCTTGCTTCTTGGTTTGGCTTTATGTTCATTTATTCACTTCTTTTGGCTGTAACTCATACCTCCAAACATGGTTGACACCAGCGGCTTCTACTACAACATAAATTCCTATGCGGTGATCACGTAGGTAGGCGCCTTTTCTGATTGTGCGCGTATGGTAGAACATATTTCCAGCGTCATTTGTATTCGAAATATAACTTCACTGGACTGCCCCCTGGCTGCTCGGTGGTAAACCAACAAACCACCAACATTCATGTTGCTTATCGAATTCATCATCGTAGTTCAAACAAAATGCTCTCTCTTACCCTTTCGTGTGTTTTCTTTTCTGCTAAACTGCTTCCTGCCCTGTGTCTCTGCTAGGCTCCAGGTTCACTTCTTTTTTTCTACTCTTGTTTGGTCGTTTTTTCATTTGTTTGTTTGTTTGTTTGTTTGTCTTTTTCTACTCCATTTTGTATTCAAAATGCAATTGCGCCATCAATGATGAAGCTTTTTAAAAATTATTTCTTTTTATCACTCAATTGCGAGCGCTCACAGTTCGCCCTCCATCAATGTAATCTGCTGGAGGGCGCGCCTAGCTGAGCCCTGCCCGTTGGAGCGGAGCCGTGTAACCTTTTCAGCAGATGAAGAAAGAGGCATCAACAACTTCGTTCCTCATTATTAAAGCACAGTTTTCTTATTCTATTCTATGTGCAGTCTCTACTTTCTTATTTTCCTTTTTTGATACTATGAATTTTTGCTTTTGTTGTTTGTATCTCTCTTACAATCTATTAAATGCTGCCTTTGTTCGGCTTGAAAGTAGACAATAAAAACAGTTGAAGTGATTAAAAACGCTTGCAGTAGCAGCAATGATGGGGAAGGGAGAGGGGGAGCTGCGGCAAGCAGCCGGAAGTGAGTGATTTCTATGCTGGTAGATTTATGCGCAAAAGATAAGAATTTAATAGTAGAGGCTGTAGTTGCAGAATTGTGTCTACTAGCGGCTTTAGTAGCGTCTTCAGCAGCATGTAAATAAGAAAAAGGAGCTGCAGTAAGCTCATAGAGTCACCTCATTGCAAGCAGAATACAGTTATGCTATATTTGAGATTGTTCCTTTGTGTCAAGGATTTTTGATAGTTTTTTTTGGCGAAGTTCCTCGGAGTCAACAACTCAATTTTTTCTTTTATCCTTTGTTCCGTAGCAGTTCAAAGCAGGTTTATTACAAGGCTGACAGCCTGACGAATAGGATTCATTATAAAGAAAGCGCCATTTAAATGGTTACTAAATTCTCTCACTAGTAGAGGTGCGAGGGAACATTTGCTCATATCCAAGCTGCCAACAAAGGTCAGAGAATTCAAGCACTGCCAGCATTTCTCTGTGTTACAAGTCGGTCTTACTATGGCCATGGGGTTGGTCGTATTAAATTTCACGTCTCTGTATTTCAACTCCAATTTTTGTTATCCTTACGCAGAAAAATGCGAGGACTGAAATTTGAGAGGGAGCTAACCGCTGAATAACACATTCTCTTTGCACATCAGGCTCAAGGAACACATAATTTGAGAGCAAAAAACTCATTTGAATTGAGTGTGTATATGGAGTGTGTGAAAGCAATTTGCAAAAGGAGGTGGTACAAACCTTCACTTCAAATGAGTCAGCAGTTTGCTATGGAACTGAATGTTCAAAACTTTGAAGCATATGGAATATAATAGAGTATGCAGGGATTATGGTGAAGGTGAAGTGGTGCTAAGATGAACACTGAAATCCACCACAAGGCATATTTCTAAACCTGCTTCCTTTAGGGGAAATGTGTCGGAATGCTTTAATGCTCAGTTTCAGCACTAATATTTAGTACTATCTCTTAGTAATAGATAGAAGAAAGATAGAAGAGGGGTAGGCCAGAGAACCGCCGAAGAAGGCGGTTCCCCAGCATTCAGGCATTGTTGCCCATTGTACTCTTAGTCATATTTAGTGAAAGAGGGCGATCGAGGATTGTGCAAGGGCAGCCAGCTACACCTTTTCAAACTTCATTGACTCTTTTAAGAATCTCAGAAGTCTGTACAGAGATAAAAAATGAATGTTGTCCATCTGGCCCTAATATGCACGTCCTCATTCAGGCAAAGGCAGGACAAACATAGAGCATTGGCTCTCAGTCGCCTTCTTCTTCCTTCAGACAGGAGACGCAGTTCGGACGCTCGATGATGCCTATGATCGCCACATGATGTCCTCATTACTTATGCCCTGTGATTAGTCCAACCAATGTTCGAAGATGTTTCCGACGTAATGTTAGAGGTAAATCTATAAAACTCCCTTGTTTTAGGTCTAAATTTCCATTATGTACTACATTATGTAGTACTAAATCTGCGTTTTACTACTAAATATGTATAATCTAGAACATAATTCTGGAGAAAAACTGCCAGTTCTCAATTTTAGTACTAAATCTGCGTTTTACTACTAAATATTTATAATCTTGAACATAATTCTGGAGAAAAACTTCCAGTTCTCAATTTTAGTACCAATGTAAATTAAAAATCTAATCAATTAGTACAACTAATTAGTACACATTTGAACTACCATTCCTTACTCTGAAGGCTTAGAACCATTTATAAATGATGCAATAAATGATTTTAGAACCAATTGTTAATACTTATGTCGAGCACTTTTTTCAAGGAGAAATTGTTACTAACAACTTTCATGGACTACCTAGGATATCAAAATGTTTGTGGCGACCTTTACTTTTATTATAGTACTCAGTTCAGTTTTTAGCACAAATTTCTTGCACTATTTTTAGTGTTAATAGTAGTACTATTTCTTATAATGCATTTATTAGCTCTTTTATGTTCTTATTTTTGTACTAAATGGTAATATTAATTTTAAGTACTAATTTTAGTTGCTAAAATTTAATTATTATTATTTGTAGTATTGCTTTCATGCTCTCATTTTTAGTACAAACTGGTAATATTAATTTTAAATACTAATTTTAGTACCTACATTTAATTAATATTATTTTCAGTGGTGCTTTTATGCACTAATTTTTAGTACTAAATATTTCTATTAATTTGAAGTACTAAATTTAGTAGGTAAATTTAATTATAATTATTTTCAGTGGTGCTTTTATGCCTTCATTTTTAGTACAAAATATTAATATTCCTTTGAAGTACTAAATTTAGTTATTATTTTCAGTACTGCTTTTATGTAAAAAATTTTAGTACATAATATGCATATCATATTGAAGTTCTGATTTTAATGGGTAAATTTAATTATTTTTATTTTTGGTAGTGCTTTTGTGCACTCGTTTTTATTACCACATATTCATATTAATTTCAAGTACTAATTTTAGTACATACCTAAATTTAATTATTATTTTTAGTATTGCTTTTATGCTTTCATTTTTAGTACAAACTGGCAATATTAATTTTAAGTACTAATTTTAGTACCTACATTTAATAATCATTATTTCTAGCAGTCCTTACGTGGACTCATTTTTAGTACTAAATATTCATATTAATTTGAACTCCTGAATTTAATTATTATTTTCAGTGCTGCTTTTATGTACAAATTTTTAGTACTAAATATTCATATTAATTTTAAGTACTAATTTTAGCAGCTAAATTTAATTATAATTATATTCAGTAGTGCTTTTATGCTTTATTTTTAGTACTAAATATTCATATTTATGTGCAGTACTGAATTTAATAATTATTATTTTCAGTACTGCTTTTATGTACAAATTTTTAGTACTAAATATTCATATTAATTTTAAGTACTAATTTTTGCCGCTAAATTTAATTATAATTATTTTCCGTAGTGCTTTTATGCTTTATTTTTAGTACTAAATATTTCTATTTATTTGAAGTACTAAATTTAGTTGCTTAATTTAATTATAATTATTTTCCGTAGTGCTTTTATGCTTTATTTTTAGTACTAAATATTTCTATTTATTTGAAGTACTAAATTTAGTTGCTTAATTTAATTATAATTATTTTCCGTAGTGCTTTTATGCTTTATTTTTAGTACTAAATATTTCTATTTATTTGAAGTACTAAATTTAGTTGCTTAATTTCATTATAATTATTTTCCGTAGTGCTTTTATGCTTTATTTTAAGTACTAAATATTTCTATTTATTTGAAGTATGAAATTTAGTTGCTATATAGAATTCTTTTAATTTCATTTTAAGTACTAATTATTTGAACTAATTTAAGTACTAATTTTTTATGCTTAATTGAACTGAATTAGTAATTTTTAATTTCATTTGAAGTACTAATTATTTGAATCAATGTAAGTATTAATTTGTCATATTATAATATGACAAATTAATACTTACATTGATTCAAATATTTAGTACTTCAAATGAAATTAAAAATTACTAATTCAGTTCAATTAAGCATAAAAAATTAGTACTTAAATTAGTTCAAATAATTATTTGAAGTACTAATTATTTGCACTTATTTATGTACTAATTTTTGATACATAATTGAATTGAATTAAAAACTTTTTGATATCATTTGATGTACTAAATATTTGAAGTAATGTAAGTACTAATTTTTGATTCTTAATTGAATTGAATTTGTAATTTTAGTCATAAATATTTTAACCGAAATAAGGACCATTTTTGGATATTGAATTCAAATGAAGTACTAATTGAAATTGAAGTACATATTAACCGAGTACCCATTATAATTATTAATAATACACATTAATTAAAGTACTAATTTATGACTTGACGCACCTAACATTTGTACTAAAGGTTCATATTAATTAACTTTCTAATTATGTGAACTAATTTTTAGTATTTGCAGTAGCAACAATTTTATACACTCCGAAGTTCGTTCTATATTGGTTTTAAATATATTTGTTACTTTCAAAGTTCAAAGTGTGATCTTTTAGTACCAAATTTAGTACTTCTTAGAAGCCTGTGAAAATGTTCGTGAAAGAAGCGGCACGTTTATTCCACGTGCATAGTGATGAGCACTCACAGAAGTGTCCAGCAGAGCCTTTGTCTGATACCTTTGCTCGCATGTTAACAACCGACCGACCGACCGACCACCCGCCGAGCTACTAAGCCAAGGCATAATTGTCCACGTCTACGTTTTAATTTCGCCACAGTGCGAGTGTGCATGCCAAGTGCTGGTTTTAACTCCTGGTTACTCTGCAGCGTTGCTGCGCGGTTGGACTTTGACGCGCGGCCATCGAGTGGAGTCGAATGGCGTAGAGTGGTGTGGAGTGCAGTGGAGTGGAGTGGCTCACTTAGCAGTGCGGACACATTTCGCCAGCGCAGCGTGCACAGACAGGACACACCGGCGACTGCTTTACCTTTATTTATATTTATTTACATTTTCCTTTCTTTTGTGATTGTTTTGTTTTGAATTTTTGCATAAATCTCACTGATGAATATCGCATTACCAGCGAAGTCCGCGCTTAGCACAGGCAGCGAGCGGAGTTGCAAGTTCAAAACGTTGCATACAAAATGCCAAAAAGATTTTATATAAAAATAAATTTTTTTTTTACTTGACTTTATTTTGTTTTTGTTGTGCCTGCTGCATTGACTTTGGCTGTCAGCAGGCAGGAGGCAAGAGGCAGCACTGTTTGAACTGTTGCCATCATAATCGCGATGGTCTTGGCATTTATAAACGGAAAAAAAAATGTGCAAAAGGAAAAATGAGAAAGGCGGTCTGAATGCTTTATTGTGGGAAGTCCCAGTGCCGCTTGCCACATTTTAATTGAAAATCAAGACGACGACGGCGGCGGCAGCGACGACGACGATGGCGATGCCGATGACGATGACGATGACGACAGTCACCAAGTCAGCGGTCAAAGATGGTTAACTGTGCGGAGCGCAGAGCAGCGTCAGAGAGATGCCCATAACGAGCCATATTTGTATGATTCCATGAATGCTGTGCTTGCATGCAGCAAGTTTGACTGACTGATTTGAAAGGATAATACGAGTGCTTGTGCAAACAACAAACAGTGAGGTTAATCAACTTGAGCGGTCGGGACAGCGATGGGACAGCGATACGGAGAAGTAGGAGGAATTAAAAGTAAACAAGCAGCGAAACAATTGTCTGAGCTACAGCGGGCCTCTGGTGTGGCAGGAGAATAACGCCTGTGGAAGGATATCACGGCCATGGATGAAGGCCAAGGCAAAGGCCATAAATGTGGCGTATATGAATAAACTAAGCTTAGACACCCATTGGTGATGCTGCTGAAATGTCAAAGGCTAAGGCTATGAATAAACTAAGCTTAGACACCCATTGGTGATGCTGCTGAAAAGTGTGTGGCAATCCTTTGATATACTGTTTAGGTAGAAGTCACTATGGCAAAGAGGGGGGTGATCTGTAACTGCAGGTTCCTCTATTCACATAAAGCAATAACTTGGTGTCCATATAAAATTCATCGAACACTTTATATGAACAAGACTGGTGGAAGTGTCATTAACGGGGTATGGGGCCAGTATTGCCACTCCTACAAATGTACTAATTGGACACTCAAGGACTATGAAAAGTTTGATATAATAGTGGTGTTCTAAGTTATACAAGAGTATGGTATTTATAGCAATAAAATCTCATCCCCTATAAGATTATAGACAGATATCCAATAAGTAATATTGTATTCCTAAGATATATGAGTGATTTACAGTTGGTATATACCGACTTCAATATTTATTTTAAACGAATATTTACCCATATTTTCCATGGTAGTTTTCAACTTACCTGCAAAGAGAAGTGTGAAATACATAAAATTAGTAAATGTATATAATAGTTATGTATTAGAATGTATATATAAAACTGTAGTTGTATTGCGGATGTGTTTAACGAAAATTTTAGCTTAATTGGGAACTAAATAAGACAAATTTATTTTAAAGATATAAGATGTTCCACTCATAGTATTTTTGTATTTGTTTGTGAGAATTTGTAAGTCGGGGGGGGTGAGATCATGCCAGGAAAACTATGAAGTCTTCAAATTTATATAAAACCTTTCTAATGATAATCGTAGTAATGATCATACAGTGAATTAAAATGCAAGTAAGATGGACCCCAAAATTTACCTAAAAAGCTGAACAATTTTGCTATTATGGAGATTTACTACGCTAGACAGACACATAAAATGACTGCCTACTTTTAGGGTGCACAATGATTGCACTTTATACAAATGCGAACTGACCTGTTCTACGAATATGTTTGAATACCCTACTTCAATTTGGCAACTTAATTAAATAGTTTCTATGTATGTGAAAATGTGAGTTTGAGCGGATTGAATCAAGATGCTAAATTTTAATTTCATAAATGGTTATTTGTTGCTTTTCGGTTTCCTTGCATATTTATTTGCATTAGCTTCCATTAGTAATGCCTGCACTTAATAAAATTAACACATTATTGAGAATGTGTTTTCACTTGCCACACCAGGCCACGCAACATCACCGACACGGAGCCCAAATCAACATGCAAATTCTACTCGAAGCAGAGAGCGTGAGGAGCATATTGCATGCTACCGAGATTTTCGGTAAATTTTACAACAGCAGCCGCAGTCGGCAAATATGCAAGATATGCCATGGCATTATGGTGCCTGTGGGTAAGTGGGATGTGGTGGCAGGTGGTATACTGCAGCAGCAGTGCAGGTCAGCAAGGAAACAAGCTGCAATGAAGCATGCTTCAATTTGTAAATTGTAAATACGACCAAGTATTACAAAATTTGCTAAACTACTGCTACAAAATTAGCTATGCAAAAGCGGCACACATAACCACACGCACCCATACAGACACAAACACACACACGCCCACACGCTAACACACACACACTCGTATACACACGCACGCACACTCTCTCGTATACACACGCACGCACTGGTTTGAAGTTATGCATGTATGTCAGAGGCAATAAAGTGACCCGGTGGGAAATATCCAGCAGGATAATTGGGAACTCAGTACAGCACTTTCCCTGCATATATCGGTCAGTATGCTTTTATACTGCTTCCATTGGGTAAAACGGATCACCAAATCATTCAAATATATTGTATTATATATTTTCGATATACAATTTCTGTTCTTTGCTTGATTTTCTTTGGAAATTTTGGCAATTACTGCGGCAGGTGTGTCATAATTAATAGTTTTGACATTAAAAAATCGCCAGAGAAACTTTGGGTGGAACTTATTTATATAGTTTTTCCCTTAATATTCTGTTTAAGACGTTTCAGTCGCCTTCTGTGGGCAAGTGGTAGGTTAGGTTAGGTTAATGTTAACGTGGCAGCCGGTCTAAGGACCAGCTCACTCAGACCACCATGTGTCCATTGTGGTACCACCGCGTAACAACTCACCTCCGATTCACTCGTCGAAGCATTGGGCAAGTGGTAATCATGTACTCAGAAGGTGGCAGGTTCAAATCCTGTCCAGAGATTGGTCTCAAAAATGCTTCTCTCTAAACTCTTTTCTCTTCGAGTCGAAAGCCTCAGTAGCTCTCTCTACTCATTGCCCAACACCTGGCAGTCCTCATTACTTTTGGTGTGAGATATATAATAATAAAATAATAACTATAATAATAGGTATTGGCGTCACAAGCATTTGCACAGCCAGGATTGATGCTGATGCTGTGTGTGTGGTGGGACTACAAGGAAATCGTCTACTATGAGCTACTTGCAGTTGGTCAGACGATGGATTCTCAACTCTACTGTGGACTACTAGAGAGATTATTATTATTATTGTTATTATTATTATTATAATTTGTACTAATATTAATTTGTGTACAATTTGGAAGAGATTAAGCCAGGCAATTGTAAGCAAACGACCCTAACTGACTAATAGTAAAGGTGTTGTCTTCCATCATGACACCGCCCGCCACACATTTGCTTGATGACCCGTCAAAAGTTTTCGAGAGCTTGGTTGGGAAGTTTTGTTGGATCCACCGTCCATCCAGTCCAGACATAGCACCCTCTGACTATCACTTTTTTCCAATCTCTGCAGAGCTCTTTCAATGGAATTAAGCTGCTGTCAAAAGAAGTATGTGAAAAGCACTTGATGCAGTTGTAACGACTCTTTCTTTCGCCTGGATAAGCTCGCCGGACTGCCAGGAGTCGTTTACAGAAAATAATTAAATATATCACCTCTTTGTCTGTTCCTTTTGGTTGGATTCAATACTTTATTTATTTTATCAAATGAAATGTTTGAATTTGGCCAATGAGCTAGACTACTCTACTAAGTGCAGTAACTAAGTCTCGGTACAAGTTGGTAATTCTGGGTATTAGTGGGCTACCGATTCTAAACCATGTAGTCAACTAATTCAGAATAGTCTCGGTTAGCGGTTGTAATTCTGGCCTTTAGTGGAGTACCGATTATAAACCATATAATCCATTAATTCAGAATAGTCTCAGTACAGTTGCTTCGAATGCTAGAGTCAAAAAGTCTTGGTACGTCGATGTGTCTTCGTAGATGGCTGGTCTAGAAAAGAGCTGTGCGTCGATGTGTCTTCTTCGATGGCTGTTCAGGAAAAGATCTGAGCGTCGAAAGATCTTTGCGTCGATGTGTCGTCCTCCATGACTGTTCAGGAAAAGAGCTGTGCGTCGATACGTCTTCGTCGATGGTTGGTGAAGTAAAGATCTGTGCTTCGAAAGATCTGTGGGTCGATGTGTCTTCCTCGATGGCTGTTCAGGAAAAGAGAAGTTCGTCGATACGTCTTCCTCCATGGCTGTTCAGGAAAAGAGGTGTTCGTCGATACGTCTTCGTCGATGGTTAGTGAAGTAAAGATCTGTGCGTCGAAAGATCTGTACGTCGATGTGTCTTCCTCGATGGCTGTTCAGGAAAAGAGAAGTTCGTCGATACGTCTTCCCCCATGGCTGTTCACGAAAAGAGGTGTTCGTCGATACGTCTTCGTCGATGGTTGGTGAAGTGAAGATCTGTGCTTCGAAAGATCTGTGGGTCGATGTGTCTTCTTCGATGGCTGCTGAGGAAAAGAGGTGTTCGTCGATACGTCTTCCTCGATGGCTGTTCAGGAAAAGAGGTGTTTGTCGATACGTCTTCCTCGATGGCTGTTCAGGAAAAGAGGTGTTCGTCGATACGTCTTCGTCGATTGTTGGTGAAGTAAAGATCTGTGCTTCGAAAGATCTGTGGGTCGATGTGTCTTCCTCGATGGCTGTTGAGGAACAGAGGTGTTCGTCGATACGTCTTCGTCGATGGTTGGTGAAGTGAAGAGCTATGCGTTGATGGCTGGTAAAGTAAAAAGATCGAGCCCCTCGGCTGTTGCTGCTTTTACAGCCCAGCTTCAGTCGAAAGGCTTCCAGGAAGTGTTGTTGTTGCACCAATTCGATTCTGATCGCTGCAGAAATCGGCTTGATGTCAAGCACGTGGCATTGTTTGTTGTTGTAAGCTCTGTTGTTGTTGTTGCTGATGTCATGCTCGTCGATCATTCTGTTGTGGCTTTATTAGAGGTGGGTTTTGCCTATTGCTTATGATACTTGTAATAAATTAAACTCTTCTGGAACAATCGACGTCATGTGAGGTCCGTGGCTTCGTTTGCTCATAATACGCTGGCTAATTAAACTCATCTGGAACAATCGACGCCGTATGAGGTCCGCTGTTTCGTTTGAAAAATGGTGTTGCGGCAGAAGAGTTACATAAGTTGGAGTAAAATTTCCGGGGAAATTTTGTTACACAGTTTCTCAACGAGAAACCACGGAAGTTCTTCATGGCTCGAACCGAAAAATGTCAAAACATTGTTGATAATAATGCAGTTCCGCACTACAAGAAAACCAGTTGAATTTTACTTAAAAAACGGCACGGACTTTTTCCCTGACTCATTATTTCATTACTTTTTATTTTAATTCTTTTGATTCTTTTGATTTTGATTCACTTTAATCTATGTTTATTTGGATTTTATTACTCTTTGGAGATTAGTTCATTGTTGGCTTTATTTTCATGTCTTTTTGGTGGGTGACTTTTTAATATCCAGCTTTATATATTTTTATTCCATTTTATTTATGTTTTGTTTCAGAATTCACTTAATTTCGGGTTCTATTTTATTTTATTCTATTTCTATTTGAATTTTACTGCGTTTGGGGGACTGTTTCCTTTGTTGCGATTAGGCGGTATTTTATTATGTTATCTTTTTGGTTTGGAAACTTTTTATTTCCTAATTTTCAGTGTTCAATCTTTTTAGTCTATTTCCATTTGATTTTTATGACGTTTTGGGGATTAACTCATTTGTTGCTTTCATTGTTACTTTACTTTATTTATATAGTTTGTTATTTCATTTGTTGTAGTTTGTTGTTTCTTTTGTTATATGTTGTTGTTTCATTTTTTATAGTTTTTTGTTTCATTTGTTATATTTTGTTGTTTCATTTGTTGCTTTGTTTTATTTATTGAAAATTCTCTTTTTATACCGATTTTTTTAGCGTTTGTGGATTATTTCCTTTGATTTGATTTTGCGTGGCTTCAATTTTGTTCATCATCATTTCCTTGGGGATTATCTCTTTGTCAATTTTATTAATCGTTGCTTTGGGGATTATTGTGCTCAACCGATTTTTGTGTGTTTGCATTGAATTAATTTAGGTAATTTTTTATGTTCTTCTGTTTTGGTGTTATTTCTATTATTTACATATATTAAGAGAGTCCTTTTTTCCTGCTCTTAAGTTGATTTTCATTTTATTTATCTGTTTTTGGGGAATTTCTTAATTTTTGGGAGGATTGTTTCAGTTCTGGTTTTGCGGTTTTGTTGTATTTTTGTTATGTTTCTCTATGGAATTTTTTGATTCTGTGCTTCAAATGTTGTTGTTGGTTTCGGGCTTCAATTCAATTCAGTTGTTTAGATCTATTTATATAACTTTTTTATTATATTAATTGATAATTTTCCTTTTATTTATCAAATTTTGAGGCCTTTCTGATACTGTGTTTGTAGTTTTTATATAATATTTTATTTATTTGGTTCGTTTATAATTTATTTAGTTAGAGGTATTGGAACTTTTAGTTCATTCATTTTATTTCTCTCATTTTGGGTATTATTTCATGTTATTCATCTCTTTTGGGGATTTGCAACTTTTAGTTCATTCATTTTGGGTATTATTTCATTTTATTCATATTTTTGGGGGATTTTTAGCTTTTAGTTCATTCATTTTCTTTCTCTCATTTTGGGTATTATTTCATGTTATTCATCTCTTTTGGGGATTTGCAACTTTTAGTTCATTCATTTTGGGTATTATTTCATTTTATTCATATTTTTGGGGGATTTTCAACTTTTAGTTCGTTCATTTTCTTTTCCTCATTTTGGGTATTATTTTATTTTATTCATATTTTTTGGGGATTAGTAACTTTTAGTTCATTCATTTTCTTTTTCTCATTTTGGGTATTATTTCATGTTATTCATCTTTTTTGGGGATTAGTTCATTAATTTTGGGTATTATTTCAATGTATTCATCTTTTTTGGGGATTTTTAACATATTAGTTACTGTGTCCTCCCCCTTAAATTAGGCCATTATTTCACTGTGGGTCCTAGAAAGCTACTTCAGTGCCTTTACCATCCCTTCAACAACCTTCGATTGCCACCGTTGCCAACTTTGTTAGTTCCTCCTTTTTCCTACAAGGCATATACGAGAATATTAAATCTATAATAGTTCAATTTGTGTATAGAGATGTTTTAGTTATAGTCGCCTATTTATGCAGCTATGCACGACTGCGTATATATATATATATATATATATATATATATATATATATATATGTGTGTGTGTTTGTGGTTTTATTGCACACATCCATGCATATACGGAAATTGTAAATCCAATAGAAAATTACGTTATATTGCGTTTGCTTGGAATTTTATATGTATTTACAGGCGTAGCCGGCCTACATAAAACCCATAAAAGGCGCAATTTAAGCCTTCGGCAAAGCTTACGTTTCGACTTAGATTGCCAACAATTTGCATAAAGTTAGCGCCAACTGAGTTGACCTTTCCACTGCGCAGCTTCGAGTGCACCCAGCCAACAACACTCACTCGCACTCCCATGCACTCGGATGAGGTCGAAACGCAGGGGCCACAACACAATTGCCGATTACCAATGAAATGAGTGCGGCGTAGAAGGAGTTGTGCGTATATTGAAGAGCCCACAGCACTCCAGCCGTGCTACGAGTCCTCGTATATTGCATATTCGCATATGCAGACGTTGGTCGGGCATAAACAACAACTAACAAATAACGAGAAGCTTCTGCTGCCGTTCTTGTTGCTGCTATTGTCGAGTGTTGCAACAACGCTACAATTTGAGTAATACTTGTGTTGAATTAAGGAAAGTATTTGCAACGCTTCCATATTTAATGGTATTATCCTGCATTGTTGCCATTGTGGCCTGCAATTGACGTTTGTGCTTAAAACGTGATTTCTGTACATTTCTTGAGCAAAAAGTAGTTTCTCTTCCGATAAAATACAATTTTTTTCAGTCTAAAATTATGCTTCTGACAACAGTGAAAATGTGGAATCGATTTGAATCGTAGGATAATTTGCAAACTTGCTATTTTGACGAGTGTGCGGGCAGGTGTGAACAATGCCCGCCTGGATTCTTTTGGAATTTCTTAACTGGATTTTTAATTGCTGCTGTCTCGAGCAGGCCCCATACACACACACACACACACACATACACACACACATGCACAGTAGTTGGAAGAGCGTACTCTGAAGAAAATGTAATTCCAATTTTACCGTCTATTGTGCAGTTTGATGGAAAGTAGTTATTTTGCATACGCAGTTTTGATGGTCACAAAAAGAGGCAGGCTTAAATTATGTTTCCCGTTTGGAGTGTGGATACTGGCAGCTATTTGAGATTTAAACTAAATGAATGGAAATAAGCAACATATTGTGAAGCTTGTTCTTTCAGGCCGCAATGTATAACACCCTTAATTATATCTATATATGAATACCTTGTTGTTGCCTAAAAAGTAGCACCATAAAAAATTGGAAATGGAAAAGTTATTCCAAAAAACGAGACATCAATTTGTTCAAACACCACTGAGACGGAGTATCAACCCAGGATACACATACATTCCAGAGGCAACAGCCTATCAATATGATCGGTTTCGTTTGTCTTGACCATAAACTGAGAATCTAAGCGGACAAAATAGGCATTAAGGCGATATACGCATGTTAAAACAGAACTAGAATACAAAGGAAAAATTGGAACAGGGACACTCCTACCATCCACATAAAGTCACCCCTACACCTCATTTAACATGACTCCTGCAGCTAACTGCATTTGCTCGATACTGGTCGGAATCTGGTGCAAAAAATGGCATCACGCTATCAATGCCATGCCCACAATAAACTCATATTTTGATCGGAATTCTATCTGTGGAGATCCACACAACCAATGTAAATAGTAAGCAACCAGATGCTCAATTCCGGCTCGAACTAGTCTGAATAGCTGGTGGAAGAAATGGGCGTCATATTTTCATTACCACGCCCGCAATAAATTCTTATTTTAATTGGAGCTCTATCTCGGGAGATCGACACCGCCAATGTAATACATTAAACAACCAGTAAAGAAGGCATTGAAAGTGTGATGCTCATTTCTGGTACCAGCTCGAACTAGTCTGAATCTGCTGGTGCAAGAAATGGGCATCATACTTTCCCTACTACGCCCACAATAAATTCATATTTTGATGCGAACTCTATCTGGGGAAATCCACAGTCAATGTAATACAGTAAACAACCAGCCTAGAAGGCTTTCCAGTTAGGATTCGGAAGTAATGCAAATTTACTCGATGCTAATCTAAAATGGGTACCAATGGTGGTGGGAGGTCGAAATGACCACACCGCACGCCTCTGTAAAACATTAAACAACTAGAATAGAAGGCTAAAGTCTTAAGACGCCCATGAAAGTGGTAGAATTAAAACACTCATCCAAAAATGGGCGGGTTACCTTGAGTATTCTGCCCCCCATTGACTTACGTAGGTAAGCCGAGATCTATACAAATCTTCTTCCAAATCTGCTAAAAGCACCAAATAAGTTTATGCAAGTTAATGATCATTGCCGGCGTGATTTTTACACTGCCACGCCCACTTTCACGTAGGATAATCTAAAATTAAATACGTTTCTATATAGAGTGAAGAGTCAACTTAAGTTATATGAAACCATTATTGCCATGGTTCAATTCTTACGGGGGTAATAAATATGGGGGTGTTTGGATAAATTCTCTTAGGGGAGGTTAGGTTATAGGTTATCGTGGCCGCCGGTCTACAGACCAACTCACTCAGACCACCATGGGTCCATTGTGATACCACCGCGTAACAACGCACCTCTCCGTTACTCGTCAAAACATTTCGAAGCCCTAATAAACTGCAGGATTTATTTGACCTTCGCGCCGCACACTTCTGTAAGAGAGTTAAAAGCGTATTTGCCTAAAGAGTCAGCTCAGCTTTTAGACAGAGCGGGGCACCTATAGAAGAGATGTTCCACAGTCTCCTCCTCCTCCTCCTCATCCCCACAGCTTCTGCAGTATTCATGAGAGAATACTTCCAGCCTGAGAGCATGCCTGCCGAATAGCCAATGACCAGTTAAACAAGCCACGATCTTCTCTTGACAGGGCAAGCAAGTCTCTAGATTTCCTCCTATTAAGTTCCGGCCATATTAGCCTAGTCGTTCTGCAAGTGCCCTCGTGTGCCCAACACCCATTGGCCTCACGCGAAACCCTATTCTTCAGCATCAGTTTGGCAATTGGTATTCCAACATCGCATCTGTCCGTGCCTAAAGGAAGTTTGGTGCCCCGTCTGGCTAACTTATCCCAGTTTCCCTCAATATCCCTATGCCCCGGAACCCATATGAGGCGTACCCTGAAAACGGTACTGACATCATTTGGGGCAGCCCGGCTCAGTGCCTTTTATAGGGCTTAAACTGACAAACACGCATCTCTCTTAGTCGGGAGAAACCTTTGATTTCAGTACCACCGAGTTCATTGACTTGATGGCCGCCTGGCTATCCCAGTAGATATTTATAATGGTCTTTGTTACGGGGTGCCTACTTAAGTAGACGGCTACCTCCTTTATGGCTAGGACCTCTGCTTGATAAACACTTCAGTGGTCGGGGAGATGGGATGAAAGCAACAGTCCCAGTTATTTTGGTGAAGCTCCAAATCCGACTCTATCGTCATGTTTGGATCCGTCGGTGAAGAAATTCAGTTCCCCCCTTCTGCATGGCATGAGTGTTTGCCACTCTCTTCTAGACGGAATATGTGTCTGGAAGTGCCTATCAAAGTTGAGATTAGATGTAGAGTGGTCAATGTGTTGGATAAGACCACTCCAGGTATGCACGATAGTCGAGTGACCAATCTGGCGATCATGTCATAACGCCATGCATTTCAGCCTTAGTGCTAATGCGGCGGCCACTTGTTTCCCTACCAGCTCTATTGTACGTAGATTGAGTATCACTTCTAATGCTTTAGTTGCAGTGGTCCTTAAAGCACCAGAAATACACAGAAAAGCAGTTCTTTGGACCTTGCTCAGAAGCTGCAAATATCGTTGTTTCCGAGCGGTTGGCCACCATACCCTTATTCCATATAGCAATATAGGTCTGGCACAGAAAGGTACAGCCAGTGCATAATTCGTGGGGATAGCCACCAACTGATTCCGACGTGTACAAACAATATCTTACGGGAGAGGTGTGGCGTATTATCTGGTAATCGGTCCACCATTGTTTCAGCCTTCTGTATTGCGTTTCTTGCTATTGAGTTAATGATCCTTTTGCAACGAAATACTGTTGGGCACAATTTAACATCCTTTGGAATGATGGCTTCCCACACTGGAATCCGGTGTTACTTGCCTCCTGGGCATGGCGAAATTTTAAATGCGGCACTGGTACATTCCGAACACATTGTGGAGCAAGCTAATAATGCGATTTTATTGACAGAATGCACTATTTGCAAATAAAAGAATAAACTGCCACACAAAAATATTTACCAAGAAAAAAAAATATAAAAATAAATAAATAAATACAAAAAAAAAACAAAAATAACAACAAAATTTTAAATGAAAATACGTACCAAATTATTATTTATACATACGTAATTACAAAAATAAACGCAGCCCAAATTGCATATTGGAAAAGGCAACCTTCGCACGGGCCCAGCCATGCCGTAAAAAATGCACAAGTTTTTTACGAACTTCTCGCGTTTCATTTTTCGTTTTACATTTTTATATTTGTTTTTTATTCAAAAAGAAAATAATGACAACTGTCAGAGTGAAAATGCAGCTGTCAAAATATGCATAAACGCACGCATATTGCATTTTAAATTACAACAACAACAGCAGCAGCAGCAGCAGCAGCAACAAGAACGGCAGAAACGACAACAAAATAAAATATGCGAAACACAAAAAAGGAAAAACAAAGATGAAGGTAGAAGTGATGACGACGAGCGGTCGGAGTGGGGGCGGGGGAGGCGTTGTGGTGTGGTGTGAAATAAATTATGCACTGGGCATAATAATTTTTTACATTAAACGCGGGTTTACCAACAACTGCGGCACACACACACACACACACACACATGCAAATGAATGCTGACGCCCACCACGCACTCCCACAAATATACACACTTCCACCCACACACACACACACACACACACACTCAGTTTAAAACAAATGTTAATGGCGTGAAGAATGCCATGAGCGTTGCTGATGAGCATGGAATTGGTAGGCAAGTGCGTGTGTGTGTGTGTGTGTGTGCTTTGGTGTGGGTTTTGTATGTGTGTGTGTGTGTGTCTCCTTGTTTGAGAATGTTTTTGGCAATTGTTGTGCTGTTTTTTTGGTTGATTGTTGTTTCTCTGATTATGATGCAAATGATAATTGTCATTATTATTATTATTGAAATGCAAATGAGCAAAAATTGTAATATTAATTATGTTGCACACGTTTGTTGCACGCTGCCTGCTGCCTGCTGCATGAGTGTGTTGCCCGCGCTTGTGTGTGGCATGCAGTCATGCACACAAGCACACACGTCAGCCCAGTTAGCATGTAACAACAATTCGTTTACGTACAATTACAGCAATTTGCAGTTGCACTTGAGTGCCGGCGTGCATGCCTGCCTGCGTGATGGCGTGTGTGTGTGCGTGTGTGTGTGTGTGTGTAATGTGCACGCGTTGATTACATTAGCAGACAATGATGTTGCCATATTTTATGTTTGTACACTGCAATTGTTGGTCTTGCAGTTGCTGTTGCACACAACAACAACAAAAGTCACATCAACAAATATAACTACAGCAATAACAACAAAAATAAGAAAATAACAACAACAAAAACAACCACAAAAACAACAAATATAACAACAATAACAACAACAACAACACTTGCATTTATACAGACTGCATTAGCAACTTTACTCAGCAACGTCCATACAAGTGTAAAACGACCCTGCAGTGAAATTATGAAACCAATTCCTATAAAGTAATTGATTAGTGAAGGCACTTTTTTCTTCAGACTATTAAAAACGTTTTATTTAACAAGTTTTTGGTTAAAATTTGATATTAAACTTGAGTACAAAATTGTTTTTATAGAAATATAAATTATATATATAAATATATATATATATATATATATATATATATATATATATATATATATATATATATATATATATATATATATATATATATATATATATATATATATATATATATATATATATATATATATATATATATATATATATATATATATATATATATATATATATATATACATATATATATATATATATATATATATATATATATATATATATATATATATATATATATATATATATATATATATATATATATATATATATATATATATATATATATATATATATATATATATATATATATATATATATATATATATATATATATACATATACATATACATATATATATATATATATATATATATATATATATATAAATATATACATATACATATACATATATATATATATATATATATATATATATATATATATATACGAGGGCGGATTGATATTGAAGCTACCTAGCGCTAGATAGCAGCACAAACATAAAAACTTTTTTTTTTTTACAAATTGCGATCTGTCAAACGTCAGCTGTTAAAATTTCACCTAAATTCATCGATTAGTTTATTTGTTGTAGTCGTTTGAAGTAAGCAACTTTTGTGTTTGTTGAAAAATGGAAAAAAGCCAATTTCGTGCAGTGATTCAACACGATTATTTGAAAGGGAAAACGGCGAAAGAGACAAAAGAAAAGCTCGATAAACATTACGGTGAGTCTGCTCGGTCAGATTACATGGTAAAATATTGGATTGCTGAATTTAAACGCTGCCGAACAAGCACTGCAACAATACCATCAACAGGAAGGCCAAAAGAGGTGGTTACTGAAGAAAATATCAAGAAAATCCTCGATATCGTCATGAATGATCTCCGAGTCAAGTTGCGTGAGATTGTTGAAATGGTAAACATATCATATGAACGTGTGTTCAACATTTTGCATGAACATTTGCATATGAAAAAGCTATCGGAAAGATGGGTGCCGCGTTTGCTCAGTGTCGAACAAAAACGAGTTCGACAGACCACTTCACAGCGGTGTTTGGACATGATAAAGCGTAATCCTGTTGATTTTTGGCATCTATTAATAACTGTTGATGAAACGTGGGTCCACCACTACACACCTGAAACCAAAAATCAATCGAAACCATGGGTGGAAGCTGGTGGAAGTGCTCCGAAGAAGACGAAGGCAGTGAAATAGGCTGGCAAGGTTATGGCCACTGTATTTTGGGATGCACACGGAATATTGCTCATCGATTATCTTGAAAAAGCAGCCACAATCACAGGAAAGTATTATCATGCATTATTGGATCAATTGATTGATGCAATCAAGGAAAAACGACCACATTTAAAGAAGAAAAAAAAGGTGTTTCTTCAAGACAATGCACCGGTTCACACAGCATTAGATACGATGCTAAAATTACGTGAAATACACTTCGAATTGGTTAATCATCCACCTTATAGTCCAGATTTAGCTCCTAGTGACTTTTTCCTGTTTCCAAACTTGAAAAAATGGCTCGCAGGAAAAAGATTCATCTCAAACGAAGAAGTGATTACCGAAACTAACGCGTATTTTGAGGAGTTCCCGAAATCGTATTATTCAAATGGTATAAAAAAGTTGGAATATCGTCTTACTAAGTGTGTCGAAGTGAAAGGAGACTATGTTGAGAAATACTCGGAAATGGTTTTTGAAAAAAAAAAATGTTTTTTTCCTACTTAGGTAGCTTCAATATCAATCCGCCCTCGTATATATATAATATATATATTTATATATAAATATATATATGTATATATATATATATATATATATATATATATATATATATATATATATATATATATATATATATATATATATATATATATATATATATATATATATATATATATATATATATATATATATATATATATATATATATATGTATATATTATATATTATTATTTTACTCGTATGGCCACCATGGCTGCCCCACACTGACGCATTTTCGCCACGAGATTGACTTGTGACCGTTAGTCAAGAACGACCCGTACAATGTTGGCTTCCGATGCGATAATTGTCGGTGGCTTTTCAGCATAAACCGGAGACTCCAGCTCCCTCAGGTTAGAGTTTGTTAAGTCGTACAATCTTCGAGGTCAAAGGACTGACTCATTTCTTGAGATCACCTCGTTGTACCCTATCTACTTGGGAATCACTAAAATTGTAGGCCAATTATATACAATTCCACTACTTCACCGACTTCTTCTCAAGTAGTCTAGCATGCAAATCCAATTCTTCGAGTTTTACTGTGGAAACTCAGAACTGAGTGTAAATTTTTGAGTTTGCGAGAGAAATTGCGAAGGTAATAGATACTACCAAAGAGCTGGCAACGAATGAAGTTGTTGTTGCAAACATTTTGTTCGAGGGGCTTTCTAGTAAACCCCTTTTTCATAACACATAACATAGCATACTCATTACATCCAGCTTCCCCTTGCCGGTCACAGATTTTTGTTAATGTATGTATTCCCTTTGATATCAATCTCTATCTATGCATACTCTTTGATACTACTTTCTTCCTATAGAATCATTTACTGTGCTCGCATTGCAGTCCATCATTCCGATTCATATTGTTACGTAATTGCCTTTCAGACAATTTTTACCAGGCTCAATACTTGGTTTCGTATCGCTAGATTATGTAATAAGCAAATAGTTCCTTCTTCAGTTATTATTCCAAGGCTTTATTAGTATTCGTCCAAACTATAGGCTTTAAAAGTTTGCTCGCTTCTCACACTTCGTCTTTGCTAACGTTTGCTTCAGTTAGTCAGTGTTTGCACTACAATGTTTTACTTACATCTGCTTCAACTGCCCATTGCTAATACGACGCTCATGCTGCTTGCTGCCACTCTCAGGATTCGGCTATGATCACTGTTGCAACTGTCACTGGTTAACTGATCTGCTACTACGATGTTCACTGTCGGCTACGCACATTGCTTCATTGCTGCTGCTACTACGATGTTCCCTTTCGGTCAGGCTCACTGTTTCACTGCTGCTGCTACTGTGATGTTCACTTTCGGCTACGCTCACTGTTTCACTGCTGCTGCTACTGCGATGTTCAGTTTGTCACTTTCACTTGGTTACTTTCCCTTGTTCACTGATCACTCTCCAACATATCACTGATTTCTCGTGTGCAGTCGCTTACCTCTTGCACATGAGAACCTCAACCAGCCTTCGAACGCAGCTTCGCATGCCGTCTCGAGTGTGCATTTTAAGGGGTTGAAATCGACGCTCACCCTAAAACTGTCAACCAATCAGATGGCCTGTCGATTTCGTAACAATATTATAGCAACTCAAGCTTCTATTTGGTTACTGAAATAACGGAAAACGAATGTGAAGTGCTAAAGAAAATATGAAAGAACTTACGGTCAAATGTGAAACCAAAACAACTCATACTGTACTCATGTCACCAAGGGGCAAACGAGTATAAATTGGAGGGGTATAAATTGTGTGAGGGGTAGAAAAGTAAAGAAACGTTGACTCACACAATGTGTCACTGCCATACGTACAGTAACTGTATGAAGAAAACTCAAAAAATTCCCATATCTATGATTCAGGGTTATTATCACTATCAGATAGAGAAATGAGATGGCTGATAGCTTAGCTAGAAAGGCGGCGGCTTCTAATTTCAACGGCCTTGAACCCTTCTGTGGACTGTCATCCAATACCATTGGAGGTCTGCTAAAGCAGTGTACAGATGCAAATAAAAGTCAAACCTGGAAAACTTCTCCGGCATTAAGACAGTCCAAAGCTCTTCTGGGAGATTTTAATCCTAAAAGAGTTAAAGAGTTAATAAATATACCTCGGAGTAAATTAACAATCATAACAAACAGACATTGAAGACTCAACTACCATATGAATAGGTAGGTAGGTAGGTAGGAGTGGCCGCCTAGTTTGCCAAAAGCGCTCTTGAGCACATCTAATGGCCCATTGTGATACCACGGTGTGGCGCCGTTCAAGCACTTACTAAAAAGTTATCTTACTTGGGATGGTGAGAGTCAGCAGAAGGACAGCGCTGGGAAAGCCAATGGATAAGTTGGGTATATCTGCAAATGCCATCTGTCAATACTATGGAGAAAGTGATGAAGGACACTGGACATGCCTCGAAGTAAATTGAGAATCATCACAGGCATTTTAAACGGACACTGTAGTCGCAACTACCATATGAATTAGTTGGGTATATCTTCAGATCTGTCGATTCTGTGGAGAAAGTGACGAAACCTCACTGCACCTGATCACAGACTGCGGACCATTGGCACACAAAAGGCACAGGTGTTTTGGAGCATATATCTTAGATATGAGCAAGATTCCTCAAGAAGATTCCTAGAACCGTGTTCCTGAATTTAGACAAGTCAATAAACTTGAGCTACCACAGGTTCACCAATTCTTCAATGGGTTCAGCAACGCCTTCGGGTTTTTATAAGTGTGTATTTATCCTTATACAAGGCTTTTAATTCCTGAGATGGCGCTCTCACGTAGCCAGATTACTCATTTCCTCTCAGTTAGATATGAGCGAGATCCCTCAACTTGATTCCTCCACAACATATGAATTCCTGTCGGACATTAACCTGAAAGAAGATCTATAATCCAAAATATATGAATTCCTGTCGGAAATTAATCTGACAGAAGAGCTGTAGATGAGACTATACTCATCTTCTAAATAAATAGGGGCATCACAATAGATCTTTCAGGACGCGGTGTATAACGTCCTTAAATAAATATATCTATCTGTCACTATCAGATAATTCCAGATATAATTACAGAGCTTTTCTCTTGTATGTGTTCAGAGGAGCCTACGAATTCATTCATTCAATTGAGGTAATCACCGCCTCAATGGTTCCTTAAAAAGTATTTAGTTATAGGGTAGTTTTCAGTTTGTCATTTTCACTGCTGGGATGCTTGTGTTTGTTGAGTGTCAGTGGCTCTGGTTGTATTTCTCTGAGTGTCGGTGTGTGTGTTTATACGTGCGCAGCTCGAACGCATTAAAACGTTGTTGCTCTTATGCAAAATGAAATTGATCGCACGTTGACAATTTCTGCTGTTGCTGTTGTTCCTGCTGCTGCTGTCGCTGCTGATGACGCCGAGGCTGGTGTTGCAAATGCTGTTGCAAATTCTGTTGCTGGCACTCATACTTTGTATATAACTGTGCAATATACTTTATCTGCTCTCTTTGTTCTTGGGCTCGTTCTTGTTGTTATTGTTATTATTGTTGTGGTTGTTGTTGTTGCTGCTGGTATGATTGTGGTTGTTGCTTTAAGAGCAGGAGTAAATGTGGCAAAATTGGTATCTATTATCATCAGTTACATTTGCATAATGTTGCATGAATTACAAGTAACCAAAATATATGCAATATCATTCATATGCAAATACACACACACACGCCCACGCACATTTGTGTGGGACTGCATGTGCATGTGTGTGAGTATGTGGGTGTGTGTGTGCCATAATCCATCTCTTATTTATATTTATTGTGATTTTTATTGGCGGAAAGTTTGTACAAATTTAACAAATATTTATTATTTATTTAAAAGAAAGTTTCTGTTGTCTCAACACAACAGCGCCGCATCGCACAAATGTTGATTTATGTCTATTTAATTAAATCAGCCACATTTAAAATGTTAGCTTTGTGAGTTTGTCGGACATTTGTTTGTCATTTTGTCATTTTGGCAATTTCGAATTTTCTGCGGAGTTCGCTTTGCATTTACATATAAATAAATTGTGAAGTTGGACTAAATAAATTGCACTGGTTCAGAGCCGAACGCTAATTGACGTCCAGAGTTTTATTTTGCGACATTTTTAGTTTGTTAATTTAATAGCGTTCCATGGCAAAAAGTTGGCAGTACTGACAAAAAATGCTCGCTCAATTTGATATTTTTAAACGACAAAATTCGTATCCATGAATAAAATATAAAAAAACTGGACTTGGCAGCAATGCGCGAAGAGAAGCTTCGATCCTGCTAAGTTGGAATTGATATTTTTATATGAAATCATTCAATTTTTATGTGAAACAAATCTTTAAAAGTCTGACTTGGCAGGATCAGTCCCAAGTTGCTCAGTCTTCTAGCTGTGTCTCACTTAGTCACTGCATTCAACGCTACTTTACGCACTGGGCACTATCCTTATTGATGGAAGATTTCGAAAATACTGATGATCCCGAAGCCAGGAAAGGATGTTACACAGGTTTGTTCATATAGACCCATAAGTCTACTGCTCACTTTATCTAAAATCTTCGAAAAAATAGTTCATCGGCAGGTCTTCCAGTATTTAAATGAAATTCCCCAATACCAGTTCGGCTGCCGTGAACAGAGTGGAACGACAGAGTAAGTGCATTGCATGGTAAGAGTTATATCCTCAGCATTCGAACAAAAGAGATACTGCTCTGCTGCATTCCTTGACATTACACAAGCCTTTGATAAGGAGTGGCACAAAGAGCTCATATATAAACTTACAGAAATTCTACCAAAGAAATTCCATACACTATTTGAAACCTACATTAAAGGCAGGAAATTCATGGTAAGCCAAAGTGGCTCTACCTCCGACAACTTTGATATCAAAGCAGGAGTCCCTCAAGGCAGTGTGCTTGGACCACTGCTGTATTTGCTATTTACACCTGACATGCCATGTGATCAGAAGACACGGCTATATTCACATTTACCGATGACACCGCCATGCTGAGTACAAACAGTTCCCATCTTGAATCCTCGCAATGGCTACAGAGCCACTTACTGTCTATTGAAGAGTGGCTTAACAAATGGAGAAAAAAGGTCAGCGAAGCTAAATGTGCTTACCTAACATTTGCCTTAAGGAAGATCACGTGCCCCCCTATTCGCATCAATGGGCAAAACATTCCACAACGCTCTGACATTAAGTACCTGGGAATCCAGTTAGACAGACGATTAACCTGGACGAAACACATTGACTCAAAGTGTGCTCAGATCAAATTGAAACTCCATACCTTGAACTGGCTGCTAAATAAGCATTCCAACCTTGCCTTAGACTAATTTATACCTAGTACTAATTTATACTAGTGTCATTAAGCCTCTATGGGCATATGGGATTCAATTGTGGGACACCGCGTGTCCGTCAAACAGGGGGAAACTCCATCACCTCCAATCGAACATTTTGAGAATGGTCACTGGTCCTTGAGGTATCCATGGTACTTGAGGAACATAAACATCCACCGTGACCTGAATATGCCCACGATTGAAAATGAAATGGTGAACACCTCCAAACCTACGCTCTTAAATTGGAAAATCATCCGAATTGCTTGGCGAGGAGCCTACTAAAGCCTCCCTCTACAAGACGCCTCAAAAGGATATATACCTTAGACCTGGTTTAATAACGTCTTATTGCGTGCTGTGAAAACATCAACTATTCGATGCAGTGGCTGAGGATATTACCTAGATATGTAAATGTAATCTTGTAATCTTAGGAAAATTACTGTTAGTTTCTTGACAAAGTAAGATTCGGTAAATAAATAGATGGGTAAAAAACATCTTAAGCGAAGTTTCGATTTTATAATTTATATTTTTAAATGAGAAGATTCTTATTTAATGCACCAAATGAAAAAGCGGACAGTCTTGCCAGGAATCGGACAGCCACACTATTTGTTGAACCTGAACCATTTTTTGGCATAGGAGCAAATAGCATAAATATAAATTAAAACAGGAAGACAAATCCAGAAGAACACGCTACCGGGCCTCACTACCAAAACTTAAACAATCCAAGCTCATGATTGGGGACTATAACCCAAAATGTGCAGCTCTATGTCTACAAGAGACAGAAGACCTTTGGCAGGTCACCTCACAGGCCACCTCACAGGCTACCTCACAGACCACCTCACAGGTGACCTCACAGGCCACCACACAGGCCACCTCACAGGCCACCTCACAGGCCACCTCACAGGCCACCTCACAGGCCACCGCACAGGCCACCTCACAGGCCCCCTCACAGGCCACCTCACAGGCCACCTCACAGGCCACCTCACAGGCCACCTCACAGGCCACCTCAAAGGACACCTCAAAGGCCACCTCACAGGCCACCACACAGGCCACCTCACAGGCCACCTCAAAGGACACCTCAAAGGCCACCTCACAGGCCACCACACAGGCCACCTCACAGGCCACCTCACAGGCCACCTCACAGGCCACCTCACAGGCCACCTCACAGGCCACCTCACAGGCCACCACACAGGCCACCTCACAGGCCACCTCACAGGCCACCTCACAGGCCACCTCACAGGCCACCGCACAGGCCACCTCACAGGCCACCTCACAGGCCACCTCACAGGTCACCTCACAGGCCACCTCACAGGCCACCTCACAGGCCACCACACAGGCCACCTCACAGGCCACCTCACAGGCCACCTCACAGGCCACCTCACAGGCCACCTCACAGGCCACCGCACAGGCCACCTCACAGGCCACCTCACAGGCCACCTAACAGGCCACCTCACAGGCCACCTCACAGGCCACCTCACAGGCCACCTCAAAGGACACCTCAAAGGCCACCTCACAGGCCACCACACAGGCCACCTCACAGGCCACCTCAAAGGACACCTCAAAGGCCACCTCACAGGCCACCACACAGGCCACCTCACAGGCCACCTCACAGGCCACCTCACAGGCCGCCTCACAGGCCATCTCACAGGCCATCTCACAGGCCACCTCACAGGCCACCTCACAGGCCACCTCACAGGCCACCTCACAGGCCGCCTCACAGGCCATGTCACAGGCCATCTCACAGGCCACCTCACAGGCCACCTCACAGGCCACCTCACAGGCCACCTCACAGGCCACCTCACAGGCCACCTCACAGGCCACCTCACAGGCCACCTCACAGGCCACCTCACAGGCCACCTCACAGGCCACCTCACAGGCCACCTCACAGGCCACCTCACAGGCCACCTCACAGGCCACCTCACAGGCCACCTCAAAGGACACCTCAAAGGCCACCTCACAGGCCACCACACAGGCCACCTCACAGGCCACCTCACAGGCCACCTCACAGGCCACCTCACAGGCCAACTTACAGGCCACCACACAGGCCACCTCACAGGCCACCTCACAGGCCACTTCACAGGCCACCTCACAGGCCACCTTACAGGCCACCTCACAGGCCACCTCACAGGCCACCTCACAGGCCATCTCACAGGCCACCTCACAGGCCGCCTCACAGACCACTTCACAGGCTACTGTCATTTAAGAAGCCACCTCATGGATGATGACATGCCTACTCACAGGACACTGTCAACTGAACTCACATATGGTGAGAATGGGGGTCACCTCGGAAGGCTCGTGCAGATTCTGTATGGAGGAAGAGGAGACGTCTTGGCAGAATGTCCGGCTCTCATGCACACCCACAGGAAATACTTGGGATTCTTCCAGGGCTCTGCCAGTGATGTGAAACTTCTGGAGCCAAAATTTGTCATCACGTTTATCCAGAGGATAGGACTCAAAGATGTACTTTGAACCTCTGATGGGGGGCACAATAGATCGAAGGGTTGCGGTGCTTTAAATCCCTTATAATAGATAATAGAATAAGAGGAGGATCCCAATCATCTGTAGGGCAGCCTTTCGATGCGAACTTCGGGTGGGTTTATTATTGAATCCCTACAGAGGATCCCGAAGCTTGTATTGATACAGGCCAGCATCACGTCAAAAGGGCAAAACTCGTTTAGGAAGCTTCCTTCCTAGAAAAAACAATTGCCAATTATGAACATGACCATGGCAACACTATTTCGAAGCATACAAAGAATGCACAAACATAATAAATATTGCCACATTGGAATCTAATACAAAGTGTTCATCCTAAAAGGAAAATATATACAAATAATTAAGACCCATCTTAGTAATGCTCGCTGACTCGTTTGCATGTAGAGTTCAGTTAAGCGTACCTGACATATCCACACGTACATTTTATAGATTAGTAGATTGGTAGTTTCGTAGTTTCTAAAGAATACTTGAAGCATCCTCAACACCTCAAAGTTTGCCGAGTTTACACATCTGCATGAAAATGTGAGCTACAATATTGGTAAATAAAATATTGACCACAAAATTTTAATTAAAGCCAAATGCAACAAATTTCCAACAGAATATTAATAAAAAAAACCATAACAAATAAAGCAACGGCAACAAGAATAACTAAAACATCAGAATCAGAAGAAAATACATTTGCTAAATAAATATTGACTCGGAGTGGGTTTGGGATAAGTCTTAAAGTACTCGTAAGTAAAGTTAAATCAAAGGCAAAAAGCAATTTAAACAAAACAAATACACACACGAGCATTTGTGTGCTCACCTCTGTGTATGTGAGTGTGTGTGAGTGCTTTTGGGTGTGTTGGTTATAAGTGCACACAATTTGCGAATAATTTTTGAGAATCTCCGCACACACATCTGCACACTTCGCTTGGTCGTAACGTGTATTGGCATTTCGCACAATAGGCGATAATAATATTTCGAATATGCAAATGCTAACTCCCAATTCAAATTCAAATGCACGCAATATCCTTGTAAATCCACATTTTCAATAGCAATACCTCAATTCAGTAAGCATTTGTGAGGCGCATGGACTGGCCTGCACTCCGAATGCTATTTACGAACAGGACAGGGCAGGGCAGGGCAGGGGCAGGGCAGGGGCAGGGCAGTAATCGAAACTAAACGGAATCAAACACAAATTCATTCATCAAAGTCATCATACATGGTTGGCTGAATCGGCATAACAGCAAAAACACACATACATAGAAACACTTTCACGCCCACATGGCAATACACACTTGCACACACTTAGCAGCTGAAGGGTTTGCAATTGCAATTGTAGGTGCAAGTGCAACTAACGTATGCTTGGGTATGCTTATTTGAAAGCAGTTTATTTAAGCTTTTCCCCACTCACAGATGACTATGAAAAAAGATGATGCTGATGATCATGATGTTGTTCATCTTTTATTCGTGTTATTCCTCTTTGTTGTTACTCACATCAATGGGAATTTTCTATTGCTGCAGCACAAAACGCAAACAACCTCAAAGCTGAGGATTTCCATCGGCATTCTTCGATAAACTTACAAATCATTTTCAAATATTTAGATTCGAATGTGTTTGCATAGAATGATGATGCATTTGTGGCATCTTAAGTAGGTAATCAGCAACAGTTGCATATTAAGCTGTGCATACTTGTTTATGCGTAAGAGTCGAAATATTCAACTTAGTGCTAATCACCTTTTGTTGAGGATGAAAAGAGGCTTTTGGGATTTGCACTTACGCAATGTAGATGTATATATATATATACTGTATAATGTAGATGTTATATATATATATATATATATATATATATATGTGTGTGTGTGTGTGTGTGGACTTATATATGTGTTAAAGATATTAGCACTTCTATTCAGCTATGGACAATGTGATGCAGCACTAAAATGAGACACTTTTGACGCTGTCGTCAGTATTTGTTTGAATGCCCAGTTTCGTCTGCATTGTGATAATTCTGTATTTAAAGTTACTGCAAAGTGTGTGAAAATTATGCCCATATAATGTCTGCATATGTCCATACTAGCACTGACAGGTCATCGGTGGTATCTATAAGACTGGCAGGTCATCTGTGGAGTCTTTGGTAGTGATATGTCATCTATGGAGGCTTTAGTAATGACATGCCAACTGTGGTGTCTATAGAGCTGACATATCATCTGTGGTATCTACAGAACTAACATACCATCTGTGGTGTCTTTAGTAGTGATGTCATCTGTGGAGTATTTAATAGAGATATGTCATCTCTGGCGACATGTCATCTGTAGTGTATATAGAGCTGACATGTCATATGCAGTGTCTGTAGCACTGAAATGTCATCTGTGGAGTCTTTAGTAGTGGCATGTTACCTGTGGTATCTACAGAACTGACATACCATCTGTGGTGTCTTTAGTAGTGATATTTCATCTGTGGAGTCTTTAGTAGTGATATGTTATCTGTGAAGTCTTTAGTGGTGATATGTCATCTGTGGTGACATGTCATCTGTAGTGTATATGGAGCTGACATGTCATATGTAGTGTCTGTAGTACTGACATGTCATCTGTGAAGTCTTTAGTAGTGACATGTCATCTATGGTGGCATGTCATCTGTGGTATTTACAGAATTGACTTACCATCTGTGGTGTCTTTAGTAGTGTTATTTCATCTGTGGAGTCTTTAGTACTGATATGTTATCTGTGAAGTCTTTAGTGGTGATATGTCATCTGTGGTGACATGTCATCTGTAGTGTATATGGAGCTGACATGTCATATGTAGTGTCTGTAGTACTGACATGTCATCTGTGAAGTCTTTAGTAGTGACATGTCATCTATGGTGGCATGTCATCTGTGGTATTTACAGAATTGACTTACCATCTGTGGTGTCTTTAGTAGTGATATTTCATCTGTGGAGTCTTTAGTAGTGATATGTTATCTGTGAAGTCTTTAGTGGTGATATGTCATCTGTGGTGACATGTCATCTGTAGTGTATATGGAGCTGACATGTCATATGTAGTGTCTGTAGTACTGACATGTCATCTGTGAAGTCTTTAGTAGTGACATGTCATCTATGGTGGCATGTCATCTGTGGTATTTACAGAATTGACTTACCATCTGTGGTGTCTTTAGTAGTGTTATTTCATCTGTGGAGTCTTTAGTAGTGATATGTTATCTGTGAAGTCTTTAGTGGTGATATGTCATCTGTGGTGACATGTCATCTGTAGTGTATATGGAGCTGACATGTCATATGTAGTGTCTGTAGTACTGACATGTCATCTGTGAAGTCTTTAGTAGTGACATGTCATCTATGGTGGCATGTCATCTGTGGTATCTACAGAACTGACATACCATCTGTGGTGTCTTTAGTAGTGATATTTCATCTGTGGTGTCCTTAGTAGTGATATGTCATCTATGGCGACATGTCATCTGTAGTGTATATAGAGCTGACATGTCATATGCAGTGTCTGTAGCACTGAAATGTCATCTGTGGAGTCTTTAGTAGTGACATGTCACCTGTGGTATTTACAGAATTGACTTACCATCTGTGGTGTCTTTAGTAGTGTTATGTCATCTGTGAAGTCTTTAGTGGTGATATGTCATCTGTGAAGTCTTTAGTAGTGACATGTCATCTATGGTGGCATGTCATCTGTGGTATCTACAGAACTGACATACCATCTGTGGTGTCTTTAGTAGTGATATTTCATCTGTGGTGTCCTTAGTAGTGATATGTTATCGGTGGAGTCATTGGTGGTGATATGTCATCTGTGGTGACATGTCATCTGTCATGTATATAGAGTTGACATGTCATAAGCAGTGTCTGTAGTACTGACATATCATTTGTGGAGTCTTTGGTAGTGACATGTTATCTATGGTGACATGTCATCTATGGTGACATGTCATCTATGGTGATATGTCATCTGTGGCATCTACAGAACTGACATACCATCTGTGGTGTTCTTAGTAATGATATGTCATCTGTGAAGTCTTTAGTAGTGATATGTCATCTGTGGTGACATGTCATCTGCCGTGTATATAGAGCTGACATGTCATATGCAGTGCCTGTAGTACTGACATGCCAACTGTGGTGTCTACAGAGCTGATATACCATTGGTGCCTATACTACTGACATGTCATCTCTATTGTCTTTAGTAGTGACATTTCGCACTGCAACACATTACATATTATTTGATAAGAGATTTTGAACCATATCTTATATAGTGTCGTACATGATATTCTCAATTTGTAGAGCCACAGCCTAATATGCTATGCTTCATAAAGCCCCCCGAGTTTCTCTCAAACATAACGAAGTCTATAATCCTACAAGGTTCTTTATTACTTTATTTATTTATTTATTTATATTTTTATTTATTATATCTTAAATTACAATGAATTATGTCTGGAAGGGCCTTGCGGGGGTTGAGTAAAAGCGACTGCGGCGTTCGACTCGTAGAAAAAAGTTTTATATGGAAGAATTCCACGACATTACCTTGGAGGAGTGTCGAACCCGCAATACCACGAATGATACTTTTATACGAAAACCAACTCTATACGTAAATCATAAAAAGTCTGCCTTCGAAGATTCCAGTGGCTAAGTTTATTAAGAGATATCCCGAATCCGCGAGCTAACTTGTATAAATATTTTTGTAGTAATCCTACACAAATCAATCCAAGCCAAAATTAAGATATGATTGGTATACGGAAGTATACGGAAGTCAGTTCCTCAAGCCTCCTCTCTTAATGAAGTACCACGCAATACTGAGCTAATATGACATTGGCGTCGCCGACGTGTAAACCAGAGAACACAGAGAAAGGAAAGTCTTTTTCGCTGCCAGCGTCCGTAGCGGACACACCACGATTTTGAGTGGATTCACCACGATTCTGAGTGGATTCACCACGATTTCGAGTGGATTCCCCACGATTGTGAGCAGATTCACCACGATTTTGATTGGATTCACCACGAATTTATGTGGAATCACCACGATTTTGAGTGGATTCACCACGATTCTGAGTGGATTCACCACGATTTCGAGTGGATTCACCACGATTTTGAGGGGATTCCCCACGATTCTGAGCAGATTCACCACGATTTTGAGTGGATTCACCACGATTTTCAGTGGATTCGTGTACAACGTCTGTCTGCTTTATTTCGCGGCTTTGCCCTTTACCATTTGACGTTTAAATTTCTTTTCTCTGTGTTCTCTGGTGTAAACAAATAATCCCAATGTGCGAAAGAGATAGTTATATGTACACCTTAACTGTGTATTATCGTCGTTTCTCTCTTGTTGAAGACTCTAACCTACTGAAGCGATTTAGTCAGATCTCTCAGTATTTAACTTTGTTTCATATGCTTGCAATTATTACTACAAGTAATCAAAATGCTGAGACCACTAGGAATAACCACATTCCACTTTTGGCCCAAGGACACTCCCCCCTCCCACAAGCCCCTTTAACATATTTCAACGAACTTAACTAAAATCATGCATAGTGGGTGCAACAATTTTGGCAATTAATTACCATCAGCATCGTTTCATGTAACTCTGATTGCCACATAAGGCTTTAAATCTATTAAATTAAAAGGCAGTATATCAACTGACACGCCCACTTTCATATGACAACCTCCAATCGCAACTGTACTGCAACGTGGAATGCTCAGTATTGAGAGGAGACCGAATATAATAAACTCCTCAGTCGATGCCCGTTTTGTTTCTATCAGGCAATTTTGATACAGCCTCCCAGATTGTGGGGTGCCTCACAGCTCTACCGAAATATATGCACACATAAAGCATTACTCAGCCCACCCTATGCTGCCCACATCACCGCTAAGTACTCATATTTTCACTCAGTTTGTTAGCCTATCATTTTTCAAAGCATTTCCATTACTATCTGCAATTTTCGATTTGGTGCTTTTTGCTGTTTTTTCTTGGGTGTATTTTAAAATATTGCACATAAATCATAAACGCAATTGGAGACTTTGCCAAAAAGTAGTTTGGCTATAAAAAGGAAAAAACAAAAACTGAAAAAAACTGAACGAAGAAAAGCCGCGCAAATGGGAGAAAAAAATTCCCTTTTAGTTTGTATCAATTTCGTTTCGTTGTTCGTCCTCGCTCCAGCCTGGTTTTTCCAGCTATTTTTGATGTTTTGATATTTTGCCAGCTATTTGGGAGATATTCATATTTTTTTAGTTTATGTCAGTCAGAGAATGTACACGAGGAGGGGGGAGGTGGTAATTGCGGCTCCGCTAAGCCCGTCGGTGCGTGGAAATTTAAACTTGCAAAGGATATTATAAAACAGTGACAAAATTTCCCACATGTGTTTGTTAGGATGGTGTATTTTATGTGTGTTTGGCTTTGAATTTGAATGCAGATGGAAGTGCGAATGTGAGAGAGTGTGTGTGACTGTGTGTGAGTGCGTCTGTGTTGGCGCGAGCTCGCTTGTGATGCGTGTTTGAGGCTTTGAGTGTAACGGAAATTATTCGTGCTTTGATCAGTGGAAAGCAAGGAAACTTTAGCAAAAAACATAAATGTTTGAGCACATATTGTGCATACATGGTTGTGTGTGTTGTATTTGTGTGTTTGTGCTTTCCGCAGTGTGAGTACAATTCTTAAAATATTACAAAATTCACTACCAAAGATGAACACAACATTTTTAACTTGATTAACATAATTCAACTAAGAAAGCCATAATCAAATATCCGCTCTGTCACTTAGCCCCAATTTGCACACACACACACACACATGCATAACTGTGTGTTTGTGTGTATTTGTGTGCTTGTTCGTTACATACACAAATGTTGCATAGTGCTATTTGCGTTGATGGCATTTGTGCCGCCTAAATATATGCAGAAACTTTAAAGAACAACCGGGGAAGACGCCGCCACCAGTCTCAGTCTCAGTCTCAGTCTCAGCGACCGTCAACCAGCACCCAGTGCGACAGAGACCGCAGCAGAGTGTATGCGTAACCTTTTTGACGTTGGTGCGCGTCAGCCAAACTTTATGCTATGTAATTAAATAATTTAATTTAAAATTTCTGCTACATTTAAGATGCCAACCCATAAAAATATGCTCATAAATATTGCCTAACTTAAAGCGCTTAACGCTTAAATATTGATCTAGGCGGGAGAGTAGGGGTGAGGCGCAGCGAGGGCGCCTCAAAAGCAAAACAGTACCCCGAGTATAAAACAGAAACGGCAACAAAAGGAAACAAGCGGCAAAACAATCTGAACAAGATGAATAGAGAGCGAGGGAGTGATGCGGCCGTGGGTTGGTTAACAAAAAGTAAAATGAACTGCTGAACAGTTTAGCCCTGCTTGGCTGAGCGTGTTTTGTATAAATGCCGCCGCACTTTATACACTTGCCACACGTCTCTGCGTAGCAATTCTCAACTGCTTTGCTTTAGTTTGCTTTGCTTTCCTTTTGGCGTTCTATTGCGTTCCTTTGCGTTCCGTTGCGTTGCGTTGCTTGCTTTCCTGCCGTCCTTTCTTCCTGCCCTGGAGACGCACACCCATTCAGCCATTTGTCTTATTATTATTTTGCTGTTACTTTGTTAAAGCCCCCAACAAGGATATTTCGCATTATTTTAGCATATTAATTACTCGCTGTGAGTCCCTTTTTAAAGCCTAAAACTGTGTCAATAGAAGAGCGCTCGTCCGGGTGGGGGGAGTGGTTTGGTACTCTTAGGAGCGTTGGGGCAGGACTGTGGGTTGACGTGGCTTGTGCTACTTCTGCTTGAGTCGTGCAAGAAATGTTCGCCCGACTTTTGCGTTGTTTATTAAAATGCGCGCTATTTGATTAAATCACATTATTATGTGTTTCGGATACACTCAAAAAAGGATTGAGCCTGAAATCAATGAATCACTTTCACAGTCAGTCTCCCATAAATTTTATAAAATTCCTGAAGTCCTTGGTATGCATAATGGACCGTAATGTTCCTTGTGTCTGTGAAAGCCATTCAAATTTGAGACTGCTCAGTTAAGATGGCTCAAGAATCTGCGAAGAGACTATGAGCACATATCGCCAATGTACAGTATACATTAGATTCAATGTATATATACTTAGGTTTTCATTGAATTATTTACTTATACTTTATAATTCAGTTGGGAGAATGAATACACGCAACTAAGCCCTTCTTTGTCTCGAAAAGAAACATATGTAGAAGGAAGCCCTGGACATACGAGTATATATTCTTTCATACATAACAGTTTATACAGATAATGAATATATTCTTTGCAGCAATGTGCAAACCAGTGAAGGTGGAGGGAGAGATCAGATACCTTCATAAAATATATTAAAAAATATACAAAAACATCATAAGAAGTCAAAGAAGAGAGTCACGCAGTCTTTAATAAGTTTACAGTGTGGCAAAGTTCGACTCGTAGAGAAAACGATTTAGAAGGATGAATTCCAAGACAATACCTTGGAGGAGCTTCGAACCCGCAATCCTACGAATGATGTTTTTATACGAAAACCCACAAATTCCACACACAAAACATAAGAAGTGTGACTTGATTCCAAGTGGCTAAGTTGATTAAAAGATGTCTCGAACCCGCTTGCTAACTTGTATATTATTTTTATAGTAATCTCATACAAAGGATTCCCAGTCAAAATGAAGATATGATTGGTATACCGAAGTCTACGGAACTCAGTTCGTCAAGTCTCCTCTTTTAGTGAAGTACCGCGCAATACTGAGCTAGTATGACATTGGCGTCGCCGACGTGTAAACCAGAGAACACAGAGAAAGGAAAGTCTTTTTCGCTGCCAGCGTCCGTAGCGGACACACCACGATTTTGAGTGGATTCACCACGATTCTGAGTGGATTCACCACGATTTCGAGTGGATTCACCACGATTTTGAGGGGATTCCCCACGATTCTGAGCAGATTCATCACGATTTTGAGGGGATTCCCCACGATTCTGAGCAGACTCACCACGATTTTGAGTGGATTCACCACGATTTTCAGTGGATTCGTGTACAACGTCTGTCTGCTTTATTTCGCGGCTTTGCCCTTTGCCGTTTGACGTTTAAGTTTCTTTTCTCTGTGTTCTCTGGTGTAAACAAATAATCCCAATGTGCGAAAGAGATAGTTATATGTACACCTTAACTGTGTATTATCGTCGTTTCTTTCTTGTTGAAGACTCTAACCTACTGAAGCGATTTAGTCAGATCCCTCAGTATTTAACTTTGTTTCATATGCTTGCAATTATTACTACAAGTAATCAAAATGCTGAGACCACTAGGAATAACCACATCCCACTTTTGGCCCAAGGACACTCCCCCCTCCCACAAGCCCCTTTAACATATTTCAGCGAACTTAACCAAAATCATGCATAGTGGGAGCAACAATTTTGGTGATTAATTATCATCCGCATCGTTCCATGTAACTCTGATTGCCACATAAGGCTTTAAATCTATTAAATTAAAAGGCAGTATATCAACTGACACGCCCACTTTCATATGACAACCTCCAATCACAACTGTATTGCAACGTGGAATGCTCAGCGAGAGTTTGAAAAATATTTAAAAACATCATAAGAAGTCAAAGAAGAGAGTCCCGCGGTCTTTAATAAGTTTACAGTGTGGAAAAGGAGTCATGCCGCAAGTAGCACAGTACCAAAGAATGCATACTTAGAAGGACTCTAAAAACTTCAATTAATTTTAGTTTTGGTTCTGGTTTTAATTGGACCACAATATTTCCAGCCCATACCTTCAACGAATTATCCTTTCAGTGAACTATCCTTATGATCAATGAACTTCTTTCTCACAATTATTCATATTATAGTTGAGTCAGATAACGCCAACTCTCTCAAAGACGTGTCCACTTTTACTCCGCTAACTCTCTCCAAGACGTGTCCACTTTTACTGCGCTTTTCTGCGCTTAACTTGTTTGCTGGATTTAAATAATTTCTTTTCCTATGCACCATTTTTCCATTGCTATTATGTACCAGTTTAGTTGAGTGTAGGTAACCTCGAACCTGGCTCTTATCTAAGCGGTATTTCTCTCTAACTCATTCACTAACTCCCTAACTCACTCCCTCCCTAACTCACTCCATCCCTAACTCACTCCCTTCCTCTCTCCCTTTCCATAATGCTCTTCAAATTGCTTCTCCTGTAACATTTCCCATCGTCTGGTGCTGTGCATATATCATTTGAATGGCATTGTTTGTTAACAATAACATAAAAGGATGTTTGTAAGGATAATCATATAAATTGTAAAGGAAATTTTGAAAGAAAAACAACTGCCTACAACAACAAGAAGAGCAGTGGCAGCAACAAAGCACACAATAAGTAATAACATTTAGAGCAAATATATTTGCATTTGTATTGGTGTTTATATTAGTATTAGTTTTGGCATTGGTATTGATTGCAGTGCATCTTTTCAAGATCCCAAGCAAATATTGTGTGGCTCACGTGACACACTTACGGTTCGCACGCGTCCATCCAGCCATCGACTACTAAGTGAGTGTTAGTGTGTGAGAGTGTGAGTGGGTGTGTGCGTGTGTGGTTGTGTGTGAAATGCAAATACGATATTAAAGATATCCGGACACAATCTTTGATATTTTAAAGCTTATTGTTGTGTTTACACAACAAGTGAAAAACAAGTGAAGATAGTTTTTAGTCGGTCGTACCGACCATCCCACATGCTCTACGCACCTATGTGGCATTGTGTGTTTTCTGTTTTTTTAACTTTAACAATAATTGGAGCAGACTTCAATTTATATGCAAATTGCGAGTGGACTTTATTAGAAATGGTCGCTACGGGAAAATAGGACTGATGGGGTGTTCCTGACCTTTAGTTTTCAAGATATGTTTGTAGAAGCTCATAGAAAGTGTGACCACTTGACTTCTGCTCATTTGGGTGTTGAAGCTGGAATTCTTATCAATTTTCAGCCTATAACTCTTTGATTTTTGCAGATATTCCATTTGTAAGCGAATGCGCTGCAGTTGTACAATTCCACAAGTGCCTCACTTGAATTGCAGCTCTATTCTGTGTATTATCAAATTAGTTATTTCGACCTGCTTCGATTGAGATTTGGATTAAGTGCACTAATACTGCCGCTAGTGTGTGTAGGTACAACAACAACAACAATAGCCAAGCTGGTAGTAGAAGAGACATCAAATATGTGTATAGACTTTAAGTTTTATTGCTTTGACATGGGCTCAAAGAGCCTAAAGTGCTCAAATAGCCTCATAAGCGAGCGTGCGTTTGTGGGTTTTAAATATTATATATTATATTCGTTATTATTATTGTTTGTTGTCTAAATTTGTTATTGTTGTTTGCTTTATCAATTCCAAGTAAGTGGTCGCACATTGTCATATAAATTTTATCTATTTATTGATGTGCCTTCCGAGGTATTTAAGTAAATATTGCTGCAGGAAATAAATTTCACACTTTTCAGGTTTCCTTTGAGCCTTTATTAAGTAATAAAAAGTGTTTATAGAAGTGAATGGAATGCCCAGAAAACGTGTACTCACAAACCCACTCACATATGTAGCTTGAATTGAACCACAGAGTAAAGAAATAAGAGTAAAGAAATAAGAGTCACAATCTGAAATGCATATCATTTAACGACATAGAAGAGATCGGTCGGGGGTAGTAAACAGAGTGGCGCTGCGATATGAAAATGAGAGCTATTGAGTAATTGGCGCTATTACCAGAGCCACCATACAAAAAGTTTGTTGTTCGAGATTGTGAGTCTTATTTCTTTACTCTAAGCTTGAACCACAGAGGAGATCTACACAAAGCAACTAACAAACCCACTCACATATGTAGCTTGAGTTGAACCTGCTGGCAGATCCTTCAGTATAGTCTACTCGTCTATAAACAGCTAACAATTCTGACTGCTGAGCTAAGTAAACTACCAGCAAAGGACTTTGACAATTATTATATGAGTACATTTAGAGTACCAGAATCTCGGCCAAATTTGGATTTGATAAATAAATAATTTTCATGTGGGTTTGACTCGATTCTCATACAAAATCAATGAAGAAAAATTATAAAAGATTTTAAGGATTTTAGTGGGAGGACCTCTTCTGTGCCAAATACGAGGGTAGTAACTGGATTACCTAGAAAACTATACACATATACATTATCTAGGAAAACTATACACATTTAATATGGCCATGAAGACACCATAAAAAGGACGAAGTCTTCATCTGAAGTTCGGCACAGTTTGTTCCAGATTCAGTCACTTATATTTACTTTGTGGGAGTTGAGTAATGGATCGTAATAGGAAAATAATTTAATATAATCAAAGTGGAGGGTTACTTTTAAAGAATGGGTACGACCGAACAACTGCTCGACTAGTGTTGCTATGTGAGCATGTTCCTAAGATGTGTGTGACGTGTACCTACTTCAGTACTTTAATACATTAAATGCATATTTACCTAAATTCGCTCGTTGTTGGGTAGTGGTGAACTTACCTAATAAGAAAAGAAAACCATTTATAAAATTAGTAAGGGTAATTACTTTAATATATATATATCTATATATATATATATATATATATATATATATATATATATATATATATATATATATATATATATATATATATATATATATATATATATATATTATATATATATATATATATATATATATATATATATATATATATTTATTTATATATATATATATATATATATATATATATATATATATATTTATATATATATATATATATATATATATATATAGAAATATATATATATATATATATATATATATATATATATATATATATAAATAAATATATATATATATATATATATATATATATATATATAAATATATATATATATATATATATATATATATATATATATATATATATATATATATATATATATATATATATATTTATATATATATATATATATATATATATATATATATATATATATATATATATATATATATATATATATATATATATTATATACTTATATACATTTTTTTATATAAAGCTGTATAGAGAAACATGTTTTCTCATACAAGGAAGTGAAATATATTCCGCATTTTATCTCAACTTGGTGGATTTTTAAGGATACTTGTTTCATGAACGCTGTTTAAACTGAATTATGGAATTTGTTCAGCCTTAGCGGAGTAATGTTACCAACAAATTCTCAGTCATCAACTTTAAACTAAATAAAAAACATGTATATTTAGTATAATCAAATGAAAATTCACCTCGCGTAACAAGGGAAAAAGATGCACCTACGATATGCATTTAAAAGAACCAACAGAGTGTTTAAAGCAACACCAAAAGTACGAGTACAGTAGCACGATCAGAGCATTGTGTTCCTACGAATATTATAGGATGTCTAAAGACACGATACGATGAAAATACTGAGGTGAGAAAAAGACTGCCTTCCAAACAAAGAAAACACTTCTCTGTTAAAGTCCCTCATTGAAAATGACCCCCTTAGATAGATAGATAGATAGATAGATATATTTAAGGGTGTTATACACTGCGACCTGAAAGATCTACTGTGATGCCCCTTTTTATTTGAGGATAAGGATAGTCTCATCTATAAATCGTCCGTCAGGTTAATTTTCGACAGGAATTCATATATTTTGGAGGAATCAAGATCTTGTGATCTTGCTCAAATCTAAGATATAATCTCCAAAACACCTGAGTCTATTGTGTGCCAATGGTCCGCAGTATGTGATCAGGTGCAGCGAGGTTTCCTCACTTTCTCCACCGTATTGACAGATGGCATCTGAAGATATACCCAACTTGTTCAAATGGTAGTTGAGAAATGACCCCCTGTTGCTGCAATTTGTCAACGTTTCGTTGTACATCTTCCATAAACGGGTTCTTTTCGGGTGTCAGGACGTTTTTCAAGCCAACATATGTTCTGTCAAGGTATTGCAAAACTCTGCCCCAGTGTTTCAATTTGCATCCCATTTCAATGATCCCACAATATAATTAATATGTTTAGCTTTCCCCAGCACCGCTTGGCATGCGACAAAAAGCTACTTCTCCATGGCCAGCAATTTGGCAGACTCATGGAAATCGGTGCAGGTATTTAAGAATTTTCGGAATTGCCAGTTACATCAATTGCCTGCTTAAATCCTCAACAATATTTTCGGAATTGTTAGTTACATCAATTGCCTGCTTAAATCCTCAACAGTATTTTCGGCATTGTTAGTTACGTCATAGCCTTCTTCCATCCTCCAAAAGAATGACTTTTATACTCGTATTGTATTCGTTGAAGTTCACAGACGCCTTTTTAAAGCTTCATTGAGCATTTGGGTGCCTTTGCAATCCTTGCAATAGGAAACTTAACACCGCCATTACCATTGCATTATCTCAATCGAGTGACTCTGTTTGCGAAATGCAACTCAGGACTATTATAATTATTATCTAAGCATTTGCAATCAGGCATAATCCAAATGCAGGAGCATGCACAGCGTTTGCTTGACTGCTTACAGACAATGAATTTAGACAATTAGTTCTAATGCTAATTACACTTTGTCTGCTTATCAATCAATCAATCAATTCTGCTCCTTTGAATGCAGAACGTAACTTTGATGGCGTGGCTGCTTAGCTGTTCAGCTGCTCAGATATTTCGGCCGCCATAAGCTGATAATTGAGACATAAATTCGACTGCTGGCCTATGGGAATGTAGGTGTGTATGTAGGTGTGTATGCAGGTGTGTTTTCTGTGTGTGTGTGTGTGTGTACAGTTCTGACTGCAAGCTAGTGTTTGTGTGAATTAAGCGTAATTGGAAGCGTGCTAATCCTTGCGTTAATCTTCATGTTTGCTTAAGTGAAGTGTGCATGATTGGTGTCGTTTTGTACTAAATGTCATTTCAGGTACGGTCGCTACTTAAAGCCACCCTATGAAGCCACCTTATGAAGCCACCCTATGAAGCCACCCTATGAAGCCACGCTATGAAGCCACCCTATGAAGCCACCCTATATGTGTGCGCGACAGTTCGTCAGCTTCGCTCTGTGCTGCATTAAATCGATAAGACAATTTTTCAACAACTCCTTTAAATTGTCAGTTCTAACTTTTTACTCCTGGCATGGCTGCGTGTCTGTGCCTGTGTCTCTCCCCTCTGTTTGAGTGTGACTGTGTGTGTGTATGTGTGTGTGTGCATTTTCTTTTAAATGTTTAAATCTAAAACTCAAAGCCAAAAAAGAGAAAAGCATAAAAAAAGAAATCGTTCACTACAACAACGCATTCCACCACCAAACTTGCCAACTTCCTTGATGCGGCGGTTTTGTTACACAAAACCCAATTTTCGTTTCCTTTATCGTTTCGGTTGGTGTTTTATTTTATTTTGTGCTTTGGGGGTTCTCCTCCATTTTCCTTTACTTTTTGTTTCACTTTTATTTTATTTTTTTTATTTCTTTTTTGCTTTTTGCTTTTTACGTTTTTTTTCTCTACTTTTCGAGTTCTGTGATTCTGGCGTAGTGTCCTTAGAGAGTTCAACAAACATTTAACTGATTGCATGGGTGTTTGTGTGTTTGAGCGTATGTATGCGTAGCTATGTGTGGCGTCTGTATATCCGAGTGTTGCTGTTGTTGTTGTTGTGGAGAATTTGGCTTGATTTTTTGATTTGCAATACACCTGGGATTGGCTTGAGGAAATGCTTAGCATCGGTGCTGGGCTGGCTGCCACAGCAAAATAAATTGTCTGTGCGTGCAGTAATTGTTAATTTCGTTTATGTGCGATTGCCAGCAGACATACAGCTATACAGACACGCATACATACGTGTATGTTAAACATATATCTATATACAGTGTGTAATGTAGTCAGCACTGAGAGGGAGCGACCTTGCATAATAAGGGTCATAATATAGTCCAACTTAATTGGTTGCATTGGGAAAACGCCAAATGAAAACGGATAACTCAAAACGCATAATGAAAAACGAAAAATGTTCAACGAAGAACCGTAGCCATATGTTATCGCTTGTGCCTAAAAGTATGCTCAGCAGAAATGTAATACTAAAGTGTCTACGGGTGCATATATCAAACGGCTGTCAAAGCCGCAGTTGGGTTCGTTTCGTCCCTTTTTCTTTGTGTATGTTGCTCTGATTGAAATTTGATTACGTTGATTTTGCTCTGCTTTTGTAATGGAGCGCTTTTTCGTTGTTAATTTGCGTGATGCTTGCTTGCAACCCCCAAAGTATGCAAGAATACAAAAAAATCACCGACATTTAAGTTTCTATTTAAGTTAAAGTTGCTGAGTGAGTTCAGAGACACAGTTTCTATAACTTTCTTGTATTTCTTGAATATATTTTGTTTACTTTAATTATTATTTATTGTTGTACGAAGTAAGTAAGAAAAAACCATGACATTTAGAGACGTTTATAAATTTTTAGCAGAATGAGTCACTGTCCTCACCAGACTCGATTGAGACAGTGACAAACTCACTGGTGAAATGATGAATTCTTATTTCCTTGAATAGAGCGATATATTGCGTCTTTAATGAGCAGATACACCCATCGTTTCTTAGGGGAAAAATGGTTCCAATCCTACCTAAAAGGGCTCTTTATATATATATGGTCCTATGGCTCCGCGGGGGAGCAAAGGGGCGCCCTGGAAAAAGGCTTTTTAGTGAAGAGTATGAAAATTTACCCCTAAAAGAAAAATTACAAAACAGAACAAAAGGTGCTGAAGCACAGGATCAGTTTCGAATGAGGAAGTTTAGAGCAATTAATTCACCACCTCTGGTTAGATCAGGTGTCAATATTTTCAGAGGCCCATAGCATTGCTTTCGTAGCAGGTTCGTAGTTGACATTCACATTCTTGATATCAACTTAGAAGAATTAACTTCCATATAATAATATTCCTAATGAGGAGGTGGATGGCTTTGGTATATTTCAAGTATTAAGTATGAAAATGTGAAAAGTGTTGTAAAGCCTAAAATGATGCTATAAAATTTAGTTGCACTAATTTAACGCGATATCCAAGTAAAAGAAATAGAACAGCAGAGCTCTACCGGAATCATAAACTAATGGGAAGTCGTGTGGTTGAACTGAAACTCTGACAGAAAAGAACTCATAGATAGATACATATATATTTATTTAAAGGTGTTATACACTGCGACCTGAAAGATCTATTGTGATGCCCCTATTTATTTGAAAAAAAGAACTCATAGGATAGGAAAAGAACTCATAAAAAGTGTATCAACGAAATAAAACCAAAGAATATGAAAGAAATGTAATAATGCAAAGAAATTAGTAATAATTTTTCATCTAAAGACATTTTAATCTGAACATAAAAACAACATAAAAATCAATATAGCTATGTTAGGCACATTTTAGGCTTCTGGAGTCAATCAAATTACTACGAATTTAAATAAAGATGTATGAGAATAGTGTAGACAGCAGTCTACTGAAAAGAAGTAACACTATTCGTGAGTAAACAGACTCCTAGATCTGCACCGAACAGAGCCTGCCTTATGCTTCTTTTATAATATCCGATAAATGTAACTGCAGTCTTGTCAGACCAAGAGTGTACAATCATTTGAGGGAACTCTTTGATGTAGGGTTTTGTTTTGATAGAAGCTTTCACAGTGATGCAGATGCTACATATGTCTAGTAAAGTGGGAAAGTTCCACATACCTCAATGCTTACGAATACCGGGAACTGGGCTAGACCCTGTACAATGTTGAAGAACAAATTATGTGATTTCAGTGTGCTTGGTTGTTGGGTACGGCAACGACAGATACAACTAAAGTTTGCAGGCTTCAGGAAATGCATGCAGAAAATATATGCAGAAATAAAGCAGAGCGCACTGAAATTCCATCCACGGAGTCTTGTGTCTTGACAGGCAGCTGAATACTGACCTATGTGTGCAGACCTTAGGCCCCCAAAATGTTCACTAAAAACTTAATATAACTAGTTCAAATAACTTTTCTATTTTACTGAATTCGGAGTTCAAAGTAAAATCTAATTGGCGCAATTTTTCCCTCAATAAGGCAACATTTTTATAGACTCATCAGCCTCGTGCATTGATCATTTTTCAAAGTCACTAAAAAACGTATGCCACACGAACGGGAGTACTTTCATTTTTTAAAACTCAATTTCTTCACACTAACGAGCGACGTTTGCAGGCATTCACACACACACACACACACACACATCTCACACACAGGCACACATCGCACACCCACAGACACTGGGGCATGCAAACCCGAAACCCAAACCCTTGATCTATGCGAGTGGGTTTGGTAGCTTAGCTACCACACACTATGCTTAAGGATGCCACTTAGAATGTCAGTTTGTGTGATGTTGCCTAAAAGTAGGCAGCACATTTCAAATCAGAAAGCAAAACGAGCCAACACACATGCAGACGCATTCGCTTATCCACATGTGCTCGCACGCAGCACATTGATTGCTGGCACGTTATATATTTTGATGGCCGCATTTCAGACAATTTTTGCATGATTTCTTGTACGTGTGTGTACGTTTCTACACACACACACACACACACACACAGCACACCCAGACGAATGCGCCCACTTGATACGTGCTTGTGGGGCATGGCATTGCAATTTTTTGCCCAAAACATTTTACATTACGTTGCACGTTATGCTTAACAGTTTTTGCTGCTGCCGCTTTGGCTGCTCTTTAAGATTTTATTACGGTTGAGTGATGTCTTTTGTGCGCTGGTTGCTTCGTGGCGGGTTGACTGATGAGGGGGGCAGCTGGGAGGGGTGTGAGTTACTAGACCATCACATATACATGCGAGTGCGTTACTATACCGCCGCCAGTTACCAACAGACCACTGTACCGCTGCCACAACACTATCTTTGAGCGTGTAACTGACACATTGCCCCAGTGGGAAAAGTAATGGCTTGGAAAGGCATTAAAACAGCTCGTATTAGACCATCTTTGGAAATCCGTTAGCGTCCCTCAACACATACAGAAATGGCATAATAAATTCCACACTTGCCTCCCTTTTAATAATTAGAAGAATAAGTATTGCTCTATTAAATAGAATAAAAGACATATTTATAAATGGTCCCGTTGAGTTAATTTTTCAAGGCCCTATTTCACAGAAGAGTTTTCATTACTCGGAAACTTTTAGAGACACCGAGATTACTGGGCTCGTCCACAGTACAGGATTAATGTAATATCGATATTTTAACAGTCACCGACGCCACTGGTTTCATCAATATTGATACATTTAATAGAGAATCAATACTTAGTAATCGAAGCTAGTGCGTTTCTAGAAACAATGCACATTGTAATCGCTCAGAGCAGTTGGGAAAAGCGACCAGCAAAAAGTCAACAACTCAGCGAAAGCTCAGTCGCTTCTAATGTCATTCCTAAGAAAGGGATAGGCATAAATCCAACCACACCGACGCTTATATTTGGCGAAGGGACAATAAATTGATAAGCTATTGACTAGTTACGTACCAGTTAGTTACCAGTTAGTTACCAAGTAGTTATCACATCTGTTACCAGATAGTTGCCAGTTAGTTGCCAGTTAGTTGCCAGTTAGTTGCCAGTTAGTTGCCAGTTAGTTGCCAGTTAGTTGCCAGTTAGTTGCCAGTTAGTTGCCAGTTAGTTGCCAGTTAGTTGCCAGTTAATAGTTACTTTGTTACAAGCTACTAACTAGTGAGTTATCACGGACTAGTTCACCGGTCAGTTACCAGTTATTTACCAATTAGCTGTCGATAAGTTGTTACTTATAGGTTAAAAGTCAGTCATTGATTAGTTAATTTCCGGTTAGTAAAACAGCCAGTTACCAGGAAACTACCAGTTAGTCACGAGTTAGTCACCAGTTACATACCTATTAGCTACTAGCTAATTACCAATTAGATAACCAGTCAGTTACCAGTTAGTTATAAAAACCAGTGAGTAATCAGTTAGTTACTAGTTAGTTCACGAGTCAGTTACCAGGTAAATTCCGGTTACCAGTTTGTTACTAATTACCAATTACTTAGATATCAGTTAACTACCCATTAACTTGGGCTAACTTGAGTATTCGGCCCACCATGGACTTACATAGGAAGGCCAAGATACTCGTATACACAAATCTTTTCCCAAATTTGCTAAAAGCCCGAAATTAGTTTATGCAAGTTAATGATCATTGCGGGCGTGATTTTTACACTGCCACGCCCACTTTCATGTAGGCCAATCTAAAATTAAATACGTTTCTATATAGAGTGAAGGGTCAACTTAAGTTGTATGAAACCATTATTGCCATGGTTCAATTCTTACGGGGGTAATAAATATGGGGGTGTTTGGATAAATTCTCTTAGGGGAGGTTAGGTTATAGGCTATCGTGGCCGCCGGTCTACAGACCAACTCACTCAGACCACCATGGGTCCATTGTGATACCACCGCGTAACAACGCACCTCTCCGTTACTCTTCAAAACATTTCGAAGCCCTAATAAACTGCAGGATTTATTTGACCTTCGCGCCGCACACTTCTGTAAGAGAGTTAAAAGCGTATTTGCCTAAAGATCCTGCTCTGCTTCTAGCCAGAGCGGGGCACCTACAGAAGAGATGTTCCTCTCCCTCATCCCCACAGCTTCTGCAGTATTCATGAGAGAATACTCCCAGCCTGAGAGCATGTCTGCCGAATAGCCAATGACCAGTTAAACAAGCCACCATCTTCTCTCGACAGGGCAAGCAAGTCCCTAGATTTCCTCCTATGAAGCTCCAGCCATATTAGCCTAGTCGTTCTGCAAGTGCCCTCGTGTGCCCAACACCCATTGGCCTCACGCGAGACCCTATTCTTCAGCATCAGTTTGGCAATTGGTATTCCAACCTCGCATCTGTCCGTGCCTAAAGGAAGTTTGGTGCCCCGTCTGGCTAACTCAACAGCCCCACAATTCCCCTCAATAGCCGTATGTCCCGGAACCCATATTAGGCGTACCCTGACAACGGTACTGATATCATTTGGGGCAGCCCGGCTCATTGCCTTTTATAGGGCTTAAACTGACAAACTCGCATCTCTCTTAGTCGGGAGAAACCTTTGATTTCAGTACCACCGAGTTCATTGACTTGATGGCCGCCTGGCTATCCCAGTAGATATTTATAATGGTCTTTGTTACGGCGTGTCAACTAATGTAGACGGCTACCTCCTTTATGGCTAGGACCTCTGCTTAATAAACACTGCAGTGGTCGGGGAGACTGAACGAAAGTTCCAATCCCAGTTCTTTTGAGAAAACTCCAAAGCCGACTCTATCGTCAACTTTGGATCTGTCGGTGTAGAAATTCAGTTCTCCCCTTCTCCATGGCATGAGTGTTTGCCACTCTCTTCTAGAAGGAATATGTGTCAAGAAGTGCCTATCAAAGTTGAGATTAGATGTAGAGTGGTCAATGTGTTGGATAAAACCACTCCAGGTATGCACGATAGTCGAGTGACCAATCTGCCGATCATTTCATAACGCCGCACATTTCAGCCTTAGTGCTGATGCGGCGGCCACTTTTTTCCCTACCAGCTCTAATGTAGGTAGGATGAGTATCACTTCTAATGCTTTACTTGCAGTACAAAGCAATATTGGCCTTTCTAACTCTTTCTTCAATATTGGGTTTCCAGCTACGTTTCCTATCTTGTACTAGTCCCAAATATTCGACTGTCTCCTTTATAGGAATTTCCACACCTTTGTATATTAGCGGGGAGACCGTAGGATATCTATTTTTCTTAGAGAAGAGGATTAATGATGTTGCGAGTTCGTCATTACTTAGTTATAAGTTAGTTACCAGTCAGTTACCGGTTAGATATCCAGTTAGTTACTAGTTAGTTATCCAGTCAGTTACCAGTTAGATATCCAGTTAGTTACTAGTTACTTACCAGTTAGTTATCCAGTCAGTTACCAGTTATTATTAATGAATTATAAGTTTAAAAGAATTGTCAGTTCATTACTGATTAGTGGTCAGTTACCAGTTAGTTCGTGTTCGTTACTAGTTGTTGTGAGTTACTCAACACTAAGTTATAAGTTAGTTAAGTTACCAGTCAGTTACCAGTCAGTTACCAGTTAGTTATCCAGTCAGTTACCAGTTATTATTAATGAATTATAAGTTTAAAAGAATTGTCAGTTCATTACTGATTAGTGGTCAGTTACCAGTTAGTTCGTGTTCGTTACTAGTTGTTGTGAGTTACTCAACACTAAGTTATAAGTTAGTTAAGTTACCAGTCAGTTACCAGTCAGTTACCAGTTAGTTATCCAGTCAGTTACCAGTTAGTTACCAGTCTGGTTACTGGTAACTACCAGTCAGTTACCAGTTAGTCTCCGGTGAGTTACCAGTTAGTTACCAGTTAGTCTCCAGTGAGTTACCAGTTAGTTTCCAGTGAGTTACCAGTCAGTTACCAGTTAGTCTCCGGTGAGTTACCAGTTAGTTACCAGTTAGCCTCCAGTGAGTTACCAGTTAGCTACCAATTAATTATAATACAAGTTTTCAATTAGTTGTTTTTGTTTTATTCACTACTTGTAACTACTCATTTCTTGTAACAGGAGAAAATTTCCTATTGGGTACGTAGGAATGTGTGTTTAGGGTATAATAAATCAACCCTGATTCATTTCAACTCTTTGTGCTCAATTTATGCTGCGCTTCTTCCACTACCTTCCCTACCTACTTTACTCAACTCATAGAAAATTGCTTTAAAAAAGGAGAGAAGCTAAAAAAAATTGGGAAAAAAAATGTTGCTTATTACTTTAAAATTGTGTGCGAGTGAACGAAAAATGGTTCAAAATTTCCACGCACCCACACACACTCAGTACGTACGCGTACTCACACGCACACCTACTTCTAAGCACACAGACGGCGCGGAAACGCTGAAATGTTCCCTAAATTTGCGTACTTTTGCTCTATTGGTGCCGTGTGCAAGAATTCAAATAACGCGCGCTAAACACACACACACATACACACACACACTGACGCGTCCATACGTGCATAACCCAGCATGGCCGTGCTTGAGCACACACTTTGCTTCGATGGCAGCAGCAGCAGGTTTTATTGTTTTGCTGCTGCTTCGGCTGTTGCTGCTTTTGGCTTTGTTTGATTTCATTTTTGGCAATTTGGCTACGCTTTTCGTGTAAAATTCAACGTAAAGGATTCGTACAGGATGCGCTGGTGTTGTTGTTGTTGCTGTTGGTGTAGTTGCGATTGCTTTACTCCACACTTAACCACACAGACACACATTTCTATACACTTTGGTATAGAATTTTTATTGGGTTTGCTGCTGCCGTGTGCAGAAATCTAACATAAGGATGTGTGTCCTTGTATGTGTGAGTATGTGCCCCTAAATTGCGTTGCCATATACAAGTGTGTGTGTGTGTGTGCGTGTGAGTATGTGTGTTTGACGTAGGAAATTCGACATTTCTCTTGACATGTTGCTGCGCTTATTGTTGGCATTGCCGTTGTGGTGCTTGTTGTTGTTGTTGTTGTTGTTGTTTTTGTTTTTGTTTTTGTTATTTTCAATTGCGGTTGGCAATTCGCAGCAAGCGTAGCATTTGCGATTTACTACTATGCTTCAATTCTTTTCTTTTTCTTTGAGTCTGTGGATTTTTATTTGCTTTTGTTTGCCTGCCTGCGCTCCGAAAAGTATGCAACAGCACGCGCTTAGCAAGTAAACTGCTGGGTATATGCCTGTGAAATGCTTGCATTTAAGAAAATGTAGCAAAGCGACATTTATACATGACTGTCTTCTCTCCGCTGGGCTGTCTTAATGTGAGTGGAGTAACTGTGTGTGTGAAAGTGTGTTTGGTGTGTATATGCGTAGGTGTGTGTGTGTGGGTACGGCAGCTTATGTGAAAAATACGTAAACCGCGACAATTTAGTTAAATCTTTTGAGATTCTTGCCTGTCTCTTTGGCTTCCTTGCTCTTTTCTCCTGCCTCGCTTAAGCATTTTCTTGGCATTTTGTGCGAGGGTGAGCACCGCGAGATGGATGGGGGGGGGGGGCACTTGCGCTTACTTACTTTAAGTAAATTTTGTTAATGATTTTGGCATTTCGTTTGAGCATAAAATGAAGTGCTTCTGCATTTCGTGGATTAGGCAGCTTTTCACTCCCGTTCCCGCTGCCGCTACTGCTACAGCTTCTGTGGCTGGTTCTGGCTGCGGTTTGGAATTGAAATTGAAATTTGTAAAAGGCAAATTGACATTTTTGGGTGCGTTGCGTGGATTTGGCATATTAAAGGGATGAGGAATTTGTGGATTTCACAAGATAAATGACATTTTAAAAACGTTGTAACAGTAAATTGGATACTTTACAACGCTGAAATTCTGCTAGAGTCATTCGTATGTTTCTATCCCTGGTTGGGTGTGTGCTGCCGTGTGTGCTTTCCTGTGCGTTTCCGTGTTTGCGTACGTGTGTTGGTGAACATGTGTGTGGAGCGTGTTTTATCTACGACCTGCCTGTCTAGTTGCACATTAGTTAAACCCACACCAATACCAAGCACGGGCGCGAGTGCGCGTATGCATAAACTTGCTTAAGCTGCCATTGCATAAGCGTCTTGCACACGCTGCAGTGTCGCTTCTATGCAGGCGTTCACACGCACACATTTCTCTGTTGATTGATCTTAACTGTCGCTGTGCAACAACGAAGCAAGCAGCTGTTTTGTGTGACTTGCAGTTCATGCGATGGCACGTATGCAGCTTTACTGCAGCTTTGGTGCAGCGGCCAATATTGTTTCAAAATGCACACAGAGCACTGCAGAAATCCCACAACAACCCGATACGAACACGAACTCAACACCACCAAGACTAACAGCAGCCCAGTCCAACCTGAATTCAACCCCCACTGAACTGCATCTAAGCCCAACCGACACTCATCAGCAACCACCAGCTTCCCCAATCCACTGGCTTCCCAGTTCAGCTCCAACGCTCTGTTTAGCTGAGCATAGCCATGCACCCAGCCTAGCTGCATTTTGTGACACAGTCAGCCGCCATTACGGTATAATTTACACAATTGACACTTCATAAATAACGAACGCGTGTGCTCTGTGCTTATAATTTATATGTTTACTGGCACTTTTGTATGCGCCGCGCCACGCCACAATGGCACCAGTCTTTGGAGATTCTCTCGGTGTTGATTTTTAGTCCTTTCGATTCCCCACACTCGCTCCGCTCCAGCTCCTCTTGACGGCATTACCGCTCCTATGCGACTATGATTTTATGACATTATTTTGCTGTTTGACAAAATGAGGTCAAAAGTTTATTGGCTGGCGTTAATGTGCGAAAATGATGTATGAAAAGGAATGTACTGCAGCAGCAGCTGAATCTCTTATACATGTGTGTGTGCCTTTGTGTACATGTGTGTGTGTGTGTGTGCACAAGAATGCAACGCTGCTGATAAATATTTCTCTCTTTTTATACATTTTTTTTTAAAATATTTATTTTTATGTAGTTTTATTTCAGTTGCTTTTTTCAAATAAGTTCCATTGTGTGCTAAGTCGATTGATAAGTTCCCTGAACCAGAACAAAACATCAGAGAGAAACTAGTGAAGTCTGCTTAGAGTCGGCCATAGAGACTATTACAGGCACGCTACAACTCTGAGTTGCTGAGATTTCTCACAGAATAGACCCAAACCTCTTACTCAGAATCACAAACCAATCCTGATATAATTGAAATATGCATATAATTTATAACAACACAAACTTCAGAGGTGTGTATAAAAGTGGGCAGTACTGGAGGCATGTCAGTTGCAATTGAATACATCGAATAATATAAATTACGAATATGAATATTCTTCGAATAACTTCAGCGAATTTTATGTTCAGTGCTATGCTTTAAATGTTGTGACTGAAAATGGGCGTGGCTGTTATCGAACTAGGTTAGGTTAGGTTGCGAAGGCGTGTGCGGATACGAAGTATCGAACTAAGTGCCCATAATTTTCACTTTTCATAAAGAGCTGTTCACAATTAACTTAAATCCAAAATTCGATTTGAATTCATTCTCAACTCAACAGAAATTTTCCCGCTTTACCAGAACAGAGACTATAGAGGGGGGTTATTTGCTGTCCAATATCCCCACAGGACTTTGGGAGTGCTTCAACTGAACAACAAGTAAAATTTTAGTTCACTATTTTCAATGGTTGTGGAGTGAATAACAGAGAACACAGACACAAATTGAAGACAATGGCATGGGAAGACCTTGAACTGATGCTGAAGAAGCTTATATGCTCACGAGCTCAATATATATTTATATGTTGATAAGAGCCACGCCTTCTTGGAAGCCCTCAGCGTCTTCATTGGTACAGCAGATTAAAAACACAAAAAGAAACAACTAAATCGATCTATGAAATAATGCTAATGAAGTGTATAGACAAACATCTTCGTACCATTCACGCCTTCTTTTGCCCGTTACAAACAACTGTTCAAACTGAAGATGCTCAACAAGCAACTGTAGCTCATGGATAACACACAAAGCACAGACGTGTTTGGATATTTGCTTTGTATTATTATGCTTTTTTTGCTGACAGTGTTTTGTGTCGCTATAAATCATAGTCAAATGAAGCATACTTTTAGGTGCAATAAACTTTTCAGTTACGCTTTCTGGTGTGATAGTGTGTGTACAAGTGTGTGCATGTATTTTCTGTTGTAATAAGCCGCATATTGTTACATTTATGCACATTTTCTGAAGCAAACAATCAATGTCTTAGATTACTTTAAAATGCAATAGGATGCTATCCGGGTTTAATAAGTGTGACAGCACTGTGACGCCAGTTCAAGTGTCAAGAGGTTAAGTGGACTAAAATGGCCGCAGCCTATTGACATTTGACACATACGTTGCTTTGGGATAACAGAAAATTGTGGCGATATTAATCCGAGAGTGGTGCACTCACTTGACGTGCAAACGATACCAAGTCTGCTACTGAATTAAAGGTTAAGAGGAAATATGTGGAAATGCGTAAGAAATATTAAAATTTGTTATAAACATACGCAGTATATTTTTAGGTGTTAATCTACCACTGAAAACGGATGTGATTTGTGTGTGGAAGGCCTCATATTAACTTTACTCTGAGGTGTTAATAAAAATACATTTTCAAAGTAATAATAAATAATAAGATAATAATAATAATTATTATTATTATTATTATTATTATTATATCTTACACCATAATTAATTATGACTGCAAGGTGTTGGGGGAAATATAAATTTGAAGTATATTTTTAGGTGCTAATGTATAACCAATGTCATTTCTGAAAGCCCTTCTCATTTTGATTATACTCTGAAGAATTATCCAAATGGAATTAAAAATTTATAGTTTCAAAACTTTTCAAAACTCACAACATATTTTGACGTGTATTTTAAAAATTACTGCGGCCCTTTTTGGGCTTTAATGAAATTTAAACACTAAAAAATTTCGCTGGAAAATCTTCACATACTCTAAGAACATCAAACAAAAGGCCAGCCTACTTTTAGGCTGAGCTTCTCAATATTTAAAAATGATCTGCATATTTGTTCATATAAAATGTCAACAAGTTGGATTTATTTTTTTAAATTTTTCTACGAATATATCATAGCATACTTTAAGGTGCATAACCCAGATGATACTCACACACTTAGTTAAAGAAAGCAACTCCGTTTATATTTTAAAGTGCAGCTTGGCACAAACTAAATTGAAAAAGCTAAATTGAAAATTACCCGCATGTCTTGCATACTTTACAGCGCAACAGGAAGCTGCAAACATATTAAATAACACAATTATGTTGATAGTAGTTAGTTATAGTTTGTGTGCTGGGGCGTGTATGCGTGTGGCTGTGCGGTCTGGATTGTATTGCGTATCCATGCGGCGTAACCCAATAAATCTGTCACAAACTGTCTAATTGAGTATACAAGTTTGGGTTGTAATTATGTCAAGTGTGACAGTTTGATAATGATGCATAATTTTCAATTCGAATTGCCAACAAGACACTTAACGAAACAACTAAAACAAAGTTACGCCAAGCGGTGTTTCAGCGCCAATACATGTTGTGTATCGCAATTCTAGCCGACTTATCACAGAGCAGAGTAACAGTTTCTGTCTGTGTTGCGTTCAGCTCAGTTACGTACACAGGGCCACTTGTCAGGCCGTCACTCATTTCTGTGGTTCAGTACGGCTGCTGTGTTTTTATCCTTTGCGTATAACAATATACCGAATGTGACATTAAGGACACTTGGCTCTAGGGTCAAGCTCTGCAAGCTGAAATCGTAAACCGGCCGGCCACATTTGGGCCACCTCTCTTTCCACTCGGCATTCCTAGATAATTAATCAGCACAGTTGCTGGCCTCGCTGGCTGTGTTGGAGCTTAACACAAGGACTCGCCCAGCTGCAACTAAAATATTATGAATACTTATGTACTCGTGGCGTAGCGCTAAACCTAAGCCCCCATAAAAATAGTGCTACAAAATAGTTTATGTTTGGTTGTAGTCCCCAATGTCAGCTAATTACATTTGCGGTTGCTCTAATAGAATCCATATTAATTATTTAAAACCAAAACACCAGTTTGCGCCAGCCTCCATTTTGTATACGGATGTGAGTTGCAGAGGAAATGAGTGGGGAAATGTGTTGGTGGGTGAGTGCTTCTGTGTTAGTGTTTGTGGGTGAGCGTTTGCGCGTGTGTGTGTGTGGGAATGAGAGAGTGTTGTTGTTATGCTTCTACAAACGTGGCTTATATTTTGTAGAATTTTCAAAAATTGTTGACCACATTTAACAGCATGCGACAAGTTAACAAATTACATTCCACGTAGGAACGGAAAGACCATGGTCGCATATGTGTGTGTTAGAATTTGTGTATGGGTGTGTTTCGGTTGCCTTTGGTTGGTTATAGTGTGCGAATTAATAATGTTAATATTTATGTTTATGTGCGGTAATATAATAAAATCACAAAATGTGCTACCAGCTGTTTTAATTATTTATAATAAATCGCTTCACATGCTCTGCCCCACAACTCGTTCATAAACACATACATATAGACACATATATAGATATACACTCATACAAATGCATACGCTAAACTAGCCCCAACTCGCTTTACACCTCTAGAGGCCTGCTAAGCTATGTTTTGTGTGCGCATACCTACAGAGCGACGGCTTAGCTTGTAGCCCCTGAGTGTATGCTAACAAAACGCTAAGCGCTCGGTGCGGTGTTATCTGTGTGTGTGTGTGTGTGCAGTTGCTGCGGTGTTTTCGGGGGGAAAAAATGTATATACATAGTACTTATATCTGCCAGAGAACAGATTGTTTGTTGTTGTTGTGATTGTTGTGATTGTTGTGATTGTTGTAATTGTTGTAATTGTTGTTGTACACCATACCAAAAGTATGCGTAACAAATTAACCCAAATTAGACATGCTGTGCTGGCTGTCAAAGGTACATGTATTTAAGTATCAAAATAAGCCGCTGTGCACACACACACACACACACACACATAAGGACATACCACACACTCAAACTCACACTTACACACGCATACAACCACATCCATATACATAAAAGCGTATGATGGCGCATTTCTATAACTGTATTTGACAGTTCGTAGGTGGAAAATCTTTTATTTGTAGCACAATTTGCCACGCTGCCACGTTCTTAGCACCGTTTTGACAAAATTGTCATAATTAATAAATCCCCTGCTCCCCAGTCCCATTCGTACCGGAATTGTAATACACGTGTGAGTTTTACTTTATTGTACTTAGTGTATGATATACTTAGTGAAATAATTGTAAAGGTATATGTTTGAGCGTTTGTGCGTGGGAGTGAGTGTGTGTGTGCGTGGGAGTGCGTGTGTGTGTGCGTGTGTTTCTGTGGGTATTTTTTGTATTAAAATTAATTTAAATGCCAAATTAATGTGGTTTTCTAGCACAGCAAAGCTGCGGGAAGCACGGCGTAGTGTTGTGTTGCTGTCGCCTACTGAAGCTCGGCCGCAGCTCTGTCTTTGCGAGGCATGATCAAAGACTTTTCGCCCTGTCACTCCAAACAGTGTATTAATCAGTTGTACATGGATTTTTAATTTCATCCTCTTCTATGTTGAATGCAATGCTAATTAAAGTCTTCTCAACTGTAGTTTAATGATTAGGGATGGATCCAAACTGCTTGGAATAGTTGGAATTCGCTTGCAGCATATGAATACAGGCTGTTCCAGGTACAGTTGAATATATCGCAGCTAATTTCTCTATAAAGACTGATAGAGGATGAATTTGCCCCATTGATAGATGAAGCGCCCGTTCAAAATTCGAAGCATGATGGCATTCAAGATGGCGTTCAAGTATATTCATATTCTTTGGGGCGACTTGGCGTCATTATGTCTCTCCAATCTTCAGAAATGACATACAAAAATATCTCCTGTGATAAAGAGGATTTAAAAATGTTAAGACTAAGTCTCCCCAATCTTCAGAAATGACATACAAAAATATCTCCTGTGATGAACAGGATTTAAAAATGTTGAAGAAAAGACGACATCATGTTATTTTACGTCATGTTCAGTTAGGGTTCCCAACTGGTTTGGCTCTCCAGTCTTCAGACAAGGCATACAAAAATATCTTCTGTGTTGAAGAGAATTTAAAAATGTTAAAGAAAGGTGGCATCATGTTATGTTCTCCATCATGTTCAGTTAGCGTTCCCAAATGGTTCGGCTTTCAGGAGATCAGAAAGGTAATACAAGTCATGTGAAGTCCCCACTGCCTCCTAAACCTGGGCTCTATAAGCGTATAGTTAATATCATCTATGGCCAATGCCGAGAACTATTTGAACGATCCTTGTACTAAACTTAAGATCCACTATCGCCACTATTTAAATTACCGCTCTTTCAGTTGTACAAATTATATCAAAATTTGAATAATGTATGCCAATTTAACAAGCCACAAACAGCAGGCTTCAATTTGACACATACCCACACATACACACGCAAAAACACGCATTCATATTTCCATACGAGAAGCACTGATATGTGTGTGTGGGTGTGGCGATGTCAGCATAACGCGTGGTATTGCAACATATCACGAGTAGCAAAATTATGCCAAAAAACCGAAGAGGAAAATTTGAAAGGATGACGCTGGCAGCATCAGCGTCGTATCAATAGTGACAGTGAGTCGCTCATTAGGCTGGCATAGCTGCGCATCCAAACTGCTCAGGGGCACATTACGTGTAGGAACGAGTTTATATTATTATAACATGCTTCCACATCTCCTCTACAACAGCACCACCACCACGCAATACCACACCACAGCACGCCATTACATTTGGCTTCTTTTTGTTTTGCACCCGCATATCAGTAACTGAGCGCTCATTGGTATTTGATATCTTGGCACAATGTTTCCTAATGAGTTATGGTAATATTTCTTTTTGCTATTGTTTGCGTTGTTCCCGTTGAAATTATTTTCAATGGCAGCACACAAAATTTCCTATGAATTTCTGCAGGGCTTTTCGCTGGAAAGCACCGAAAACTCTTAATTAATGACAATAATGAATTGCAAATAATGCATTGCATACTTTCAGGCTATGCGCATTCATTTGTGCAATTGGATATTACAGCTGAATATGTAGAGAGAGGAAGAACGGACAGGATTTGAGAATATGTTGAAACATATTTCATTAATTGAGGCCTACAAAGAGATCATATGGGAGAAATCAACAACATTCCATTGACGGGTTGGGTGAGATTTGGAAGAGAGGTTCATTTCAAAGAAAGCAAAGGTTGGATACGTACAAATAATTCGTAAGAGAGGCTCGGAGGTAATTATAAAGCAGACTAGTGTAACTTAATCGAAATATAGATAACTCTAGATGAAAAGATAGATGAAAGTGTAAAGTGATAGATGAAAATCTAAAGTGGCATACGCAGCTCTGCTGGTTTCTAATAATGAGTGCCCTGAGGTTCAGTTCAAGCTCACAAGAGGGGTGTGAATCATTCTTTATTCTTCTTTTCACCTAGGAAGCTATGTTTTCAGTGAAACATTATCACAAAATAAATATTCGCAGTTGTTATTATTCAGTTCTGAAATGTGTTTTGCGGTAGCTCTAGGAAAACTGCAGAAGCTTCCCAGCTCTACGAATGGTAGATGGTGGTGTTTGTGGTCTGAGGTAAATGGTGGTGTTTGTGGCCTGAGAGAAATTGTGATCTTCAAGGTTGGCGAGATCCTAATGAGGAATGGCGCCACTCAGCCTAGTAATTGAGGAGAATCTATCAAATTCAATAAACCGACGACTCATCGAAGTTAGAGCATATTTTGGTCGCAGTTCTTCGTCTGTATCCTCTCGCTGGTTTCCCCTGTGAGTTGGCCACGTATCTTCGCCTCGCCGCAGGAAGCCTGGACCCTGTATGTATCTGGATGACACAGTAAAGTCCAAGTTGTGATTCGTTCAATCGGCCACCTCCGATTCTGCCAAAATCTCCATCCTCATTGAGTTGCTGTACTTCTCTATAGACCCCGAGAGGTTTGATAAACCGTTTGATGTGTTTAATACCATCACTGAGATATTCCGATTGGGAAGAGGAAGAATGGACAATCAAAAGTTTTGTAAGGACACTCATTTATCCAACAATTATAATCAGTGTGTGGGGTTGCAACATAAGCCACACAACGGATTGCTATGGACCAATTCCGGTTGGGAAGAGTGAGGATTATCAATCATATACTCAACAGTAAGAATCTATATCGGAAGACACTCAGGTTTTAAGCGTAATCATTCTTTCAAGAACTCGCAGTGTGCGATTAAAGTTAAATACCCGACAGGATTCGTGTAAAAGAATTGAGGGTTTGTGAGAGAATAGTTTGTGTATATATTGACAAGTTTCTTGGGACTTCTGGTTATATATCCTTGAATAGTTTATGTATATATTGACAAATTTCTTGGGACTTCTGGTCATATATCCTTGAATAGTTTGCGTATATATTGACAAGTTTCTTGGAACTTCTGGTTATATATCCTTGAATAGTTTATGTATATGTTGACAAATTTCTTGGGACTTCTGGTCATATATCCTTGAATAGTTTATGTATATATTGACAGGTTTCTTGGGACTTCTGGTAATATATCCTTGAATAGTTTATGTATATATTGACAGGTTTCTTGGGACTTCTGGTTATATATCCTTAAATAATTTATGTATATGTTGACAAATTTCTTGGGACTTCTGGTCATGTATCCTTGTATATTCTTCTATAGTGATTATCCTCATGAATTAATGTTCTATTGGAATTGAACTTATTCCACATTTTTGCCACTTTTTTTAGGCTCTTTCTAAGTGAACTTTTTGGTGCAGTTCTTCTTGCAACTGTGAAAAGGACTCTTTGGCTAATTTTCAATTTAATGAGAATGAGCGTGGACAGCAAGTAAGTATGCTGGGAATTAGTCAAGGAATGAGTAAACGCTCTGGCAAACCTTTGATAGGGCTATCAAAGTAGCTACAAACTAAGCACAACTGTACACATTTCATTTTTGTTAGGGGTTAGAAAAGGGCTCGTACTGCCGGTGTTTATAAATGTATGCCAAAGGAAGCTACCCCACTGCTCCCAGCCTCAGTCCGCTTCTGGCCGGTTACCGGTCAGCCTGCCGCCTCATTAAGTCTACCCTGTACCTCCTTAAGCATTTTGTAGCTATTAATCTATTAACTAATTGTGTAGAAGTTTCTACTTTCGAACTGTTCAGGCAACCATTCATTCTCCTACGCCAAACAATCGACCAACCTAGCGACCGAACGACCGACCATCCATCAAGCTTAAATGTGGCATAAGACCTCGCTCTGAATTGAAATTAATATCGAAACAAAAAGACAAACGAGACGGAAAGCGTAGGACTAACCTTTAAATGCGACGCTATTTAAAATATAAATAGTGATATCCTTGACTTTAATAACGTTGAACATATTGAATATTTAAAGGTTATGACTTGCCATTAAGAGGAACCCTGCGCCCACAGCACCCCCTGCATAGATGACCAGGCAGGCGGCAATATAAGCACATACGTTGGCAAAAATCTTTAAAGGACGACTGACTAAGCAAGACGCTGGCGAAAATAAACTTATGAAAGAGGAGAAGACAACATATTGTCGCACTCTATAAATTATGCGCAGAACAACAACAACAACAACAGCATTAGAAATAAGAAGAAACATCACAACCCTTGCACGCACACACTCGCACACACAAAGGCGCACTCAGGGAGAGACACGCAGGCACAGAACTATTACAATAATAAAAGTCCCAAAAGTAAGGAAACCCAAATTGTGGGTTTGAAACTTTTTAGTTATGCCGGCGTTGGTTGGATTCAAAAATATTAAATAGGGGAGCGAAGCAGCACGCTCACAGGCGGTGTAGATTTCACATACGAAGCATAGCAAGGACAACACATGTTCACACACATACACATCCGCACACAAATAGAAACAGGAACACTAATGTATGCAAACAATGTGTAGTTGAATGCGCAGAAACCGCAGCATTTCGTTACAAATTTGCCATGGTACGCTTTCCAAAGTTAGCACTAAACGGGCCAGAAAGGCGTAGAAATAACAGCCCTAGTGGCACTGGTAGTGGTAATAGTAACCAGCCAAATATGTGGGAGCTGTATTTGAAGTTGTAGTGGTGATGGTAGTGATGACAGTGTCAGAAGAATATATTCTTGAAGCTGATAGTTTTACTCTTTGATTGCTTTAAGGACTCTAGTTACAGGTTTAAAGTCAGAGGAATAAAAGAGGGATGGATAATGACAAATAGTATGATAGACACAGAAACATAGAGACTTTGACAGACAGCGAATGACGGAGAAATAGAGAGAGTGGTAGACAGAGACCGTGAAAGAGATTGGGAGACGGTGTTAGAGGCAGAGACCATAGAGACGGGACACTTAAACGTAAAATTTTCTGACGTTTAAAAAGAACTGACTTTTGTTAATCTTTAGTTGCCTATATGGACAGGTTTGTTTATCATTGGTTAACCAGAATTTTGAAGAAAATCAGCCACACTACTACAGTTTTGCACATGTGTTAGTGTGCGCAAAACAAGAATCATTTCTCTGTATTCTCTGGTTAGAGATGCACTATACGCAGTGTGCGAAGAGACGCACAAACTGCGGAGAGACTCTCAACTCAGTCTGCTAAGCATGCGTTAGTAGAATTTGGGTTGCCTATTTACTCAGCCTCCTCAGAATGCACAGCCGGCGGGTTAGTAGATTGAGGGCTGCCCATTTACTTGAGACAAATGATTGTCAGTTACTTCAGTGATGGGCTATGGGAGGTATGGCAACGGTATTCCAATCGGAAGTGTTTGCTATACTGAAGGCAGCGGAATGGGTAATTGAGAAGAAAAGGCGCGGTTAGGAAATTAGAGTCTGTAGTGACAGTCAGGCTGCACGTAAGGTCCTAGAAAACGGGTTAACCACTTAAAAAATTGTCCAAGAATGTAAGTCTAGACCACGGGTCGCCAAATTTTTTTTTTTTTTATCATCGACCCCTATATAATTTTTCCAAATCGACCCCCATAAAATTAATTTTCTGTTAATTAAAGCAAACTTTATATTTTTTTACGAAAATCGCAAAATCTCCTGGCTCAGATTGACCCCCGCTTTTGTTAAATAGACCCCTTTGGCGACCTCTGGTCTAGACTTAACTCCATCGCAAGGTGGAATTTGCTTCAACTTATCTTGGTTCCGGGACACTGTGGGGTTCAGGGGAAGGAATTAGCAGATGAATTGGCAAACTGTGGATCTGCGGGCACTCTAATGGGACCAGAGCCATTTATCGGTATAAGTTAAGCCGGGGGTATGCAGTGGATCAGGAGCCATGTGAATAATATTCACAAGGACCGATGGGGTAGTTTAGTTGCCTGCAAATCAACCAAGTGCTTCCTAGAAAGCCCAAACAGGAGAGTTGCAAATTTCCTGCTGAAATTACGTAGGAAAGATCTTCGATTATTGGTTGGGGTAATCACAGGGCATACTCCATGGGGTCAACATATGGCGACCATAGGCATAATCTAGAATCCGAACTGCATCTCCTGCCTGGAGGAAGAACAGGACGGCACAGAGCATTTTCTCTAAGTTTGTCCTGCCTTTGCCAGAATGAGGAGGCGCCTATTAGGGTCCGATATTTTGGGAATGGATTATGTACATTCCTTATCCCTGAGGTTCATAAAAGAGTCAAAGAAGTTTAAAAAGGTGTAACTTCTTTTCTAAAATCCTCTATATCCCCCTTTCCCTAAATATCTTTCCAGGCTTAGTACAATGGGCATCAATGCCTGAGTGCTTGGAGGCCTGCTGCTGCTGCTTCTATCTATCCATCTATCTACTTCAGTGATAGGGTAGGATTGCAGGCCAATTGAATGATAGCTAGCCAAGATCGATGCAATCCTCGTTTCTGGTGTTATGTATGCCAGGTCGTAAATATTGGTGTTGGTATGTGTACCATAACCCCGTCTCCAAATCTCAAGTACGTAGACGTGTGGATAGATGCAAGTCTTTAAATCAAGGAGTATCTGCGACGAGTCGGAGTTAAGGCTTCAGACACACATAAGCTCTCTTTTGTCCAATGATCATCCAGACCACAACACTTCCAGTTAGTAATACCTCGTAGGGGGAGCGATGATGGATGTGGTTTCAGTAGGTAAAGATCCCATACGGTCCAATGCGGTCAGTATATTTTGGAGGATTTGCACTTCCGTATGTATGTAGAAAAAATACAGAGTCAGAGAGAGAGAGAGAGACAGAGAGAGATAGAGAGAGTCATGGAGTCAGAGAGTCAGGGAGACAGAAAGAGAGAGAGAGATTCAGAGGGAGAAAGAGAAAAAGGGAAAGTGAGCGAGTAAGCTAGAATCTCTTTAGGAGTCTAAGCCAAACTCTTAAGTAGTGTCTTATTGTCATTTTGAATAAAAATTTTGTTGCTTTAACAACAAAAACAATAGCAACAACCACAGTAAAACTACAACAACATTAACAACAAAAGCATGTTAATGTGTTAACACAGGCCTTGCGGCGATTTTTCTTTGTGTCGATGACAATGCTGGCGACTATGAATACGACAACATTGGCGATGCTGATGGTACTGGTGATGCTGATGCTGATGCTGATGCTGATGGTGATGATGATGATGATGATGATGATGATGATGATGATGCTGATGCTGATGGTGATGATGATGATGATGATGATGATGATGATGATGATGATGATGATGCTGATGGTGATGATGATGATGATGATGGTGATGGTGGTGTTGGTGTTGTTCGTGCAATTGTTAAACGTTGCTTTGTGTGGGTGACAATTCCAACAACAACAATGGCGACAATCAAAATTTTGGACTACTTTTTTGCAAAAAAAAAAAAAAAAAAATTGTATAAAAAATATTATTATATATTAAAAGACTATTGTGGCGGGATTTTTATTCGGAACAAAAAAGCAGCAGGAAAGCTTAAAACCAAACGCTCAAAAAGACGAAATGAAAACAAAAAATTTGAAAAATTTACATACACATATGCAAGATAATTGTGCTTATATGCAAATACGTGTTTTGAGCAAAAAGTGGAGCAACAACCAACAACCAACAACAACAACAACAGCAGTGACGAGAAACACCCAGTGACGACACACGAACAACCGGAGTCGTCGGGTACTTTTTTATGGTATGTAAAGTACTTCTGGGAGTACGCTTTTGTTATTTTGGCTGTTGTTGTTGTTGTTGTTGTTACTGCTCCTCCTGCTGTAGTTGCTGATGTTGTTGTTGGTGTGTCGCGCGCGCGTCAGACTGGAGGAATTCTTAAAATGTACTTTTTTTGTACTTTTTGACCGGTTTTCGTTTTTTTTTTTTTTTTTTACTCTACTTATTTATTTTGTTCCACAGATTTTGTTTCTGTTGTGTTTTTGTTTTATATTTATTTTTTGTTGTTGTTTTATTTATTCTTTTAGTAAAAATACGTGTTGGTTGTTTTGTGCAGTCCTCCAGAGAGTATAAAACGGGAGTTTAGTAAACGTTTAGATAAAATGTTTGCTTTTTTTTGTTGGAGCACAGAATTTACTACGGTCTCCTTTTTTTGTGTTAGTGTTTGTGCTTTGTTTTTGGTTTTCTGGTCTTTTTCTTTTGTGTGTGCTAAAATTTGTCCCAGCTGATAAGCTGAAACAAAACCGAGCTCACCAAAAAAGTTAGCAAAAAGCTTTTTGGCTTAAAGTGTTGCCAAGGGAAAACCGTCGACAAAGGGAGAGGGAGAGGGAAAGAGACGGCGATAGAGGGAGAGATAGGGAGCTCAGGGAATATGCTAAATATCGGTATGTATTGACAAATGTTTTTGCCCAATTTGAAGCATGTTATAAATAACATAATTATGTACTTCGAAAGTGTTTATAAATATATCACTGGAACAGCTCAGTGGCTGAAAAAGCAGCGAAACAGTTGTGGGAAATAATGGCGGTGTATATAGTACAGGAAATGGTGGCAGTAAACGTGGTAGGTAGGAGTGGTAATAGTAAAGGCAATAAGGACATACAGGAAAAAGCAGTAGAAATACTGTAGAGATGGTAAAGTAAATTGTAATATGAATTATAGAAATGGTAGAAATGGTTACAGAAATATGCTAAAATAAAAGAAAAGAAAATGTCATAGGAAAGTAGTAGCAAAGGCAGTAGCAGTCTAGGATCAGAGGAACCTCCACCAGAAATGTAGGGTGAAATTCAATTTATGGTACAACAACGGGTGAGCTTCCATTTGATGATCTATCAAAAACAGTCCCAGAAAAGCTACTAAACGAAAATGATAGGAGTGGTGGAAGAAGTTCATCAGAAACAGAAAAGACAAGTGGTCGGAAATAAAGTAAAAATTATTGGGAACAATTATTCGAAACATAGAAATGGAAGTATGGAGAAGTGAAAGTGGTGAGAAAAGTGTTAGAAATCCGATATGGTAATTGAAACCCTAGTTTATAAGGTACCAAAGCAAGTAACAGCGGTAATACCATAAGTAGTGGGAGAAGTGGTAACAATGATGGAAGGTAGAAATGGTGGATGGTATGGTGAGCGATAGAAATGTTGAGTGGTGGCAATGCTAGGTTGTAGCTATGCTGAGTAGTAGCAATGCTGAGTAGTAGCAATGCTTGGTAGAAGCAGTGCTGGGAAGTAGCAATGCTGGGAAGTAGCTATGCCAGGTAGTAGCTATGCTTGGTTAGTAGGAATACTAGGCAGTAGATATACTAGGTAGTGGCTATGCTGGGTAGTAGCTATGCTGGTTGGTATGAATGAGTGGGAGGTAGAAATGGTTTGTGGGACTAGAAACGATAGATGGTAGTGGCCGTACTGCTAATTAGAGTAGAAATTATGAGCTCACCGCAATGTGACCAGTAGTGTGGGATTTTCACCCACTAAAACCACATCCATCATCGCTCTCCCCACGAGACTACGGCAGGGTATTACAACCTGGCGGGGAAGTGTTTTGGTCTGGATGATCATTGTACAAATAAAGCGCATGTGTGTACTGCCTTAACTTCCACTCGTCGCAGATACTCCTTGTATTAGAGCCTTGCATCTATCCACACGTCTAGGTACTTGAGGTGTTGAGTTGGGGTTATGGTACAGATACCAACACCAATATTTACGACCTGGCATACATAACACCAGAAACGAGGATTGCATCGATCTTGGCTAGCTACCATTCGGTTAGCCTCCAATCCTATACTATCACTGAAGTAGATAGATAGATAGATAGAAGTGGGGTAGGCAGCAGAAACGCCGAAGAAGGAGGCCTCCAAGCACTCAGGCATGAATGCCCATTGTACTAAGCCTGGAAAAATATTTAGGCAGGGGGGATATAGAGAATTTTAGAAAAAAAGTTACACCTTTTTAAACTTCTTTGACTCTTTTATGAACCTCAGAAGTCTGTTCAGGGATAAGGAATGTACATAATCCATTACCAAAATATCTGACCCTAACATGCGCCTCCTCATTCTGGCCCAGGCAGGACAAACTTAGAGAAAATGCACTGTGCCGTCCTGTTCTTCCTCCTGGCAGGAGATGCAGTTCGAATTCTCGATGATGCCTATGGTCGCCATATGTTGACTCCATGGAGTATGCCCTGTGATTACCGCAACCAATGATCGAATATCTTTCCTACGTAATTTCAGTAGGAAATTTGCAACTCTCCTGTTTGGGCTTTCTAGGAAGCACTCGGTTGTTTTGCAGGCAACTAAACTGCGCCATCGGTCCTTGTGAAAATTATTCACATGGCTCCTGATCCAATCCATACCCCCGGCTAAACTTATACCGATAAATGGCTCTGGTACCATTAGAGTGCCCGCAGATCCACAGTTTGCCAATTCATCTGCTAATTCGTTGCCCTGAACACTGCAGTGTCTCGGAATCCAAACAAGTTCAAGCAAATTCTATTTTGCGATGGAGTTAAGTCTAGACTTACATTCTTGGACAATTTTTGAAGTACATCAACACGTTGTGAGTACATCAACACGTTGTGAGTACATCAAGATGTTGTGAGTACGTTTATGGTAGAAAATGTCAAACTTTATTATGGTGTTGCCAGATTTTAGCTATTGACATTAGTGTTCCCAGTTCCCGAATATATACGATATAAATAGTACCCCTCGTATAAGTTGAAGAAAAATACGAATACAGCAGAACAAACAGAAACAAAATGTAAATGGGAATCGATTCGAGGGAATCTTGGGGGACAGATTAGGTTCCTTAATGCCATTTTATTGAGACCAACTTTTTTGTTCACATTCTCATACACGAAGTTTATTATTTGATTTCTACTGAACAGAAATATGTTGGTCAATTATTGTTATATTTGTTACTATAATTAAATTTAATCATTATTATATTATTTAATCATTATCATTATATTTGTATAATATCATAATGCACTATTAGTGCAGGACTTGGGTAAGAATGGATACTACCAACTTAGTTCTTCGGCTGGAAGTGTTAAAAAATCTCAGTAGCCGCATGTGAAAGACCAGGAACCAAAAGTACTCATCTGCAACTTTGAGAACATGCCACAAAGACCGATAATTTCTATGTAGAAAAGGCAACTAGTCGCGATTAATTTGGGGGGATGAAGGCCCCCGTATCCCCACTAAGTTTCTTTCCTTCTTCTCTATCGTTCCTACCAAATCTATCAACCTCGAGCAATGTTTCCATTGTAATTTTAAAGTAATGAACATCATTTAGTTTAAGTTTTAGTCTGGGTTTTGTGTTCTACAGAAAGAAAGTCCCTTCTTTCGCCAAGTTCCCTCCAACTGCCAGGAAGAACTCCTAGAAGAAGAGCCTCTACTATGGTTTGAAATTTTGTTGAAATGTAAATTAAATTTCACGCTATTTTTAACGCTGATGATGGTGTTGCCACGCCCGCTCCTGCTGCTGCGTTTGCCAGCGTTGATTTGTTTATTTGCTGGTTGGTTGGTTGGGTTGGGTTGGTTGGGTTGGTTGGGTTGGTTGGGCTGGTTGGGTTGGTTGGGCTGGTTGGGTTGGCGCTCTCTGGCAATCGCAGGCAGCATTTTAATCTACTACAATTTGCATGCATGCAATGTGAATGCTGCTGCATTTCAATTGGGTTTTTTTTTGTGAACTTTTTTTCGCTACACTTCTTTCACATTTCTTTTCGTGCTGCACAAACTGTATCTCGCCCCCTCTAGTCAACGCCGCCATGCACGCCGCCAAGCTGCTGAGCCCGGCTAGTGCAGCATAAAGTACATTCACTCAGTTGTCATTCAAATCCCAAAACCATTTCACTAATTGAAAAGAATTTTCATGTGTGTGCGTGTGTGTGAGTGTGTGGTGTGTTTTTGTGTGTGTGGTGTGTTTGGGTGTGTGTGAGGGCCGCCAGTGTGTTTGTGCGGGAATGCAGGCAAGTGTGTGCGTTGACGTGTGTGCTTGTGTTTGTTGTTTTTGTGCGATTGTGTTTGTGTACTTGGAGTGTAGTTTTTGCAGGCTTTCTTTTTACTATTTATTTTTCCTTTGCCGTTTTTTTCTATTTGAAAGTCGTAATACTCAAGAGTGCTAAAAGTAACTGCAGCAACAACAACTACAACACCAACAAAAAGAACAACAATAACAGCAGATGCAGTGGCAACGGCACCGGCACCGGCACTGGCACCAGTACCGGCATTGGCAGCCGCCGCAGCGCTGGCAGCAGTTTGAAAAATATTAAAAGAAAATTATGATTTCATACATGTTAACATTTAGCTGTGCGTCCTTTCGTCCTTTAGAAGCATTAAGCAAACTACTACACAACGCTTTTACTTAGGCAAATCAAATGCAAACACACACACACACAAACACTCGCTCTAAGCCAGCGAGAGAAAAACGAAGGTACAAAAAACAACTACAAAAAGGATCAAAAGAAGACACAGGCAACGAAGTGTGTGCTGGTAGGTGAAAAGCGCTCAGCGCAGGAAAACTAGCGTCATCAGTGGCAGCAGCAACATGTTGTAACGGTGAAGAATGTTTCCATTTTTTTCCTGGAACTTGCTGCTGCTTGTTTTTTTCATGTAATTTTCGAAATTTTTTTCTATTTTTTCTATGAAATATGCACACTTGTTCGCTGTGGCACCCGCAAATGCTGAGCCAAGTGTAGCAGTGCTACTTATTCGTATGTGGTGCCTGGCATCATGTAGGGAACAGCGCTCAGTGCTGATTATAATGGTTTGGTCGGTCTGCCACACCACCAGCTCCTAATGAATGTTGACAATAATTACGAAGAGTGTTGCATATGAGTGTATCTGTGAGTGTGTCCGTGTGTGTGTGTGTGTCTGTCAGAGTGAGTGGAAAGTTAAGAATCTTGCGCCAAAGGAGACTCCAACACCCCCTCAGAGTAATAATTTGCTACGTAGCAATGCAGTGACAAAGTTTGATTTTTTACTGTTGTTGTTTTTGCTGTTACTGTTGCTGCTTCTGTTGCTATTGTTGTAGTTGCTTAGTTCAATTGTGTCGCTTTAATTATAGTTAATTAAAAGTCGGAGTAATTGCTAGATTGGAATTGTGTGCGAGTACTGCAGCCAGCAGCAGTTCTAAGAGGATTGAAAACTACTTGCACTGCACACAATGAGTTCATAATGGCTGGAGAAGTGGAGTTGTTTAATGGAATTGAATATTATTATTAATAGTCTGGCACTGGCAAAGGATCACGGTATCCAAGTGCTGGGGTACTGAGACGGATTATAGTCGTTCAATCAAGTGCTGGGGTTCGAGCAAGAAATTGATATATATTACCAGAAAATTCCATCCAAGTGGTGGGGTTCGCAAGAGGAACTTTATTTTGGCTTTAATCACTGCAACACTGCCACATTTTCAAGTAGAATGACACCACACTGCAAGCTGCATATAAGATACTGTGCCCACTGTGATTTTGGGTCAATACGAAAGCCTCTCGGAATTGGAGCAATGCAAAGTAATGAAAGGGATATTCAGGGATTGTGAAGGTCTTAGAAAGTGTACGCTGTTTAAAGGCATCCAACCATGGCCGAACTACTGCAATTACAGGATTACAGGCGACAGAGTACAAGGCTAAAAGATAGAAAAAGACAGTGAGAGAGACAGAAGGAGGCATCGGAAGACAATCGTAGATGAAAAGCAATTTTCAACTGTTGCACGAATAAAAGCACACAAATCCCCAAACGGATTTTCTGCACCACTTAAAGAATGAAGGGCGGCAGATAGTGTGCAGTTGAGGTGCACAGTCATTGGAAAATATCAGTGAAGAAAATATCAGATTGGGACTTAGCAGCGTTGGAAGTTTCATTGTTGGAAGTTTCATTGTTGGAAGTTTCAGTGTTGGAAGTCTCAGTGTGGGCAGAGTCATTGTTGAAGGTGTCAGTTAGTGTAAGAAGTTTCAATCTGAATGTTTTGAAGTCTCAATGTTTGGAAGTTACAATGCTATTCATTTCCACTACTGGAAGTGTGAGTTTTGGAACTTTCAGTGATGTCATCGGCAATTCTGGAAAATTCAAATTCGAAGTTATTGAAAGGGAATTTTGATTTGAATTTGGAGTTTTCAGTAATGGAAGTTTTAGTGACTTGATTTCCAGCTTTACAAGCTGTTGTATTAACCAATAATGGAAGTTTTGGTAATTTGATTTCCAGTATTAGAAGACACAGCTTTAGAAGCTGATGGAAATGGTAGTTACTTGATGTTCAGCATGGAAAGCTGCTGGATTTCTCGATAATGAAAGTTTTAGTAATTCGAGTTTCAGTGTAGGAAATCACAGGCTTAGAAGCTGTTGGATTTTCCAAGAATTGAGGCTTTAGTGACTTGGTTTCCAGTATTGGAAATAGTCACTGCAATAGCAATATTGGCAGAATTAGTCGGAATGTCGAAGCAGATATTACCAGTGTTGCTAGTGGCAGCATTTAAAGTTACAGTGAAGCAAATTGAAGTGTGATGACATTCTTGGAAATGCAGGGTGATAAAAGTCTCACTGAGTATTGGAAGTTCCAAAGGTTTCCAGCGTTGCAATTTGAAAATTTCAGTGCTGCAAGTTTAATACCTTAATGTTGGAAGTTCCAATCTCCGAAATATCAGTGTTGCAATGAGTATTGCATATCATAATGTTGGAAGTTCCAATCTCCGAAATATCCGTGTTGCAATGAGTATTGCATATCATAATGTTGGAAGTTCCAGTCTCCGAAATATCAGTGTAGCAATGAGTATTGCATATCATAATGTTGGAAGTTCCAGTCTCCGAAATATCAGTGTAGCAATGAGTATTGCATATCATAATGTTGGAAGTTATAGTCTTCGAAATATCAGTGTTGCAATGAGTATTGCATATCATAATGTTGGAAGTTCCAGTCTCCGAAATATCAGTGTAGCAATGAGTATTGCATATCATAATGTTGGAAGTTCCAGTCTCCGAAATATCAGTGTAGCAATGAGTATTGCATATCATAATGTTGGAAGTTCCAGTCTCCGAAATATCAGTGTAGCAATGAGTATTGCATATCATAATGTTGGAAGTTCCAGTCTTCGAAATATCAGTGTTGCAATGAGTATTGCATATCATAATGTTGGAAGTTCCAGTCTCCGAAATATCAGTGTAGCAATGAGTATTGCATATCATAATGTTGGAAGTTCCAGTCTCCGAAATATCAGTGTAGCAATGAGTATTGCATATCATAATGTTGGAAGTTCCAGTCTTCGAAATATCAGTGTTGCAATGAGTATTGCATATCATAATGTTGGAAGTTCTAGTCTCCGAAATATCAGTGTAGCAATGAGTATTGCATATCATATTGTTGGAAGTTCCAGTCTCCGAAATATCAGTGTAGCAATGAGTATTGCATATCATAATGTTGGAAGTTCCAGTCTCCGAAATATCAGTGTAGCAATGAGTATTGCATATCATAATGTTGGAAGTTACAGTCTCCGAAATATCAGTGTAGCAATGAGTATTGCATATCATAATGTTGGAAGTTCCAGTCTCCGAAATATCAGTGTTGCAATGAGTATTGCATATCATAATGTTGGAAGCTCCAGTCTCCGAAATATCAGTGTAGCAATGAGTATTGCATATCATAATGTTGGAAGTTCCAGTCTTCGAAATATCAGTGTTGCAATGAGTATTGCATATCATAATGTTGGAAGTTCCTGTCTCCGAAATATCAGTGTAGCAATCAGTATTGCATATCATAATGTTGGAAGTTCCAGTCTTCGAAATATCAGTGTTGCAATGAGTATTGCATATCATAATGTTGGAAGTTCCAGTCTCCGAAATATCAGTGTAGCAATGAGTATTGCATATCATAATGTTGGAAGTTCCAGTCTCCGAAATATCAGTGTAGCAATGAGTATTGCATATCATAATGTTGGAAATTCCAGTCTTCGAAATATCAGTGTTGCAATGAGTATTGCATATCATAATGTTGGAAGTTCCAGTCTCCGAAATATCAGTGTAGCAATGAGTATTGCATATCATAATGTTGGAAGTTCCAGTCACCCAAAAAAATAGTGCTTCTATATTTTCATCTTCATTACTTGTGTGATTTTCAGATTTTTCACTGTTATAAATTGGACTGTTCGAAGCTGAAATATAAGAAACTTCAGCATTCAGTTAGAAGCAAAGTTTCTTTTGATGACTTCTTCGGTAATTGAAGAGTCAGTATTGGAAATTCCAGTTTCAATTTTCAGCAATTAAAGCTAGAGTTGAAACTGTCAGTGCCGGAAGTTTTATTTAGAAACGGAGCTTCAGTTGTGGAAAAATTCAATTAGAAATTGCACATCTTGGAATGATAATATGGGAATTTCCAGTATTATATGTCGTTTCAGTACTATATATGGCTCTATTAAATTTGTCAGTGTTGACGCTGAGAGTTTTAAAATTGGCTGGTTTGAAGTTACAGCTCATCTAAAAGCACAGCAAAAGTACACAGGCCCGCCACTTGCTCATCCATTCCGACACCGGAACCAAATTTCCGCGAGTAATCCCACTGCATTAGAGCTCTTTATCCTATTTGCCTACATGCAAAGAAATCTCTTGGCAGCTATTCAACATGCCTCCATCCCACACATTTGCATCCGGAAAAGAGCTTGAATAATTCTGAAAGATAATCTCTTTTTCCTCCTTCCAAAAGGAGTATTTGGTTTTTATGTTTAATGATTCTCGAATTTCTTTTGCCACGAATATGCACAGATACACTGCCTCGACGTTTGTGCCGCCTCCCACTGCAACCCAAGTGAGCACGTTATTTCTAATTAAGATACTTCAGGTAGGAAACATATACGCTGTTTCGACGGAGCTCTTTCATTATACTTCAGCTATGCTTTTATGCTCTCGTAAATGCAGGAAGAACAATAATAATAACTTCGTCTCATATCTTATTTAAATAATTATACAATCTGCTACTATTTTCTTGCCATTAATAATGCTGCTCCTATCTGAAGTGACTTTTCTACCCAAACACACATACACTCGCAGCTGCATCCTACCTATTCAGTATTTTCAAGTTCATAATTATGCTTTTACATTCTCGTATGCCTCAAACCGACATATATACACACACACATAGAAGTCCAGCTTCCATAAATACACTTAAGCATGTGCATCCTCACCCTTTCTCACACCGCTTGGCGCATGCACATGCCCTGCACTTGGGTATGTTAGTGTGGTTTGGTACTAGGAAAATGCATTTTCATCATCTTTAATTTATTTAATGCAAAGTAACAACTTGTAAAAAGAACGGGCAAAAAACAAAAACCACAAAAAGGAAAAGAGGCAGAAAGGAGGACAACAAATTTTAAAAATATGAAACATTTTTTATGCATTTCCCTCGTCGCTAGCCATCATAATTATTTGCAGTATGTTGTTTACATTTTCATTTGCACGTTAGCACGGCGACAGCAACAGCAACAACAACAACAACAACAACAACAACAATGAAACAGCTACAGCAAGAAAAAGAGTTAACGACGCTAGAAGACACCGCCAGGAAGGAAGCTCAACTCAGCTCAAGATTTCTGTACTAGACCAACAACAGCAACAGTCCACAAAAAATGCCGATGACGACGTCAAAGCTGGCGCATGTGTTACAGTGTTAGGGACTGCAAGCATTGGAAAGTGTGTGTGAGAGTGTGTGTGTGTTTGTATGCAGTCGAGAGTATGTGTGTGTGTGTGTGTATGTATGTGTGGCACTGCGTGTTAGTGTTGTATGCAAATCTTTGCTTGGATACGGAGTAATTTCGTAGTGTGTTTCTTCGCCTTCTTTTTATGTTTAAATTTTAATAAACATAATTACTACAACTTGGTGGGGACAACAGTTACAACAACAAACACCAAAAGCAGCGAAAACATCAAAAACCAAAGTACTAGCAACAATAAAAAGGTATATGCGGCAAATTTTAATTACATATGATGAAATCTTAAACAAAACGTCGAAAAAAAGCGACAGCAAATAAACAAAGCGCACGAATAATTGCACCGAAGAGGTGCACAGTGGAGCCTCGAAAAGCTGTGTATGTGGCGGACCGGGAGGATGAGGGGTTCGGTATATCAAGCTCAGACATGTGACGTGGGTAGCCTGGCAGCTTGGCACCCTCAGTCAGCTCAGTCGGTACGAACGAACGCCTTTTGTGTTGATTCCCTTTACCTGCCGTTTACAGTTTCAGTTAAGCACTGACAGACAGACATAAACTCACAAACAAACTCACATATATGCACATATCCATACATACACATATACACATATACACACCCGAGCTTAACAAATACAATTTAACATGCACAGTTGCCGTTTTAAATGTGCTGCTGCATAATTATCATAATACGTTGAGCCATTTTAACTGGTGCTCCCCCTACTGCTTCCACTTTGCTTGGTGGAATTTTTGCACATTTCATAGCATACTTTTCAGAGTTGATATTTAAGTTATTTGGTGAGCTGGCTTTGGTGCTGAGGTGCTGAGGCGGCCCGGCACACAGGTACCCAAACACTTTTTTCAAGGTTTAGCACAATTTCTGCAATTTTTTGCATACCACCAACATCAACGGCAGCAGCACGAGGAGGAGAAGGAGATGGAGACGGCACCAACGGCAGCAACAGCAGCGGCATTTGCCTCATGCTTTATGAATGGAAAGCACAAATTTTCTTGTTGGAAAACTACCGGCATTTTTGCGTTAAGGGTCCTTCTGCTGGCACGGTTGGCTGGTATTGGCACTGTGCTGTGCAGCGCAATAATTTTTGTAAACTTCTAAAAGTATGTTTGGTTTTTGCTTTGGTGCTTTTTGTGCCTGTGCGTTTGTGTGTGTGTGTGTGTGTGTGCGTTTGTGTGTGTGTGTGTGTGTGTGTGTGTGTGTGTGTGCATGTCTCAAGTATAGCGGGAGCGAGCATTTTCTTCTGCGGTCTCTTTTTCTGTTTTATTTTGAAAGAATTTTTAATTTGTAGACAGAGTCTTATGTCATTAAATAAGCGGGAAGGCAGTAGAGCGCCCAGCCAAAGAGTGGGGGCGAAAATGCGCGCATTGATAATGAAGTGGCAGATATTTCAATAAACTGCTGCGCTGTGCTGTGTTGAGCTCTGCCGTTCTGCGCTGCGTAGCACAAAACCAGTACTAGATTAAGTGTTTGAAATGCCTGCAGTTAAATGGGACGTTATTTCCGTGCGTTGGCTTGTGCAATCACAAATTGAAAAGGTTGCTCTGCTAAGAAATCTCAGTTAATATACTTAAATCCAGCCACCAAAGAGAATGGCTGGGTAGGAGGGATTCGCAGAACTACTAAATTCCCGCAGTAGAGCAGATATCATTGCCCTCATCGGCAAGGCAAAGAATACTCGAGGCAGCCGCAAGAGATGGGAAAACTACTGCAGAATAAATCCTTCGCCATATTCATAGTAGTACTAGCGTCTGTGAATAATCTGTGCTCTGTACGAGCTCCAGTGAAGGAATCACTTTGACTTGATTGTTTCCTCTTATTGCGTGCGGTATTTCTCTTTTAAGGAGCTTATGTTCTTATGTTCCGCATACAAGGAGTTTTAATAAGTTGTGGGAATAACAAAAAATGTGCAACCAGCATAGATGAAAGGGGAATTTGTGGGCGACTCTTTCTTTGAATAGTTTTTCTCTTATTTTCAGTTTCTCTCTGAATACTTACTTTTATATTTTCTCCAAATCTTCATGTTTTTTTTAGTCTGAATCTTTATGTTAATTTTTGTCTCTGTTTCTACTTTTAATATTATATCCAAGTAATTGTTTATTGGTGGTGCGGCTGCCCAACCTACTTACCTATTGTTTCTATATGCATTCCTGCCCTTCATCATCACTCACTCTACTTATCGACTTTCAGTCGTTCTTTCTTTCTGTCTTTTTCATTCACCATTTTCTTACTCCTCTTCTTCTGCTTTTTCTTTCATCTCTCCTTTATTCTATTACTTCGTTTTCTCAATGTTTTTATTTTTTTGTCTGAATCTTTATGTTAACTTTTGTCTTTGTTTCTTCTTTTAATATTGTATCCAAGTGATTGTTTATTGGTGATGCCCAACCTACTTACGAGTATCTATTGTTTCTATATTCACTGTTGCCTTTCATTATCACTCACTCTACTTATCGACTTTCAGTCGTTCGCTTTTCTCTTTCTTTCTCTCTTTTTCATTCATCATTTACTTATTCCTCTTCTTAATCTATTTCTTTCATCTCTCCTTTATTCTATTATTTCGTGTTCTCAATGTTTTTTTTTCTGTTTCTCACTCCTTGTATTTTTGTTTGCTTTTCCAATGCTCTCAACTTTTGTTATTTATCTATCCACTCTCTAAAACCTCAATTTCGCTTTCATACTGCATCTCTTTGTATGCAGTGGATTCTTTCTCATAAATGCGGAGTCTTTGTTTCTTTCCTCCATTGCCTTTTTCTCAATTCTGTCACCCATTAATACATTTTGATCTCTTTCTCTCTACACTGCTTTAACCTTAGCCTTGAAGCATCCTCTTCTTTCTATCTATTTTCCTTCCCTTTGTGCCTCTTCTCCTCTCTAATGTTCCCTCTCTTCCTGTGCTACTGTCTAACCTACTCTCCTTCTGATATACTCTTCTTCCACTTTTGGACTATACACTCCCTCTTTATTTTTGTTTTCTGCTTGTAATATCCTGATGGACTTTTACATTTATATACTTCCTGAGCATTTTTGTGATGAATTAGTACTTTAGACCAGTGATACTCAAAGCTTCGCATGCTCGTGAGAGCTCTTTAAGCTCCTTACACATATACTCGTACAAATTAATCCTTGGCATGTTGTTTCTCGAAAGTTCATCAGACTTAATTCACCTGAAATTGACAGACTGCAATTCTTCTTTGGTTGATCACACATAGGAGAGTTTTTTAGACTCATGTAGACACAAAAATTTGTACAAATCTCTGTTAGGGATATCTCTAAGAAGCTCATTTATCTCTAAGAAGGGAATTTATTTCTAAGAAGGGAATTTATTTCTAAGAAGGGAATTTATGACTAAGAAGGGAATTTATGACTAAGAAGGGAATTTATTTCTAGGAAGGGAATTTATGTCTAAGAAGGGAATTTATTTCTAGGAAACTCATATATCTCTAATTCCATTCCGAAATTGTCTAAAAGTCTAGACTTGGCGATCATCCGATGACCACTGATGACCACTGGCTACCATAGTTCGACTCCAAGCCTTGAGGGCTGGCCATATGAACTAGGTATGACCCTGCCAAGCTGATTTGTCCTTCGGCAAAGCCTGCTGCATATTCGTGGCAATTTGTTTATTTTGAGATTTATGTTTCTTTGTTATAGCCTCACATTTCTCTTACAACAAGCGCTGCAGACGATCATCACTCAAGTGGAGACGCATGTGCGGAAGGTGCGGGGGTTTTCTCCGAACTGCTTCTTGCAACCATTCCATGCAATTATTTACATGCACGTCACAGCAGGAGCTCCTCTCGAATGCCAACACCAACAAAGCCGCAAACTTGTTGCATACTTTTCGGCTGATTTTCAATAAGCACGGCTGGCTGTGTAGGCAAAATGCAAAGAAAAATTGACTAAGTCAAGGAGCAGAGCTGTGAAATGCTGATGACTGCTTGCTGCGCAAATAGTTACGAATAACAACAAATATCAATTTTGGTTGCCCCCACTTGCCACTCGGTACATTCACACTGCCACAGCCGCAGCCACTGCCACAGCCACAGCCACAGCCACTTCCACATCCATTGCGACTGTGACTCTGCGATTGCGATTGCCATTAGCGCCACAATGAAACACTGCTAAGTAGACTGCAGCATAACAGATAATATTGCTCTATACAGTGCGGCCAATTTAAACAAAAGCCATTCAGCCAGCCGGCTATGCAGCCGGCGAGGAGCAAGGAGCAAAAGGACAAGTAGCAAGTAGCAAGGCTGGGCATAAAATATAAAATGCTCGCCACACTATGCGCCATAATAAATTTCAGTTTGCGCCAGGAAAACAAATTTATGAAAACTATGAAACCTAACAAAGGCCAAAAGCCATTATATGAATGAATTTAATATACGGGCCGGAGGACGAGAGTGCGAGTGCGAGTAGAGTAATGTGAACACTTTTAGAGAGAACGAGCGATGCTGACAGAGAGAAATAGATTAGATGCAGAGTGAGAGAGACAGAGACAGTAGAAGAGAATAATGCAGCTTTTGGCCACTATTACTATTGCTGCTATTTATGTATATTTAAAAAGGGTCTGTGTGCGCCCTGGAAGTGATAGCCTAGAAACTTCGACACTGTCAGGAGGGAGAACTGACCAGCGTCGAGTAAGTACGGTAGTGTAAGCGAAGCCAATAAGTCTTTAAAATGGCCGGAAGCAGACACGGCCGGCAGACATAGTTGTAGAATTTAGCACAGAAATATGCAATGCAGCATAGCCAGAATGGTGGCGGAGGGAGTGGGGGCCACAGCTCGTACAGCAATGTGAAGAAATGGGAACAAGTGTACGGAGTACGAAAGAAATTAAAGTGCAAAAATCAAGCTGTTATGCTGCAATATAATGATACGAATGCGGCAACCACAAAGGACGAGCGGCAGGCAAGAAAGACGCACACTGCAGCTACTCGTGGCCTGGGGGCCACTTTCTGGTACAGCAGAAAGAGCGGCTGGCAGTGGCAGTGGCAATGGCAAAATTAGACACAATAGCAAGGCCGGAATAGTGTGGAATTCCTAAGCCTCCAGCCTGACTGACTTGCTGGTAAAGTGTTTGGTGTTTGGTGTTGGGTGCTCGGTGTTTGATGATGGTGTTGGGTGTGCTGCGTGTAGCATGAGTAGCAAGTGGCCTGGCTGTGCTGCATGATGCATGCGGCATGGTCGAAAAATGCGGTTTCAAGTGCAATATCTGCAGTTGCAGACAAGGCTGCGTAATAAAAGTGGAACGGCTCGGGCTGTGGCTGTGGCTGTGGCAGATGCAGTGGCAGTGGCAGAGTCTGTGGCAGTGCTAGCTGAGCTTTGGTGCCATTCTAACATGGGGTTAGTTATTAAAAATTTCAAGTTATGCGGTTTATAAATTTTGGCATTGTAAGGATTTAACTTTCCGCCGTGTTACCGCACAGTGAAGTATTCGGAGTTCAGCGATAAGCCAAGGCATTACGGCAGAACAGGTAACAGAACTCTAAACAGATAAGCTTCAGAGAGTGTCAGCTGGAATGGCCGTAACACCGTAAGACCGCAAATGTGGATGCGACTGGGAGGAGTACAAATGGATTTGCAAATGGAAACGCAATAAGGCAACCGAACAAGTTGACCTTGGCCCAAACTGCTAAGCTGGTTCAATGGGTGGCTGCAGCAGAGGGTATTTGAGTATTTGCATAAGTTGAAGCATAGTTGAAACGAGTTAATTGCCTAGGAAACTCGGCGCTAGCAGGGTTCATAACTCAGCCTGTGTTGAGGAAGGCAGCAAGTAGAAAGGCAGCAAACAAGTAGGAAAGCCAGCAGCTAGGAAGGACACGTATGAGACAATTCCATGTGGCTGTGATAGTTGAGTTGGATTTGGGGGAAAACTGTTAAAAATAGATTGCAACTAAGCTGAAAGCAATGGTGTGAGCTTAAAATCTTTTGTGCTACATAAAAACGGAAATATATTTCATAAGTGAGGAGGCGGATATAAAAGGAAATTGCTTATGGAACGGGAAGGGAAGAATCATCATCGCTAATCGCAACTTCTGTGGGCTCTAATAACAAATAATAGGACACAAGATCCTCACAATCCAGACAATCACCCTACTTTTTTGGCCGGTGTCTGGAGAACGAAATGGAAAGGATACTTTTACGGCGAAGCTGATGTTGTAGGAAGGTTACTTATCCAACGGTTTATATGATTAAGGAGGCAGCTATTCTGTATATACCAACGGTCTTCCTCAAAACATTTTTGCTACCCATCCACAGAGACCATACGGATACCACTACTTAGAAGGCCTGATTAAGGGGAACTCAAACACTGAAAGAGCACGATCATAGCCACGATCAAATGGGCCATAAAACATTACTACCTTGAGGCAGCCAAAAGAGCCTGGGTAAATGAACATACTTGTTGTGTTGCCAGACAAACCTAGAGCACTATGGACACAAGGCATACTAGTCAGCTGCTTAATGTTAGCAGGAACTCCATCGGCACTACAAAATGTGCTCACGGGACACTGCTGATTGGTAAGCATGCTGAAAGACTAGCACTGCTCCATAACGACTTCTATCGCAGCTGCGGCTCTGAGGAGGAGGAAGAGACATCATCTCATGTGTCAGTTCCCAGTTCTGGCCAGACGAAGATTAAAATTCTTAGGCTCACAATTGTTCACTACCTTAACCGAGTTATCTTCCATAAACATTAAGGACATAGCCAGATTCATTTCGGAATCACTGTGGTTCCCAAAACTCTAGACGGGGGAGTCGCGTCGTCTTAGTGTGGTATCACAATGAGCCATTACATGAGCATTAAGTATGCTTTTTGCGTGGAAGGCAAAAAGCATACTTAACCTACCTACCTACCTATGATCATAGTTGACTGCATATGGTTACTGGTAGACTTCTAGGCTCACTTCGAACTCTAGGACGACATAAGGAGCAAAAGCATTACTTGAATAACTGCATTTAAAATAAAGGTTGCAAAGGTATGAGTTCACAGTCCGTGCTACTGAAACTGCAAACTCCAGAGAAGCGGTCCTTGGAATAGCCACAAAAATTCAACCGACAAAAATTAATGTCTTTGGAGCAGTCGATAAGTTCAGTATGGAAGGCTCTAAGAGGGGTGGAATTCGCTAAATTTTCGTGCTGGGTTGATTGCTACTTGGGTTGACTGCTACTCAGAATCTCTTTAATTATTATTATATATATATATATATATATATATATATATATATATATATATATATATATATATATATATATATATGTATATATATATATGTATATATATATATATATATATATATATATATATATATATATATATATATATATATATATATATGTATATGGTCCTATTGCTCCGCGTGGGAGCAAAGGGTCTAATGAGAGAATAGATTTAAAGCCTTCCTGACACTGTGACTGATCAGTTTCAGTATTGCTAAGGCCGGTGAGGGAGACCATTTATATACTTTCGGAGAGTATTTCTACCGTCAGAGCAAAAGGATGTGGTGACTTTTAGAGACTATGACGGGCTTTGACGTTTTCTACATACATGGAGGGAGGCAATTCAGGGTCTTCGAAATACTTTCAGATACTCAACCTGGGCTTTAAGGCACTCTAGTAAAAGGAAGTAAGGCAATTCAGAAGCTTCTAAGACTTTCTCTGAGGCTTCCAGCGACAAACATGGGGTTAATGATTTATATACATGTGGACTGAGTTCCTTTATAGAGACTTCCAACCATTATAAATATTTACTCGGATAGCCAGGCGGCCATCCAGTCAATGAACTCGGTGGCACTGAAATCAAAGGTAGCTCAGGACTGCGAGAGATGCGAGTTTCTCAGTTTAAGCCCTATAAAAGGCAATGAGCCGGACAGCGCAAAATGATATCAGTACCGTTTTCAGGGTACGTCTAATATGGGTTCCGGGACATATGGATATTGAGGGCAACTGTAAGGCTGATGAGTTAGCCAGACGGGGCACCAACCTTCCTTTATGCATGGACAGATGCGAGGTGGGAATATCAATTGTCAACTGTAAACTGATGCTGAAGGATAGGATCGTGCGTGAGGCCAATGGGTCTTGGGCACACGAGCGCACTTGCTTAACGACTAGGCTAATGTGGCCGGAGCTTAATAGGAGGAATTCTGAAGACTTGCTTGCCCTGTCGAGAGAAGATCGTGGCTTATATAACTGGTCATTGACTATTCCGCAGGAATGCTCTCAGGCTGGGAGTATTCTCTCATGAATACTGCAGAAGCTGTGGGGATGAGGAGGATGAGGGGACTGTGGAACATCTCTTCTGTAGATGCCCCGCTCTGTCTAAAAGCTGAGCTGACTCTTTAGGTAAATACGCTTTTAACTCTCTTACGGAAGTGGGCGGCGCGAAGGTCAAACAAATTCTGCACTTTATTAGGGCTTCGAAATGGTTTGACGAGTAAAGCAGAGGTGCGTTGTTACGCGGTGGTTTCACAATGGACCCATGATGGTCTGAGTGAGCTGGTCCGAAGACCGGCTACCACGATAACCTAACCTATCCTTACCTAGAGACTTCCAATGGCTTGAGTGGACCTCAAGATTTTCCCACAATTGATATAGACATATTTGTAGGATTTCAAGTGATTAACAACTGGACTAAGTGGAGTAGCTCAATAGTGCGACCAAAAGATTTGGTTTCATTCTGTTTCATTGCTCCAATATAGCTCGCTATACCCACAAATTCAGCAAATAGTTTCTTCTGCTTTCTGAATTGCTCTCATTTGAAGCTCATTATGATCGCTAATAGCTTGGTATTGAATTTATCCAAATAATGTTTCCTATCAATATTTATTGGAGCGCCCAACACTGATGTGCGCTTTTCACAGATATGAGTTTAATTAGCATATATCAGCGCCGAAAAGCGTGCAACACATTCTTTAATTGCACAAAATTCAGACCAATTCACGCCATAACAGTTCCCAGCCTAAGCCGAAACGCGAACGCGCCACTACTGAGCTACTTTATTAAAGTGATACACACCACTGCTCAATTGAGCCACCAATTAAGCTGCTACCAATTCCAGTTAGCTGTGTCTGTGTGCGTGATTGTGTCTATGCATGTGAGTCTGTTGCTGTGTTTCTGTGTGTGTGTGTGTGTGTGTGTGGAGTAACCTTTTCAGCCAGACGCGTGTGCAACAATTTTGCAGAATTTTCATTGAAATCAAAGCCGCCAAAAAGGGGGGAATGAGCAGCAAAAAAAAAAACAGACTATTCAAATTTTCGCCAAAAATTGATGATTTTTATGCAAGTACGGGAATTTCGCAAGCACGGCAGCAAAGCGAGGCGGGCAGGGCGGGTAAACCAAAATGGTTCACACCCACTTTCGAGCGCATATTTTCATTTACACCCAACATACACGAAGTAAAAACTTTTCCTACTTTTTATTATTATGATTTTACTTTTTGAATTTTTCTATACGCTATTTTACTTTTTATTTTACTTTTTATTTATTTTTTTGTTGTTGTTTTTTCTCTGGTAGGCACGAACAAAGCACCGCCACAGGGAGTAGTGCGGAAAAAGTCAAAAAGTCAACAAATAATATTTCGCATAAAAATGTGCACTTATGTATAAAGTGCCACGGCAGGACCAACACAAGCAGCAGCGGCATTCATGCCAAAAATGCTAAAAATGAAAATAGCAGCGGGGACAGTCGAGAAAGGATTCCCGCACCCAAACAAACACACACAGCCGCACACAGGCAAACATGAGCAGACATAGCCGAAGAGAGACACAGATACACACACATGCAGACAGTTGCCAGTCGGTGCATGTTGGCTGAGCATATTTTCAGGCGCTCATAGCCGCCAAGGCAGCAACACCGCAGCTCGTCCGCTACTCGTGTGCGCATACAAATAGGCTCTTTGGTAAATTTGCACAACTTTTCAACAATTTCAGCCAGTTTCAGAAATGTTCGTATTAATACTTCCATTTCTTGTTTTTTATCCACTCTTTTTTGGCTGTTGCTTCTGGTGTTGTTATTGTTGTTGTTGTTGCTTTCATTTATATATATATATATATATATATATATATTTATATATATATATGGTTTTTTCATTTCTTTTCGGTTCACTTTGGTTTGGTTTCACTTTGCATACGTACACATTTCATTTGGGTAGCATATGCGCGAAGCGACGAGTTCAATTGCAGAAATAAAGACAGCTCCGGAAAAAGGGCAAATAAAGGGCTCATAAGAGACAGCCATGTGTGCGTATGTGTGCGTATGTGTGCGTGTGTGTGTGTGTGTGTGTGTTTGTTTGTTAGTGTTGTGCTGGGAGCAGTCGGGTGGATATGAAAAACTAAATAAAGCCCGGCTACATTTCCATTTAATATGCACGACCAACAAAAATGGGGAAAAAAACAACAGAAAAATCCTCAAAAAATCTCACACAATTTATACAATATTTGAGTGTGCAAGAGAAACGCATTGGCACATTTGCTCCTTTATTGCGGGCTCCTACCTATCTGTCGCTCCGATTGTCTCCCTCCCGGTCGGTGTGTACTTTTTTGCCCTTTGTATCGCATAAATTGCTTGTCCATATTTTTGCTGGCCCTGGCTTGGCTTGGCTTGCAGCATAAAACCTTGCTTAATATTATCTTTGTGTGGATTTATTTCTGAGCCTTCATGCAATGTCAATTTCAATAAAAATGCTACAACAAATGGTTAAAGGCGGTCTCATCGACTACTAACAATACGCTGCACTGATGTGCAAATATGACTGAAGAAGTGCCAAACCCAGTTTTTAAGGAATGTGGACTAATTGGAGTAGACTACTTGTTGGGGCCGAGTGATGTAAAGCGACGTATGCTAAACAAATAATGGGCGTATAACAATTTAACTTTTAGTAGTCAACATCCAAAAGGGAGTGGCAATGTAGGCGTGTTGGGAAATGGTCGTAAAGTTAAATTTCTTTACATTTTATAATATAGAAAATATCAATTATCAATCATTCAAAATATACAAATATATTTCATTTCAATTCAAGTACTTTTTTCGTCCATAAATCAAATAAATTTGTTATTATGGTATATCAAAGAGGAAGTAGAAAAGGGAGTGGCTTTAAACCGACATAGAATTGTATGCTCTTTTGGCAAATATAATTAATTCACAAGAATTTATGTGCAAAGTTAAGCGAATACAACTTTATTGTGTATTAAGAAAGGATTCTTAGAGGCGTATTGAAATTTGGGAGCTTAGAAAGTGGGCGTATATAAAGGGAATATACAGAGAGTGAGCATAGAGAAAGTGAGCATATACACAGTGGACGTAGAAACAGTGGGCTTATAGAAAGTATATTTCGAAAAGAATACAAGCTCGAGCTCTAACGTCCCAGTGATGGTGGTTCTGTTATATTCTCTTAGTACGTGAAAGAACAACGTGTTAAGTGCAAAGGACAGCGTGTTAAGTGCAAAGAACAACGTGTTAAGTGCTAAGAATTACGCTTTAAGTGCTGAAAGCACGACCTGCGTGCTGTTTTAGCGCTGAGCGTAGCTTCTGCACAGTGAAGATTGTGGGGAGGACCGTGCCTATCACATTGGTACCACGTAGTGGGTAAAATCTTGTCTCTGTATCTCCTTTGTTGGCAGGCACATATGGGCATGGGAAGTGGGTATAAACACACTTGGTTCAAGAACTAGCACTGATTGAGAATCTTTGTATCGCACACCACTGTAGATAGATAGATAGATATATTAAAGGGTGCGACCTGAAAGATCTATTGTGATGCCCCTATTTATTTGAAAGATGAGGATAGTCTCATCTATAAATCTTCTGTCAGGTTAATTTTCGACAGGAACTCATATATTTTGGAGGAATCAAGATGAGGGATCTTGCTCATATCTAAGATATGAGTGTTACAAAAGCTTACTGAAACGCAGAATGGCCAACAAATCATGTGTAGCGGCATCATGACAACTTTATTGTTATGCGCATTGGCGATTGGTAACAATTTGCATAACGTCAGGAGTCTGCAGTCAGTTTGTCGGACGCAATGTTTACGAGCGTAAGCGACTTTGTTTAAAACAAAGCCAACAAGAAATGAAAAATGAATGTACTTCGTCCTTTGGTGTTGCGAACGTATTGGCCTGTGGCATGTGCGCTGCAAGCGCATTGCGTTTTGTATGAATTCATATTTATTTGAATTGAGCGACACGAATGGTGGTTTCTTTGTACCTCTGAGTGTCTGGATCCTTTAATAGATGTATTGAAGGACATATGAAATATTACAACCTACGCGGTCGTAGCTGTATGACAGCACTGAGCCGACTGGGAGCAAAATTGGAGGAGATTATATGAAATGCTATCAGATATATTGAGGGCAATTATAAATGCTGCCGACTTTCAAGCGAGTGGATAATTGCCCATCCTTGTACTCAATACCGACTGAAACCTACATTTATGTTGGTCACAAAGACATAATTGAGGCACTCTAAAAGTAAGCGTCGATTGCTTGTGATGTAGTTATATTGGTTGAATAATGACAGATATATATAAGGAGAATTTCGTGAACCCCTGAAAATATGCCATACTTTTTCTGCCAATAACTAGCAAATTCATGATGAGGTAGTGTAAAGTTGGCCGCGTAGGTGCTAGTACTAAATTATATTCACAAGGTACCCATAAATAGAATCAGTGGATATATATGTTAGGTGTATATTTCCTCTCATATAATTAACGAGGTCTGTGCTGAGGTGATAATTGGGATATATTCTAATGTTCCAGTGTAGCAAAAAGGACAAGACTACTTTTTGGGGGCCTTTATAAGTAGACCATCAAAGACTTTGTGTTGAGGAATAGAAAAAGATGCAATAGATGTCGAAAATGTAGAGTAAGCACTAAAGAAAATATGTAAAAATCAAGAAGAGAAATAGCGAAAAAGAAAATGAGGGAGAGTGAAGAAGATAAAGTGAAAGGCAGATGGGAAGGCATCAGGTCATACAAGATACTGTGTTGAGGAATAAAAAAAAGATGCCATACATGTTGAAAATGTAGAGCAAGCACTAAAGAAAATGTGAAAAAAGCAAGAGGAGAGATAGTGAGAGAGAAAATGAGAGAGAGTGAAGAAGAGATCTTGAAAGCCAGATGGGAAGGCATCAAGTCATACAAGAAATCCCTTTAAAAATAGGTTCTTATCTTCGTACAGTCACAAAATTATTACCAAATAGACACTTAATGCTAATATATATCAGAAAATATGCCTAAAGGTATGCTATATCTTTCACATTACTTAATTTGTGGTTATATAAATGACACTTTTCAGCTGGCACTGAGAAATAACAACCGGCAGTACTGTAAAAAGCACATCCACCGTAGCCTTGATTAAACATGAATTTGTAATTGCAAATATTGGAAAAATATGATAAATGAAGAGCAATTAGAATGTATGAAAACGTGTGTTCGAATTATTGCATGCCACATATATGATTTGCCTATAAGTAGGCAACAAATTGTAAATAAGTTTAGTTTTATGCAATTGTTGATATCTAAAAAATGAACTACATTAAGATATGTCATTGGAATGCAAACGGCATTAGCCAACATAAACTTGAAATTCAACACTTCCTGCATACTAGGCAAATTGACATTATGCTTTTATCAGAAAGGCACTTGACAAACAAAAATTATTTTGTTATATCAGGATATAAATTCTACAAGACAAACCATCCTGACAATAAAGCACATGGCGGTACTGGTAGATTAATAAGAGATAGATTTAAGCATCATGCACTAGAAGAGTATGCTAAGGACTATCTGCAGGCAACATCAATATGTCTTCAATGCTGGGAGGAAAAAAGTGTACTAAGCGCAGTCTATTGTCCTCCAAGATACTCAGTGACTGAATTACAATTCACACAATTCTTCACATCATTGGGGACCAAATTTTTGGCAGCAGGTGATTATAATGCGAAACATACCTTTTGCGGCTCCAGGTTAATAAATCACAAAGGCAAACAACTGTTCTCTGCACTACTAAATCGGTGTTCTAACCTAGACTGCGTGTCCTCAGGGCACACAACATCTGCAGTTACCGATAGTCTCGTTAAGGAGAAAAGCGCTTAAGAAGAGAGTGGCAACAAAATAGATCACCCTACACCAAGAAGAGATTAGCATTAGCAAAAAAACGCCTCCGAGAAGCACTGAACTGCGAGCTAGAGAACAGTTTGAAAAAGTATACGGAGACGCTAACTCCAACACAAAACACTAACTACTCTTTATGGAAAGCCTATAAAAATATAAGGACTCCTAAAGACTGTCATCCACCACTCAGGCAAAATAATGGAACTTGGGCAAGAAGTGACGAAGGGAAAGCCTCAGCATTTGCAAATCATCTCAAATCCGTATTCCAACCTAACCAACCTACCAACTGTTTTGAAATTCCATTTTTGGCCCCTAAAATACCACTAGTCCCGATGAAGGTTAAAATGAAGGAAGTGCAACTTGCAATTAAAACTCAGCTAAACCCGAAAAAAGCACCAGGATTTGAATTAATTACCGCAAAAATGATTGTGGAATTGCCTGAAATAGCCATCAAAATAGTGACGCAGTTATTTAATGCAATATTTAGGATTGGGTATTTTCCACAACCCTGGAAAATATCACAAATTACAATGATTCCAAAACCCGGAAAAGACGCAACTCAACCGTCATCTTATCGGCCCATAAGCTTGCTCCCAGTGATTTCAAAATTATTTGAGAAACTGCTTCTTCTAAAGCTGCAGCCGCACATATACAAATCCAACATTATTCCCCACCATCAATTTGGATTTCGTAAGAATCACAGAACCATAGAGCAAATTAACCGCATTACTAGTGCAGTTCGAACTACCTTTGAAGACAAAAAATACTGCTCTGCTATATTCTTAGATATTGCACAGGCATTTGACAGAGTTTGGCATGCAGGATTAATATATAAAATTCAAAAACTCTTACCAGTTAATGTGCACATGCTACTCGAATCGTATTTGGATATCCGAAAGTTCAGAGTAAAATATGGAGAATACACCACAAACGACTTTGATATTAATGCTGGGGTTCCACAAGGTAGTGTTCTAGGTCCTGTACTATATGTATTATTCACTGCAGACCTCACTACTGATGATCATCTAGTCACTTCAACATACGCAGACGACACTGCTATTCTTAGTATACATAGCAATCCAATAGTGGCTTCGAATCGCCTTCAGGAGCATTTGACGAAAATGGAAGTGTGGCTGGCAAATTGGCGTATTAAGGTAAATGAGACCAAGAGCAATCATGTTACGTTTACACTTAGGAAAGAAACATGCCCAGTGATTACACTAAACAATGTTGCTATTCATCAATAGAATACTGTAACATACCTAGGAGTCCATCTAGACAGACGACTAACTTGGCGGAACCATATTGAGGCAAAAAGAACGCAGATAAAGCTAAAGACCCATAAAGTAAATTGGCTACTCAACTCCAAGTCAAGGCTTCGTTTACAACATAAACTTTTATTGTACAAGGCAGTGATGATCAACTTGGGCATACGGAGCTGAGCTTTGGGGGAAGGCTAGTTCATCGAACGTCGAGCTGATACAACGAGTGCAATCGAAAATCTTGCGTGCAATCACGGGTGCGCCTTGGTTCGTTAGAAATGCTGCCATCCATAAGGACCTCAACATTCCTCTTGTTAAAAGTGAGCTCACAGAGATTATGCTCAAACACAAAAAAAAACTACGAGAGCACTCAAATCCATTGGGAAAAGATTTATCTAGAATTAAAACAGCAACACGCCTCAAAAGATTGGACTTACCTATATTTTAAATGTACTAAATATTAAATAATTACTATTAAGATACTAAAATGAAATGAATTTAAATTGAATTAAAATCAAAAGGCAAAAATGTAGTGAAATTTAATACTAAGCCCAAACACTGGTGCGGGATAAATATAGTTAATTTAGCTCTTAAGATTTAATTACTTATTGTTAGGCTCGAAATGAGTGTATTCAATAAATCAATGAACAGTATAAAAAAAAAAAAAAAATTAAAAAAAGTTTAGTTTTCATGAAGAATAAGAAAGATCATATTTGAATTTAGTTAAATTGCATTGCTACAGCATTTTAAAACGCACAAGGAATGACTACATCAAAGCGCCTAAAAGCACGGAGTTTGCTAATACGGAATTGGTTTTTTGCCTACTCATATGTTTCACACACAAACACACACACAAACATGGAGAAAGATTTTTGCGGTGCCAGCAGTGCTACGATAGCAATAATAAAAATAAAAACAACAAGCACGCAAAATTTTAAAGGAAATGCCCGCGCAATGCCAGCGGCAGCAACAGCAGTTCTAAAGTGCCTATAACTATGCAACACTTAACCAATTTAAAAAAAAATAAAGTAAAAACGACGCCGAAACGAACAAAACTGAACGAGAACAGTGCAAGGCAAAAAAAAAAAGAAGAAAAAAATGAAGAGCCCACTTCTAACGAGCAACACCTACAACAACAACAACCAATACAGCAACTACAAAATGAAAACAAAAATAAAGACTGCCACAACAACAAAAGGCGCGTAGAAAAAATTAAGGCTGAAATTTTCTACCGCTTTGCCGCATACAAAAATATATTGGCCGCTTTTTTGTCGTTGTTGTTGTTGTTGTTGTTGTTGTCGTTGTGGTTGGTGTTGTTGTTGCTGCAGCTGTGGTTATTATTGTTGTTGTTGATGGCTTTTTTGTGTTTTTGCAGTTTGTGCCATGATTTTCCATTGGGGCCACACACACACACACACACACACACACACACTCACACACACACACTCACACACACTCGCTCGCAGTCTCTGTTGGCCATTTTGCAAAAGTTTATGCGAGCGGTTCTGTTCATAACCGCGGCAAAAATGACACTTTAGCAAAAATGGCCGGGGGTGAGCGGCGGTGGCGTACGAATGCAAATTATTAGAAATTATGCTAAACTTGTTGGGGTTTTTTTTTCATCGTAGTTTAAAGTCCTTTACATTTTTTTGTGCGTATGGTTCTTTACAATTTAATGCGTAAACATTGAAAAACATGAAAACATGTCAAAGGAAATCAATAAGAGTGATGCTGATGTTGATGATGGCGTTGACGGAAGGATACGCTTGGCACGGCACGCTACACACACATGCACGCAAACACAAACGAAATGAGTAAACACAATTTTTCAACGCCCAATCGTGCCCTGGTGTATGGCTCTCAACAATTGCCTAAAATTCTACTCTGCAGCCTTAAATTTTTGAAAGCAACTTGGGACGAGATGGAAAATTGTGTTGAAAATGTGCCACGCACACACACACACTTACACATAGGCACCCATGGGACCGGCGTGTACGCACAAGGTGCCTACAAACTGGCTCGTCACGCACTCATGTGTTTCAGTGCGTATGTGAAAGTGTGTGTGTAAGTGGGTAAGTGTGTGCGTGTGTGTGTGCTTTGTTTAGTTTCTGCCGTTGTACTACATTTGCCTTTGCCGCACTTGGTTGTGTGTTTGCTCTCTTATTGCGACTGCTACTTACTTTCTGCCAGTTTTTTTTTTGTTTGTTTTCTTTCCTCTTTTTCGTGTGTGTTTTTGTACTGATTTCTATTCCTTGTTGGTCTTTTGTTAACTAGCGGCAAAGTTTTTTACGTTACAGTTCATGTGTGTGTGGTGTTTTATGGTTTTGGGGCTTGTTGAAGGACATCTGAGCCATATTTTCTTTAATTTAATGAGAGCAAGTATATGAAATTGTGGACTGCGCTTTGTGGGCTGTTGCCATTGGCATTAATATTAAAGACAGTTTGTGGCAAACCACCAAAAATTCAGTAGATTTTACAAGGAATGAGTGGACGACAATTTATGATGCTACAGTATTGTAATAGATTTTTATGAACACCTCAAATAACCAGTTTATAAATATACTCAAATAGATTTCTAAGGACTTTGAAATATTTTGGGTTCAATTAGGAAGAATTAGGTAATAGATTTAAAAAACAAATATCTTTCTTTATACATAGTTAATAAACCATGAAATTATACATTTCTAGAAGGCTTATAATGGACAAGTCTTTAGTATATTGGTAAATAAATTGGTAATAAATTTTTATGTTGAATTTTTGTAATTTTTCGTAAATTTTTTAATAAGTGTGGGAACAAATAAGTGTGTTGTGCCAAGTTTGAGTGGAGATGAAATGTCAGATTTATAAAAGGTTACCAGATTTTCACAGATCACCGATAAAATTGTAATAGATTTTGGTAGTAAATTAAAAGAAAAATTTATTGTGGAAATGAAATTTCAGTTTTATAAAAAGTTAGTAGATTTTCAAAGAACACCGATAAAATTGTAATAGATTTTGGTAGTAAATTGAATGAAATAACTGACTGTGGAGATGACATTTCAGTTTTATAAAAAGTTTGTAGATTTTCGAAGCTCACCGATAAAATTGTAATAGATTTTGGTAGTGAAATGAACAAAAAAATTATTGTGGAGAAGAAATTTCAGTTTTATAAAAAGTTGGTAGATTTCCAAAGAACACCGATAAAATCGTAATAGATTTTGGTGGTGGATTCAAAGAAAAAAATTATTTTGGAGATGAAATTTCAGATTTATGTATAAAAATTTTGTAGATTTTCAAATATCACCAATAAAATTGTAATAGATTTTGGTAGTAAATTGAAAGAAAAAAATGATTGTGGAGATGACATTTCGGTTCTATAAAAAGTTTGTCGATTTTCAAAGATCACCGATAAAATTGTAATAGATTTTGGTAGTGACATGAACAAAAAAATTATTATGGAGTAGAAAATTCAGTTTTATAAAAAGTTGGTAAATTTCCAAAGAACACCGATAAAATTGTAATAGATTTTGGTGGTGAAATGAACAAAAAAATTATTGTGGAGAAGAAATTTCAGTTTTATAAAAAGTTGGTAGATTTCCAAAGAACACCGATAAAATTGTAATAGATTTTGGTGGTAGATTCAAAGAAAAAAATTATTTTGGAGATGAAATTTCAGATTTATGTATAAAAATTTTGTAGATTTCCAAAGAACACCGATAAAATTGTAATAGATTTTGGTAGAAAATTGAAAGAAAAAAATGATTGTGGAGATGACATTTCGGTTTTATAAAAAGTTGGTAGATTTCCAAAGAACACCGATAAAATTGTAATAGATTTTGGTAGTAAATTGAAAGAAAAAATTATTTTGGAGATGAAATTTCAGTTTTATAAAAATTTTGTAGATTTTCAAAGATCACCGATGAAATTGTAATAGATTTTGGTAGTGAAATGAACAAAAAAATTATTGTGGAGAAGAAATTTCAGTTTTATAAAAAGTTGGTAGATTTCCAAAGAACACCGATAAAATTGTAATAGATTTTGGTAGTAAATTGAAAGAAAAAATTATTTTGGAGATGAAATTTCAGTTTTATAAAAATTTTGTAGATTTTCAAAGATCACCGATGAAATTGTAATAGATTTTGGTAGTGAAATGAACAAAAAAATTATTGTGGAGAAGAAATTTCAGTGTTATAACAAGTTGGTAGATTTCCAAAGAACACCGATAAAATTGTAATAGATTTTGGTAGAAAATTGAAACAAAAAAATGATTGTGGAGATGACATTTCGGTTTTATAAAAAGTTTGTAGATTTTCAAAGATAACCGATAAAATTGTAGTAGATTTTGGTAGAAAAAAATTATTGTAGAGAAGAAATTTCAGTTTTATAAAAAGTTGGTAGATTTCCAAAGAACACCGATAAATTTGTAATAGATTTTGGTAGTGAAATGAACAAAAAAATTATTGTGGAGAAGAAATTTCAGTTTTATAAAAAGTTGGTAGATTTCCAAAGAACACCGATAAAATTGTACTAGATTTTGGTGGTAGATTCAAAGAAAAAAATTATTTTGGGGATGAAATTTCAGATTTATGTATAAAAGTTTTGTAGACTTACAAATATCACCGATAAAATTGTAATAGATTTTGGTAGTAAATTGAAAGAAAAAATTATTGTGGAGATGAAATTTCAGTTTTATAAAAAGTTAGTAGATTTTCAAAGACCACCGATAAAATTGTAATAGATTTTGGTGATAAATTGAAAAAAAATATTTCCTAATAGTAACAATTTGTGATAGCACCATTATTGACGAAATTGTGTTTATATACAGAACTAACATAGAACCAAAGTAGTAGATTTCAAACTTTTGGACAATTGACAAATAAATTGGTAATAGATTTTTCCAATAAATTTCTTGAAATTAATTTTTGAGTACAAATAAGTGCCAAGTTTGAGTGAATATGGAATTTTAGATATATAAACAAGTTTACGGTAGTAGATTTTCAAATATAACCGATGAATTGGTAACAGATTTTGGAACTATGTAAGAAAGATTACTTCCTCATAGCTAAAATAGCACAATTGTTGATTAAATGAACTTTAAAGTAATAGATTTCAAATTTTTGGACAATTGGCGTTTAAATTGGTAATAGAATTCTTTTTAAAATCATTTTTCGATAATAAAAAGGTGTGTCTGGGTCACTTTTAGGGGTGATGAATCATTATATACAGACATTTCTGGTGGTAGATATATAAATATATAATCAATTGACATATAAATTGGTTATAGATTCATGTAATGAGTTAACCTAATTGGCATGTGGATATAATCGTAGACATTTTTAGTGGATTGTAAAAAGTTTAGTCAATTGATTGACAATTTGGTGATACATTATTGTAATAGATTGAAACAGGGTACATTAAATGACATTAATGTATAATGAAAGCTTTGAGTTTTGATGGAAGTGTAGATTTATAGAAAACTTTCCTGTAGTAGGTTTCATAAGTTTAGCTCAATTGACGTATAGAATGGTAATAGATTTTTGTTCTAAGAATTGTTTTCTTTTGACCGTGAGCATTGGTGTTTTTTTAAGGATCTCAAGGGGATATCAGGTATTTCATTTAAAGTTATAATTTGTACTGCCAGGGTAATGTAATCGATTTTTCACATACAAAAAATGCACTGACACTTCCGGCCTCCCTGTTGTAGTGGTAAGCATGCTAATCTAACAGTCGTGGGGTGGCGTGAGCGAAACCTGCCCAGAATAAATCTCCGAGTCGAATGCCTTAGTTACCAGTTAGTTATATTGTTATTATTATTATTATACCTTACACCATAACTAATTATGAGTGCAAGGTATTGGGGAATGAGAACTAGCTACAGGGGCTTTCGACTCGAAAAGAAAAAGATTTTATAGAAAGAAGCATCTTGGAGACAAAGCCCGTGGCAGGATTTGAACCTGCGACCCTCGGGGAGTGAGTCTAGCATGCTTACCACTAGACCACAGAGGGCGGCTGAAAATTCTGATTATGGTGTAAAACATAAGAAAAAAAGTAATGTTAACAGGTTGCCAATTTCTTAATGCAATTCTGGAATAATGAGAGGATAATGGAATCATTCAGTTTCAAATGTTAACCGATTTTTCAAATGCTTTGCTGTGAAAATGGGCTATTTTTTTGTTATATAACAATTCGACACATTCCGGCAGTTTTCAATTGAAATTGTAATAGATTTTTAGGAACTATATTTAAGCATGATTAACTGATAATCATTTACTAATTTTTATGATATATGACACGATCATCTTCCGAAAGTTTTCAGTGTATTGTAGTAGATTTTTTGGAAATTTTTATTGCCCAAATCCACTGTTCTTGTCACATAACAATGATATAAATGCATATAATTTGTGTACGCAAGCAATTATACACCAATTACACAAAGTATGGTGTAGGTTGTACTAAATTGTAATAGATTTTTCACAATTGAATGCACAATCTGTCCGCCCACTGCTTTGTTTGTAATCATTTTAAAATGCATGAACGATTTTCTGATATGGCGCGCTTTATTGTGAATTCTGGCGGTGAAATGATATTGCTAAGGCAAATATCTAATAATGAAATAGAGACTTTTCTGTCTATCTCTTCCTCTCCCTCTCTCTCTATCGACCCTTCCCGTTGCTCTGTCGCTCTGTTTATAATGAGTCGTCTTATTACTTCCTTAGCTTTAAATTTGTACTGTTTGTATTGAATTTTTAATGTAACAATTTTCAAGGAGCTTTTCAGACTTCCGCATTTACTTTTGCTCTAAATCCTTTTCACTTCCTTAGACTTCATGTATAATCTATACGAACACTTTGATCAACCGTATTAAGTAAAGGGGGTACTCACTTAAATTGCCGCTTGGAATGTAGACATTGCCCGATGGTGTGCGTACTAAGCACGATGGCTCAAAATCTACGCCCAAATCATTTGGGTTGGCAGCCACTAAACGACCATTATTCATGCGATTCATTGTGGGATTCCTTGGTGGTACATCCGGTGGTGCCGATGGCGTAACTCCTTCGAGGAGAAAGCCTGCAAATATGCAACAACAAGAAGAACAACAACATCAATAAAAGAAAAGCAATTAAAATAAAATTTAAAATCAAAAGCAAACAAAAAAGCATACAAAACGGCAAAAACGGCATAAACGAAATGGAGAAATTGCAATTACAAGCGTAAAAAATACAAAATTTACGCTAGAATGCAATTAATAGCAGATAAGAGGAAGGAAAAGAAGTTTAATTAAAAATAAAAATGGCAGTAAATGTTAATTGCTTAATAAGTAGGTTGGTTAGTTTGCTGGTTGGTTGGTTAGTTGGTCGCTTTGCGGATTATCCGACTGGTTGGTTGGTTGCTTGGTTGCTTTCGTGGGATTGGTGCGCCAGGGTAGTGGGGCAGGCGTATGGGTATGGGTGCTGGTGGTGTAAACGGTGGCTAAAAACTCACTCAATATGAAATTCACTTTAAATAATGAAATTTAAGTGCGCTTGCTTTGGCAATCAGCAAAACTTTGACCTCTTTACGTGCCGTGCTTGCGCCCTCACTGCCGCTGAGACACCCTCGCAACAACTCAACGCTCACCCAGTGCCTTACAGTTGGCTCACGTCTTGGCTTGTAACTGCTATTTAAGCGCCGAGGAAAAACTGCTTTTGTTATTATCCTTATGCATATTTTTCTTGGCTTTCTCACTAGTTTCATTTGGCATTTTCACTTCATGATTATCGTGATGAAGTTAGTCACAGCAAAAAAAGCCAACGAAAAAAAATGGAGGGAAAACGCCAACAACCAACACAAATCCAGCTGTACCGCTCGCTAGTCCCTCTCAACACTTTACACACATACACATACATGCATACACACACACACACACACACACACACACACACACACACACACAAACCCGATTTAGCCAAGAAATGCCAACCATTCCATTTACAAGCATGGAGACGGACACGGGGCCGACGACGACGATGACGATTTGCACGAGCGTGAGCATGAGACAGCGCAGGAATAGTAGCGGCAGCAGGAGCCGCAGATGGAGTGCGAGTATGGCATGAAGATAAGCTGCTTATCGCCGCCATTGCTGCAAAATAGCAAAGCAGTTGGCTTCACTTGGCCATTTGGCTTGGCTTGGCTTGGCTTTGGGTTTTGACTCAACTTTGGCTTTAGTACTTTTGGCCAGCGCTGGCTAAAAAAGCATTCTGGCATTTTGCTGCTATTATCAACACCACTACCATTACGCAAACGACAAACAGCAACAACAACAACAATTGGGAGAAGAACAACAACGAGAAAAACAACAGTACCAGCAACAGTAAGAACTGTCATTTTCTGTTACTTTGTTTACCATTAACTAAACTATATGCGGCATTTTCTTCCTCATACTTATACGAAAACACTCACACACAAACACACTCACACACAAACACACACACACGAACACATCCATACAATCATATTAAGGATTCTATAGAAATATAAATGTCCTTTGTGCATACCGCGTTTATGTATGTAAATGCACATTTGTGTTTGGATGAACTTCTTTTTATGTGCTCGATAAGCGGGCGCTAAAAAGTAGGCTGTGTTTTAAAGCGTTGCCATATTTTGGGTGGCTTATTAAAGCAGAAAAACCATATAATAAAGTTCAGCGAGAATAGAGGAGCTCTACTTAAGTTTGAGGAAGTACTCTGTTCCGCTATATAACTTAAAGTTTTACCTATACAAGTGTGCCGCATAAGTGGGTAAGAAGACAAAAGACCAAGAGTGAGATTGGCAGCAATTGTAAACATGGCATGACTGGGGGAAATATTTCTAACTCAACAGACCAGCATAGAGTGACAGATATCATAGCATAACCATAGATATTCAGTCACTACACTTGCGACTATTTTCGAAGCACCTACAAATATGCAATTACCAATTATTACCCAATTTATATGTAATAGGTATCTAAAGTGTCTAGCATACTTTCGGGCGTTCAAAAATACCCATAACCATATACACTGAAGACTACGATGCACTTAATGATTACGCAGCCAGCTCCAAATGACCTCAGGGCAAACGCATTTGCATCAGAATGCGATTATTTTTGCGAGCTGAGCATCAGCATCTGCAAAAGCGCAACAGTCCTGCCACGGTACCTGTGGCCTGCGACTGTTGTTAAGGAAGCTTATTGAGTGCGCTTATTGACGCTTTCACCTTTCGTAGCGTCTCTTTTTGCTGCAGTAAGCTTTAAAGTTGTGGCAGCAGGCGACGAGAGTGTGATTGTAGACTACCCTACAATCTAGCGTAGAAGAAGTTGGAACACCAACACACGAAATCGGTATTGATAGTGACCCACTTTTTTACGCTCAACTATATAAAAATTGTGTGCTAACTATGTGTCACTGTATGTAACTCTAAAAAGGAAGCGAAAGAGGCGTTTATATACGTATAATTAAACAGCGTCACTCAGCGAGTCAACTCGGGCTGAATTGGCAAAGGAGAACCACAGAAAACTTACTCATACGAGTAGAAATTAGAATAACTGCATATGCTGAATTTATGAGATTTTAAGAAAACTGCCATGCCCACTTTTATGTACAGAACTTCTCATTCTGCAAACACAAGCTCAACAAACTGTAATGTTCAGTTTTGGGGGCTATACTGATTTATATAAGTCTAACGCCAACTCATGATCCCGGCCTAAGCTTTATATATTCTCCTAGGTTGTAGTTGTAGGAGTAAGTCTGGGGTGTAGGGTGTACGGTGTAAGGTGTAGGGTGTCGAGTGCAGGGTGTAGCATGTAGGGTTTAGGGTTTAGGGTTTAGGGTTTAGGGTTTAGGGTTTAGGGTGTAGGGTGTAGGGTTTAGGGTGTAGGGTTTAGGGTGTAGGGTGTAGGGTGTAGCTTGTAGGGAGTACCTCGCCGTCGGTGTAACCCATTTTCAGTCATCGTTGCTTTCTTTAGTTCTTCAGCATGTTTCACCTGTCAACCCAGTGTAGTTTCTTTGCTTGCGTCATGCCCCCATATGTTTCGATTGAGCTTTGATTTGCATTGGCGTTGCCATGCCACCCCATAAGTCTGAAGGCGTTCGCAAGGGAAAATCTTTGTATTTGTTTTTTCGCAGCAGCCACGTGTGCGCTTTTAGCCTTTAGCGACAGCTGCGAAAATCTGGCTTACCTCACGCTCCGCTACATAAACGGCTAAAGTTTCAGCATGCGTAATGCGCCTAAAAGCATGCTGGTGATTTTTATGCGAGCAATTCGAATGCGTTAACACAACCGCCCACAGTATTGACGTGGCTGCTATGTGTGTGTATCAAATGCTTTTAGCATTTGTTATTGAAATGCAAACGCTCTACTTTTATGTGTGCTACTCTGAGGAAGTCACGCTCACGCCTAAAAATATACACGGCTTTATGCTAAGTATTTCCGCGTTTCATTTATATACCCTATGTAAATATATATAAAGAATATATAGGATATATATATGTATATATCTAATCTATTATAAAACATTCGTTACGCCTGCCAAAAAATTTAAATTAATACTTTTTTTCTTAACGCTGCCAATGTACAAATGCCTATAAATATGCACCAAAAAAACGAGAAAAAATTATATATGTACATAACCAAAATAGCGGCAGCGGCTGCATAGAAGAAAATCCAATTTGTTTTTAAGCGCTGAAGATATTCAAGCACAACATTACCCAGCTTTGAGTGGGTCGATCTGTGTATATGTGCGTGAGTGTTGTGCAGGATAATAATAAAAAGGAGACACAAAAAAAAAGAAGCCAGCGAAAGAAATTGAAAAAATTAAAGATGGTAGTAAATAGTAATGCAGCCGACGTTGGCACAAAATAACGCCAAAAACTGCTCAAGGAAGACGAAGCAAAAAAATACCAAAAATTAAACTCAATTCGCATATAAATTTCAACAACTCTATTTGATATTCAAATGCGTCCGTTGTGTTACGAACGAGCGGGCAGCAACACGCTCAGGCGGAAAAGGGCACAACGCAGCTCTCGACCGAGAGGCAGACAGGCAGAGCCAACCAGGCAGCCAGCCTAGCCTAACCTAGCACAGCCACATAGCCAGACCGCTCGCAAGTATGCTGCAATTGCCGCGCTGCGAAACAATTTTTCAAACAAAAAGAAATAAAAAAGCCAACACACAGAAACACACACACATTCAGGCACATGAATGCGTACTTATTTAAGAGTGAAGTGTGTGTGTGTGTGTGTGTGTTTGTAAGGATAATAAATTTCCCAAGCATTCGCATAGAAAATTGTAAGCTCATTTATAGGCTTAAAAAATGAAATAAAATAAAATAAGAGGAAGAAAATTTAAATTTAAGCGCCAACGGCAGCAAAAATGTAACGAAAGTTGAGATTTACTTTGATGGGTTGTTGGCTGTCTACTGGGTAGACTGGGCGAGCTTGCTAGGTTAGGGTGAACGGAGAGGGGTGGACGCTGGCTGCTGGCCGGGGCCGGGTCTGGTGTGAAGTGCATGTAGGCTGTGTGTAGGCAGTGAAGGCAGCGTTTCATTTGCCGCATAATCTCATTGTCAGCGCTTATAAGTAAAGCAACAGTAGCACTGGATATGGATCTGGCTCTGGCTCTGGCGGTGGCGATGGCCCTGCCAGCCAGCACTGAAAGAGTGAAATAAAGTAGTTACGCTCCTTCATTTTTTGCGCTTTGCTACTATTCATTTTGGCCTTTTTGGTCTTTTTGGTCAGCCCCAAAAAGGCTGCAATGAACAATTTTACAACTCACTTGTATAACTTGTGTGCGGTAAGTTGTTAAAACTGGCGCTGGGCGGTGGGGAGAGAGCAGCATCAGCCTGGCAAGTAAGAGTAGGCAGGCAGGCATAAAGATTTTGTGATTATACATACAATATAGATATGTGTGTGTGTGTTTGTGTGTGAATAACTGCAATCCATATTATAGCGGCGAATTTAATCCGCGGAAAATATGACACCACACCACCAAGTGGCAGTAGTATTATAACTCGCAGTAGTGGCAGTAGTAGCCGTCGCCTCAGGCCATTTTTTGGTGTTTGCATGACGTTGTCGTCTGCTGTAATGTGCTTGCAGCGGCTGCTGCTATGGCTGCGACGGCCACTGCCGCGTCTGCTGCGTGTACAGATTATTTCATGCGGTTAAACACACACAGCCCTTCATTATGGCACACAGACTTGCTTCGAGTTTTTGTTCACAATTTGGTTCGGTTTGCTTCGGTTTGGTTTGGAATTTAAATTGTGTAATTATGATCTTTTTTCGTACAAACTTTTTATCGCTCCTCGCTCCATGAACTGCGCGCCTGTGTCGTCATTACACGCTCTTTGGTTGCGTATAAATTGAAGTTTAAAACGCCCGTGTATCGTGTTTCACTCCATAACTTTTATTGTATTGAACGTGCCCACAAAAGTATGCAACAAAAAATTGTTTCATTTGAAGCATTGCATTTTAAATGTATCAAAGCTCTCCCACAGAATAAAATATAGATATGTTCCACACGTCCAAAAAGGTTAATAAACGGGCATTTGAAACGCCTGAAAGTATGCTAAAAGCTGCACACCATTACGTAAGAATGTTAAGTCTGCTTATAAACTTTGCTTAAATATTCCACAACTTCAAAAGTCAACTCAAAACATAATTTGTTCAGCTCACCATCATCTGCAGGACCTGCATGTGAGCTACAAAAGTTTGCAATTGAAATTCCTTCACATAAAACGGTATTAATATGTGCATATATGCACAATTACTTTGTATTGTTGTGTAATATTGTTGTGAAAAGTATGCCCGAATGACCAAAAGTTGCCTTATTAAATGCTTGAATTACCTAAAAGTATGCTAATGCATTTGTTTTTTTTGCAACAAAAAATATTTTTAATCCTAATTGACTTCAAATCACAAAAGCAACTTCATTTATGGCAAAGCAATGCTTTGTAAATTGCGTTCGGAAACTTTTCCAATTCAGATTGACTGCTTTGCCTTAGCCTGAACACCTTAAAGTATGCCAGAAATTTTGTTAATGAATGCCTTCATGTTTTTTGAGCACTACTTAAAAGCAATTAAAACTCAATACCATGGAAATGTTTGAAACTTTAATTTGTATAAAGCCGTAAAATATGCTACGAAGAGGACATAACCTCCTCCCCCCCTCCACACAATAAACAAGTTTTAAATTCTGCTGCTCTCACTACCAGTACATTTTCTTGGCGATTTCGTGCACATGTGCGTTTCTTGGTGGTACGCAAGCGGACCAACGGACAGAGGAGTGAGGGAGTGAGGCGAGCTGTCAAACTGACAGCTACTAGAAAGCACAATTTCGGTGTCAACTTGAGTTGTGTGTCAATATTTGGACTGCGATACATCACTGATGCCGGGATTTCATTTGCAGTAATGAAAAGCCAATAGCGTCAACAACAACAACGATAACGATAACGACGACGTCGCCGATGACGATGACGACAAGAATGTAAACGAAAGGAAATTGTAATATGACTGATTGCAATTTATTGCGAATGTGTGCGACTTTCTGAGTGCCTCTGTGTATTGATATGCTTGCATTTGTGCCTGAGTGAGAGCCTGAATAAGTGGGCGCGTGTGTAGGGTACTGGAGTGTGTTGTGTGTTGTGTCAAAATTGTTTGCAAACCTTTTGATAAAGCAGCCGTAAATGGAAACTACAGAGTGTCAAAATCACCGGGGGAGCTGAAGCGAGACGCCAGCAGAAAAGCTGAGATGAAGAAAAATATGTTAATTTGGTTGTTCGCTCGTGTTTCCTGAATGCGACTAATATGCAGTGGACAGTTACAGACGGAAAGTTGTTCCTAACCTATGAAATCAAAGGGAAATTAAACTGTTATTAACAATCCCAGTCAAACCGAGCACACAAACTGCTGTCAGTCGAAGCGAGCCAATATCCAAAAATCTGAGAAAGGAAAGGAAAATTATACTGAGACTGTTATAGGCTTCTGAGGAATGCCTTAGGCAGGTATTATTATTATTATTATTATTATTATCTCTTACACCATAATTAATTATGACTACAAGCGTTTAGGGAAATGAGTACTAGTTTCTGAGGCCTTCGACTTGAAGAGAAAAGATTTTTTAGAAAGAAGCATATTTGAGACCAAGCCAAGGATTTGATCCTGCTACTTTATGAGTGTGAGTCTAGCATGCTTACCACTAAGCTACAGAGGGCGGCTTTTAGTCAGATAGTTACTGGTAGTCCTGAGATAATACAAACATCCTACAAGTGATGCTACGAAATGCCTAGCAATGAGCTGTCCAACCATTTCTGTGCAAATGCCACTGGACTAATTGACTCCAAATCGGATTAAAAAGCTTCCTCACATTGTATCCCTACGCTTAATGGCTATAATCCGAATGCCTGGGAACTATCTGCAATCTTTATGATTGACGATTATCAGGAGTAGCAAAACCAGCAAAATATGTGACAAACTACTCGTAATAATATGCGAAGCCTGGAACTATTTGGACAATATTGATAGAACCCAACTGGGTCTTAACGAGCAATGTGATCAAAATATTGTTTTTAAGATGTCGCGAATAATATTGCAAGAACAACAAACCCTGTTCTTAGACTTTGATCAAGACTCCAAAATGATGTGGCAAAAAGGGGACTAAATTGAAAAGTCCACACACTAATGATATTAACGCATCACAGCTTACTTACATACCTTCCTAGATAAAGAACTTGTATGTTATAGTTCCACAAATTTACCTCACAACCAAAGAAAATCGATTCTGGGACTCGAAGAATTTCGTTCCAATAAAGGGTCGGTTCTTATATTTTCAGCGACGATATCGAACGACATATCAGTACAATTGAGAGGCAAACTAAAACCAAATATCTTCCCTTTGAAACTAAATGTATACGCCATATTCTGGATGATGTATAAAACACAAACCGCAATGTAAAGTATTGTCTTGTTAAAGTTCTGGTGGATCTAAGGTCTACAGAATTGCATCTTTATCAAACGTAGAGCAACTTTAAAGAGCTCAGTCAATCAGGTATGCAAAGAAACTCGGCAACCACACAGAGACCTGGGACTACCGCTGCGAAAGACAAAGCAACTAAATTAAGTAATAGATAGAAATAATCTACACACACGCACTCATATTCACATTCAACAAAACGGATTGCGTTCAAAGTTATTTTATAATTAGTCAAACAAAGCAAATATCCTGAAAATAAAGGGAAAGGAAAACAATATTGCAGCAGGATTCCGCACATTGACATATCAAGCTGCCAAACAAAAGCGATGTGATGTTTTCTGGCAGAAACAACGCAACGACAGCAGCCGCGCCAGCAACAGGAACACCACCAGCAACAACAAGAACAGCAATAACCACAACACCAGCTTCAACCAACAATAAGCTGAGTTATGTCGTGTGACATGCTTTTGCAATCCTCACAGGCGCGAAGACAATAGTAAACAAACCCAGTGGGAAAACAAGGGCGCATGAAGGCTTCATACATAGGAGGCCGCTGGTTATGAAAGCATGAGACTACGTTCGCGTACGTGGGATTAGCCAAGGGAAGCAAAGAACGACCGATAATTGCGAACAGTAAAACTGCAGCCTAGTGAACTGACACCAAGCAAATGATTATTTTTGTTCGCACACTTCAAACCGGTTCTTTCGAATATTATAGAATACGAGTACGATTTATTATGTGGTGTAGTTTCTGTATATTTTAAGTTTGTTGGGGACGCCAGTGACTTGCTCTGATGTGCCTGATCTACTAGAAAATTTTGTTGTTGCAATTTGTAAGCAGAGACGTTAACTTTGTCAGTGAAAATTTTGGCTGAAGTACTCGAAAAGCCTTATAGAATCATACAATCAGATCCTCACTCATCACATTCATCATAATCCCAGCTAACTTTGGTGTTAAAATTGCAGCAGATTACTCCTTGTTCGACTTTAGGCTCGGTGAAACTCCTGCGACAACTTTAGGCTTCGAGTGTGTGTGTATTTCCCATATATCAGATCGATTATTAAGAGTACTATTATGGAAAAGTTAGTTCTTGGTTTGATGTCCTCTGTGGTTTGGTTGTCTTCACCCGCACCAAAGGTCTCCTCAGTTCAATATGTATGTGTTTATAAAATACATTACGGTATTGCCGATTATATCGTTCTTATCTAAGGAAAAGGAAAGGCTCTGATCTAAGAAGAATACCAGCTGCTTCTGTGAGGAATTGAATCGCCATTTCATCAAGATGAAATACAAAGTACCATGACCAAAATTTAATTACCTGCACAGCCAGTTTAAGTGATGTTCATGAGTGACGGAAATATAACTTTAGATTTATACTTTCGATTTGCCATTCACAGCTACTTAAAGCTTTTCTGGAGTCCTTCCACAGGAACACCTATTATCCTGGGCTTATATCAGAGCTGCGAATGTACAGCGACGAAAAATAACTTTAGATTTATAATTTCGATTTAGTATTCACAGCTTCTTGAAGCTTTTCAGGAGTCCTTCCACAGGAACACCTATTATACTGGGCTTATATTAGAGCTGCGAATGTACAGCGACGAAACATAACTTTAGATTTATACTTTCGATTTGCCATTCACAGCTACTTGAAGCTTTTCTGGAGTCCTTCCACAGGAACACCTATTATCCTGGGCTTATATTAGAGCTGCGAATGTACAGCGACGAAACATAACTTTAGATTTATACTTTCGATTTGCCATTCACAGCTACTTGAAGCTTTTCTGGAGTCCTTCCACAGGAACACCTATTATCCTGGGCTTATATCAGATATTTAGTATTCACAGCTATTTGAAGCTTTTCCTTCCACAAGAATGTCTTTTATCCTGGCGGCCTTATATCAGAGCTGCTAATGTGAAGCTTTCCCTATAGTTTTCTCAATGGGCAGCAGGAATCCTAAGGCACACAGCGCCAGCCAGGGACTGCATTTGAGCACACGTATGCACACAGACACACAACGAAGCACACACTCTCAACCACTCACAGGCAGACATACATCCTTACATATTAACGCGTTTGTGTCGCAATTGATAACAAAAGAAAGCCAAAAATCTGACAAATGCTCATAGCTGCACATCCAAGGATGCGAGCGTTCGCAATGCATGAGAAACTTGGCCTCGTGTTTAGTTAGTTTCTACATGACAGGTAATAATAATGCGGCCAGAAATTCTGTCTATATATGAGTGAATTAGTGTAAACACGGGTGAGTATCTTTGTGTGGGTGTGTGTTTGTGTGTGTGTGTCATGTGTGGTTGCGTGTGTGTCATGTGTGTTTTTGTGTGTGTGTGTGTGTGTGTTTGCGTGTGTATCATGTGCGTTTGTGTGTGTGTCATGTGTGTTTGTGTGTGTGTCATGTGTGTTTGTGTGTGTGTCATGTGTGTTTGTATGTGTGTGTGTGTGTGTGTGTATGTGACATGACTTGTACCAAAAATGGGTTGTGGCCGCTTGAACAAGAATCCAAAATCAAGTGAGCGTAAATGAAGTGACTACCAATACACACAAACACTCATACATGCGTGTGTGTGTTTGTGTGAGTGTATGCTGTTAGCTGTTATATTGTAGTATTAGCGTTTATAGAGTTGGTCAAATATAAAGTTTGGCTCTGAATTGACCAGAATAGAGGAGTAACAAGCACGCCTAACACCAACACCATCAGTGAGTGTGTACGTACGTATGTGTCAGTGTGTGTGTGTGTGTGTGTGTGCGTGAGAAGTATGTGGCTTGAATTTTCAGTTTATTAAATTTGTTACGAGTATTGCTGCTTGTATTCTGGTCATTTTTGTTGTTGTTGTTGTTGTTGTTGTTTGCTGTTGTTCATTTTATGACAGCAATAACCAAAGTCATATTTATTATGTGTCGAATGGCAAACTTAGTTGTAATGTCATTTGTCATTTAGAAGCTGTAGCGCGACTATTTTTCGCTTTGGACCACGCACGCATCCACCAAATTTGCACCCACCAATCGATCACATACAGAGGGCGGAGGTATGAAAGTAGGGGTTCAGGCAGTGCTGAACGCATGTACGCGCGCGGCTTTTATTATATTAACTTGGTTTAAGCTTATCAAGCTTAATGCTAGCTCGCTTGTTTACTGTGTTATTTGTTGGTCACATACACACACACACACACACACACACACACACACTCACACTCCCATACACACGCTCCAATATACCCGCATAAACTAGGAAGTGAATTTTTGTTTATAAGGATTTATTTACAAGCCAACAAAGTGTCAAACGTACAAACTATTTGGTGGCTCAGAATTGCTACGTTGGTCACGTTTTTGTAACAATTTTTCGTTTGTTGTTTTGTTGTTGTACATTGCTTTGTGTTTTGTTTTTCCGCTGGCTGGCTGCAGTGGGCAACAGTGGGTCACCCTTGGAGGCAGGTCGTAGTTAGTTGGCTGGCTAGGTGAGGTCTGCTCCTAGTTGCCGTTCTATGCTATGCCGTGTTCGCTCTCCTACTCGTACTAGTTTTGGTTTTTGAGGTTTTCGCTTTTATTTAAAAAGTTTTCGGCTCCTTTATTCTTTTATTTGGTTTGGTAGGCGTAGCCGCAAATGCTTCTGACATGTCAAATAGAATTTACGAGCTTATTCTCGCAGCGCTGCTGTTGTACAGCATAAATCTAAGCCCACGAAGCGACTGTGACTGTGGCAGCGGCTGCGGCGGCTGCTGCTGCTGCTGCTGCTCTGGCCCCGCATACTTTCAGCCAGTTAATCAAATTTAATATAGCCTCAAAGCTTTAACACGCTGTTGCGACAGTTTTCAATGCTTGCAGCAACTTTTCGCCACTACAACATTATTTATAAAGTGCCGAGAGTAGGGTGCCTAGTGTGGAGCGTAAACAAAGCTAATGCGCGAGTGTTGACATTTTGCCCAACAGCATAAAAAAAGGAACAAAATAAAATAAATAACAAAAAAAAACAGCAAAAGAAAATTGCAACGTAGCTTAATTGATATTGTGGTGAGGAGTTTAAAAGGGCGCACAAAAGTATGCTTCAAAAAATGTACACAAGAATGCGGGTGAATTTGTGCACGTACAGAAGTGTGGATTGTATTTTCATGGACTTAGAAGCAATGCGGATTTAGGAAAAAAAACTTGAACTACTGAAAACGAGGCGTGGCATGTGTAGACATTTAAAAATATACCAGTTTAGCTACATTTGCTGAGGCGTTTTAGTCACGTCCTTCTGTTCTCGCCTCTAGCATTGAATATAGTTGCAGATGCAACCGAGATATTCGACTGAAATTTTGTACGGTCATAGGGGAATAGGAGTACTGAAAAGAGGCTAATAGATGTAGATAAAAATAGGATAGAAAATTACGTCCGTTTTCTAAGAACTCATATATTATAATAGTTCATTTGAATCACCAAAGCGACATCGCTATGGAATTTACGAAATAGTTGCTATTTTGGGACACTTTGAACTAGGTTGTAGTATGTCGGCAAAAAACGTAATAGAAGAAAAGCCTAGTAGAAGAAAAGCCTAGTAACATAACAGGCTTTTCGAAAAACTGTGGGTGTGGAGCAATGATCCTTCTCTATGGGGTGTCTCAAAGGTGCCCATTACCATATGAACTGAGCTCTCCATAGATATACCTAGTTTCTCGCACCTAATACAAGGCGTAACTGTATATAAGCATTGTCAACAAAAGTAGCGGATTACTAACAGTCACCATGACTGATTTTTTCCCTACAGTTCGTTATACTCGGCTTGCATGCAAACTGATTTTTACTGCATTCCTTTGGCGTTAAGAAATAGCATTAGGATTGACGTATTACTAAATCATAGGAAAGGGAGTGTGAGAGAGAGAAGGTAGCAAAAGAGAGTGTGGTAAAGGGAAAGGGTAACAGAAAGAGCCAAGCAGCCAGTGTATAGGTGCGTGCGTCAAGTCAGTGGAGGAAGCGCACATAGCGTAGTGGTAATGCCTAATCCTATTATGCGCCACAGCGAGACTAAAGAAATTTTTGCGGTTTTCTGTTGAGTGCAGATTATACACGCTTTGAGCAGCAGCACCAAAGCACCAAATGTGGAGGCAGCAGCCGAGGCCGAGTCAGTGGCAGCAGTAAAAGGGGTACTTATTATGTAAATGTAAGCTTTGTGTAAATTTAAGTTCATTTTACAAGCGATTGGGGTTGCGACTTAAAAGAGTGCCACGTCACGTCACTCAGTAACTCGCTCACTCATTCACCCAGTCAGTCACTTACTTACCCAGCCACCCACACACAACCTTATGCCATTATTAAACATGCCCTACACATACTTTCAGGCGTTTCATTAGCGTTTCAATGTAAAAATATTCAAGCCTTAAGGTATGCTAATCGTAACGAGTATGTTGACAATAGTTTCGCTCTCATGGTGATAAGTCACACTACACTCGTAAAGGCTTTGTTGTTGTGATAGCATACTCTCTGACACTATGCACAGTCACATACACACGCACACACAAGCACATACGCGATTACATAGATACGAGTGTAGTACACATCTTACTGACTTCAAAGCGTTCTCGCTGGTGTTGTTGGTTTCAGCTCTGTAGGCCCAGACAGGCAGTAGTCAGAAGTGGACGGTAATGTATGCCAATGAGCTTTGAAAACACGTTTTGCACAGTATTTCCAGTGCAATTTGCTGAAATACAGTAAAAGTGCAGTCTCGGAAAAACACTTTAAGAAGTGGGAGTACAAAGCAGAAGGATCACCGCCTCATAAATTTAAGGCTCTTCAAACAAATTTGAGGACACTTTCAAGAGAGTTCGGGTGTGAAAAACCCTGTGGGTAATCAAGACGGTTTCTGACTTCCGATGTGTTGAAGGTATTTAAATCATCCGTCCCTGAGCCGCTACTCCACTTTTAACTCTGTCCTTAAAGTGAACTGGGCTCTAGTTTCCGAAAGGAAGTTTCTCATCTCATTCCTCGACTGATCTGTGGTCCGTAGTGATTTCTTTTTTAGAATCTGAAAGGCACCTAAAAATATGCTACACATTTTACACACACATTGCACATATATTTCGGCAGTAATTGGGAGATGAAGTGCATCATTATGGCAGGTGTCATAGTAAAACTCATGACTAGCTTTACTCAAGAGTCATGATTACTAGGTTGCTATATGATCGCGATATGATCAATTGGAGCTACAAAGTAACAACAAAAGTGACTACGAGCCATTACTAGTATAGGAAAGATAACATTAAGGTTATATAAAGTCACTTGAATATCACATAATATATTCTGAAGATTAAATAAGGTATTCTGAAGGTCAAATAATATATTCTGAAGATCACATAAGGTATTCTGAAGCTCAAATTAGGTATCATGTAATTCACTTGAGGTACTTAAGTCCACATAAGATCAATTACGGTAACATAACTAGTTGCCACAAAGTAATATAATATCTCTTGAAGGTCACAGAGAGTCCATTAAATGTCATGTAATTTCACATTGAAGGTCATTTAAAGATAACTAGATCTGATAAAGTATTTTGAATGCTCGCATAAGATAATATCAGAGTCACATAAACTATCTCAAAGTTGACACAACTTAAACATGGTCACTTGAAGGTCAGTCAATTGAATGCAGCTTAATGTCACACATTGTCACATAAGGTCGCATGAAGTTCCCATAAGGTCACATGGAGCTTACATAAGGTCACTTGATTGCCATATATGGTAACTTGGGGGTTAAAGAAGGTTACAGAAGATCAATTGATTGTGACATAAAACTACATAATGTCCCATAGAGTCATATAAGGAATTTACGTTTATATGACACCACAAAAAATTTCTTAAAGGAAGCTTGAAACATTTGAAGGTGCGTTTACTCGGCTCATTGATTTGTGTGCTTAGGTTCGCTTAGGTTAGACTGTGTAAGAACCAAAATCTTCTGTGGGAAATTTTGGCCCACACTACAAATGACAGAGTCGCCACGAAACTATATACACACACACATCACGATAAAATACCCGAACCGAAGCAACTACATTAGAAATTTAACGAAAAAACTACAAGCATTGTAACCAATTAGCGCGGCCGTGGTAGGAGCGCAGATCAGTAGCAGCATATTAGACCAGTTGGAATAATAACTAGGATTACAACAAAAGCAACCTCACGCACAGCCAACGATCTTGCCAATCAGCGCTATGCTTGCAAAGAGCGAGGAAAAACACAGCGACGAGGAATACAACAAATACATGCCGGACAAGAGAAGGTGAGTGCACGAACTCAGCGGTGGAATTCGCCGAGTGCGCTCGCTCGGAAATCTTACACCAACAACACGAAGAAACGAGAGCGAAGCACAAGACGGACAACGACAGAACCACCACCACGCCAACGGCCGGCAAGTACAAAGCACAAGAGGGAAATGCTGGTTGGCAGTTAAATTAAATATTTAACAACAACAACACTATAGGATTCCGGACAGCGCTGCTGGCAGGCAACAATACTGCAGGCTAACCAGGGACCGTTGGAGTGAGGTGGCTGACCGCCAGAAGTTGAAGGTGGCCCAAGGGCAAAAGACGGCAACACCAACAAGCCTGACTGCAACAACAACAAGCCTGCCACAACAACAACAATCGACTACTGGCCAACGGAAGTAAAATCACACAACGGTGGCCTGCGAACAACAACATGTGTCAGCCGCTGCGACCTGGGACTATATAAACCACGTAGCCCAGGCAGTAGGTCTCTTCTTCGGACACCAGCATCCTGACTAGCAACAGCTCTACAAAGTACCATACGAACATAAAAAGCTTAGCAAGAACCTCTGGTTTTTAATCGTTTTCTTGCTAAGTCATACACAGACAGAGACTACAGGGATTCAGTGAGAGCCTCTGGTTTTTAATCGTTCTCCCACTGAATCACTGAGACGCATACGCAACCGAGACTTAGAAAGCTTAGCAAGAACCTCTGGTTTTTAATCGTTTTCTTGCTAAGCTATACACAGGCAGAGACTACAGGGATTCAGTGAGAGCCTCTGGTTTTTAATCGTTCTCCCACTGAGTCACAGAGACACACACTTACCGGGACGTAGAGACGTAAAAACAAGTACACATTGAATAAGTTATTTATACACTAAGCAAGTTGAGTTGTATAGAGTTAAGGAAGTAGTATTGTTTTGAGCAAGGACTAACAAGAGTCTATAATCAATACACTAAATAAATACGTTAAAATTAATTTAACACACAGGATTTTATATTTTTCTGTATACGACCCCTGGAGCCGCTGAGTTTTACCCCAGCTATAGAAAAGAGTCGTTACAACTGGCCGGCCGTGAAGGCCACACACAAACCTACAAGGTCTATTGAGATGACAGATGGATATCCATTTAATAGCTAATAGCTATGAATCGTTGAACAGGGAGACGCTCTTAACAAATCTTAAGAGAGAAACTATCCCTAGTTGTGCGACCTCTTGTAGTCCTTCAAACCAGGGGGCTCCCAGATATTGCGGGGCATAGGCATATTAGATGCTCGAAAGTTTCTCTTGTGCCTTGCTCCCCACATTCATTTCCTGCATTCATTATTGTTGTCCTTTTAGCGTGTACTTCCGTTAGATAGTGACATCTGCTTGGAGTATCCAAAAAATTTGTAAAGACAGTATTTTTCCTCCAATACACTCTTTACCGAGATGCTCATTATTTTTCATCGGTGGCGTTTTAGTATTGCTTCCATTTCTTTAGTTATATTTTTAGTACTACTCTGGCCTTCAAAGCAATTATATTAAAAGCTGTTGCTTCGTCTTTCTCCTTAAAATATATATAATTATATGGTACACACTACTTCTGCTCTGTTCATGGATGTTGTTTTCTACCCACTTGCACTATTTTTCCAGCATTTTAAACACTCTCGATTGCCACCGGGGTACACAACTATCTGTGTCAATACACCTGGCCTGGGGCTCATTAATGAAGCTTTAATATTTTACCCTTTCATGCATGCAGAATATTTCAACACAAACACACTTGCAAACAAACACACACACAGCAATTGCCACACACTTGTGCAGCCCCAGTGGAGACGAAGTACTTAAATGTTACTTTTTCAGTATTTTACTCCTACAACTTTGCTTTGAGCGTTTAATTTCTTTTGTTGGTGTGCCTCTAGGAAACCGCATAAGCGTAACGAAAGGCGAAACAGAAACAAAGACACAAAAAGAGCACAAAAAAAGAAACTGACATGATATAAGTTTTAAAACAAAAATGTCAAGCACCTTTTCCACTCGGTCGCAAAGAAGGTTAAGTACGCTTGACACTTTGTGCGGCAGAATTTATGTGAATTATGACATGTTGAAAATTGTAATAGTGGAATGCAGCAGATCGTAGATTGTGTACTGTTGTTGTTGTTGTTGGTGCTGCTGCTGCTGCTGGAGAGGCAGTGGCACTAGTAATCGTAATGGCGGTAGGGATACTGCCAGGGGGCGAGGGAGGGTATCACAGTTAAAACGTGTGAATTTTAACACATTTTAAACCTTTTATGACATTTGTCGGAGTGCTCACTGATACACACACACACACGCAAACACTCAACAAGCATTGCCATTGCGAGTGGGGAGGCGCGAGAAAAAATAAAAACGAGTCACGCCTATTATTGTGCTCATTAAAATTTAGTCTTTTGAACTTCATGTACGCGTTTTATGGTAGCTGGAAACGTGCGAGTGAAATGGTTGCGAGTTGAGCGCGACATGTCACATGATAAAATATTGCATAAATTTTGACATCATTTTCGCTGCCTACTCCATGCCTCCCTCCCTGCCCCTCTGTCGGTCCAAGCGTTGTTGCTATGTGGGTGTCTTGAAGTTTGGCAAAAGTTTAAACTTGTTTTTGGTTTTGTTAATTTTTTCTCTCTGTTCAGTTTGGCGCTTTAAGCGAACGCGAACAAGCGACCGAGCGAGTTTATTAGAAGTTTGTGCGCCTTTAAAACTACTACTGCAGAGTTTGTTGTTGTTACTACCGTTACAGCTACAGCTACAGCTATAGTCGCCGCCACCGCCGCTGCTGCCTAAAAGTATGCAATCAACTGTAAATTTTGTAAAATGTTCAAATTGCAAGGGAAAATTTGCATATGCTCTGGCAAATTACCAAACGCTACTACGCTCGGCTTTCGACTCCACGCAAATTAGTACAAATTTGTGTAATTTCTTGCGGGTATACTCAGGCTACGGTTGGCAATGTTGACCTAGTTTTTTGTTTTTGAAAGCAAAACTTTTCCAGTACGGCATTTAGTAAATAAAGCGTGAAATTAGATTTCCAACGTTGTTAAAAGTATATTAGAAGCACCGAAAAAGTTTACCCGTACACTTCCCTCCTACTTTCTATCTCTCTTTCTTCCTTTCTCTCTCTCCCTCTCGCCCTCTCTCTCTATTTCTCCTATAAATTTAGTATGTTATCTTGCATTATAGTGTGAGACCAAAGAGACAACAACAAATATATAAATATATGTAAGTAAAAATTACCTTAGATTTGTGAAAAACTCGTTTTGTTTGATTTCGCATAGTTAAGGACTTGATAAATACCCCTGGAAATATGAAAAATATTCTAACACTACCAAAAAAAAGGTGTTTTATTGGACGTAAGCGCCTACAATTATGCTAAGTTTAAGTTTTTTTCTAATTTCAAACTAAATTCCGATGCATGTGTGTTGCCCGTTTGTCCTTTCACACTCAGAAGAGGCAACAAAAACGGAGTCTGCCACACTGTTGTACATGCCACTTCATTCTATGTCATGATTCACGTGACTCTTTTTCGCTTTGCCCGCATTCCCGGTAGCTCTCGAAACCGTAACTATTCCAAAGTATGTGTGTGGTTTTTTGGAATTGTAGGCACTCATGTCATTTTCTACTGCTAGTACAGAAAGGAACAGTTCATTGGAACTGTGAAGGGAGCATTCATTAAGCAGTTACTTGCAAGTGTTCAGAACAGATTCGGTGTTTGCTTAAATGAATGACGGAGGCATATATTTGAAAAAAAAACATTAATTGGGATTAGATACATACGAGTATACATAAACATATACATATACATATACATATACATATCCAAACACATATGCCTATACATACGCGTATACATACGCTTATAAATATTCATACACAATACATATACATATACATATACAAATACATATACATATACATATACATATAAATATACATATTCATATACATATACACATCCATATACATATGCCTATACGCATACCTACACACATACATATATATACTCGTATATATATATATATATATATATAAATATATATATATATATATATATATATATATATATATATATATATATATATATATATATATATATATATATATATATATATATATATATATAAATATATATATATATATATATATATATATATATATATATATATATATATATATATATATATATATATATATATATATATATATATATATATATATATATATATATATATATATATATATATATATATATATATATATATATATATATATATATATATATATAGAGAGATATATACTGACACCGAAGCGACCAATATTGACTCCTCATGAGAGTAAAAGCCAATCCTCTCCTGCGCTATTACATAAAGATAAGCCTCCAATGAAGCCTACGAGGTCTCTGCCAAGCTTTGGTTTTTAATTATGTCTCAAGTCAGTTAACATACAGTTTCCCAATAGTTACATGGATGGCTTAGGATATGGCCCATCCCAAATCCTTCAGGCCCATCAGTTTGACATCCTTTGTACTAAAAGCAATGGAGAAAATAGTTAATATGCATCTCCTTGAGACTGTATTGAAAAGGGAGCCTTTACCTCGTTGTCAGTTTGCATATATTGCGGGAAAATCCACTGAAACCTCACTATACCATCTGACTGATTTTATTCAGGCAGCACTGGATAGAAAAGAAAGAGCACTTTGTGCCTTTCTCGATACTGAGGGGGCTTTTGACAACACTCCTCACGAATATGTGATTAGAGCTCTTAACAATAGAGGTATAGATAATACCACTTCCAACTGGATACGAGCTTTACTCAACAGTAGACTGACTGAAGCGGAATCAGGTGACAAAACTGTTAAAGTCAAAATCAATAAAGGATGTCCGCAGAGTGGGGTGATATCACCCATTTTGTGGAGCATAGTAGAAGATTATCAACCTTCTGGTAAATTTCACAAATCTACGCATATCATGTCAAGGATATGCGGACGATATTGTGATAATTGCCAGAGGAAAATCTGAATCCACTCTTTGCGATATTATTCAGAGGGGCTTATTAGCAGCTAGTGAATGATGCAGGGGAACAGGATTGAAAAATCAATGCCTCAAAGACCACCATTGTGCCGTTCACTAGAAAAAGATCTCTACCATATATGAAACCTATTCTTCTAAATGGTACACAGGTCGATATTAGCTCTGAGACCAAATACCTCGGAGCCATTTTCGACAAAAAGTTATTGTGGAAGGCTCACCTGACAGCAACCACCAAGAGGGCTGCAGTTTCCTTAATAATATGTAGATGGCTTGCTGGTAATTCTTGGGGATGTAACCCAAAAATCGTTCGCTGGATGTATACCATGATGGTGAGACCAATGGTTCTGTAGTCTGGTCAAATAGAGTCAGACTTAAGTCAGCGAAATCTGCATTAAGTAAAGTACAACGCCTTGCTTTTGCCTGCCTTGTCATCACTAGAGCTATGCGCACCTGTCCAACGAAAGCAATGGAAATTATACTAGATCTAACACCCTTACATCTAGTAATTCAAGACTCTGCTAGGAAATCTCTTAGCACGTGATGCAGACCCATCTCGTCAGGGCTGGCGAATCATTTCAGGTGATAAAATAAGTGACTGCGTGATTTGTGCTAAAAGTTCTCTATAAATACACTGGAACTGAAAGTCCTGGCAGCTAATGCTCTATCTTTGTATTAAATAAACACAAAGTGTGCACTGTAAATATGCAGTTCCTCAGGTCTCTCCTTCGATCCATAGCAGTTATTAACTATCTCACGAAATCAGGCACGGACGTGGCACTTTCGTCTGCTGTGTTTTTATGAGTTTCTGTTCTAATTGGATTTATCTCTATTATATATTTCTCCGACATTTGTCGCTATGCAATATTCGGGTTTCTTCTGAGGACGGTTTTTGGATTTGGTTCTCGCTTCTTTCTTGCTGTGCCAAATTCAAAGTTTGGATTTTGCTTTTGGTTGCTCCGGCTTCGGCGTTTGCTTTGTTGCAAAATTCAGCAATTTTTCTATTTTTTATACTTATATTTTGGTTTTCTCTTTGTTTGAGTCTTTTTGTTGTTGTTGATTTTGTTGGGTTTTTTATTTTATTTATATGGTTTTTTTGTTGCTGTTGTTTTGTTTTGCAAGTTTCATTGAAGTACTGAGGAGTATTTCCTCTGAGCAGAGAGTGAGTCTATTTTGCTTACTTTTCCTTTCCACATGGCACTGCAGCGACTCGTGGTCGTTCTGTTTGCTGGGGGATTGGGTTTCGGCATGGGTTGTGGTACGGGAATGTGTGACTGGGTGGGGGTTTGTGTGACTATGTATGCGTGTGTGTGTGTGTGTGTGTGTGTGTATGTGTGTGTGTGTGTTAGTGGTTGTGGTGTGCAGGGCACTAGATTTCATTTATACTAATATAATTTAAATTTTCGGTATTTCTTTTAGTGCACTTTTGAGACTCATAAAAAATGCTACTTGAAATCTCAAGTACTCCGCTTTTCTTACTGCCAACAACTCAGTTTCTGCTATTTCGGCGGACATTTCCTATGAGGGTAGAAAGTGTGCGCGCTTTGTTATTTGTTGAGGGATTCATTTTTTTTCATTCATTCAGCTCTCCTTTTCCCTGCTCTCAGCCCTCCCAGCAGTTTGGTTCTGTGCAAGTTGCTTTCAAGACATTTCATTTTGTATGAACTTTTCTTGGCTTTTTGTCGTTTTTTGTTGGTTTTCTGTTCTTTTATGGCCGGCAAAGTAAGTTAAAGTACATTTTTTCAAGTGCAGTTTTCGGGAGTTGTTGCTTGGTTTATTTTATTATATATTCCTTTTTGTTCCTTTATTTCGGTGTTATTATGCAGTCGGGCCCGCAAACAAAAGTAACTTTTCATTTTTTACGGCAATTGTAAATTCGCCAATTATGTGTGTGCCCCCAAAATTAACAAAGTTTTTCATAACTCAAACTTTCGGTTTTCAACCTTGGGTTTGCCCTTTTTTCCACCGCTTTTAATTAAAAACTTCCGCAGAGAAATGTGCATAGCGCCAACTGTTCCACACAAAAGGAGAGTAACACAAAAAACCACACGAAAAAAAGAGAATTCAATGGAGAGCATCACCAGCGGCAGCCACCGCCGCCGCCGGTAATTGCAACCGCATCGATTGGCGTCTGTCAAATTGGTTGACATCACTCGTGCTAGGCTGCAATTTCCTTGGCAGAACTTGGCGCAAAGGAAGTGCCGTAAGTGTTACAAGGTTGTAATTTGCACGTTTCGCAAAGCGATTTCAGCACTGCACCCAAAAAGACAAACCAAAAAAAAAAGAAAGGAAAATTAACACTAAAAAGGAAGAGGAGAAGCGAAGGAACAAATGGAGTAGTTTAATTATGTAAACTGCACATTCTCGTAGTCGCGCTACTTCAACACGGGCAGGAAAATAACAATTAAAAGAAGGAAAGATGGCGTCCATATTTTCAGCGAAGCAATTAAAAAATAAAACTTCGCGGGCCATAACAGCTGCAGCGGCATAAAGGGGGTGGGGGGTGGTGGACGCGAGCACCATTCACAACTCACAAGTTACATAAAATTTCCCCATTATAATTATAAAGGAAAGCACTAACATACTTCCTAATAATGGCGCTTTAAATAAAACAAAAACACAAGGAAAGGAGGAAAAAATGGAAAAAGGAAAAAATCGTAAGAAGTAGAAAGGAAGTTATGCCAGTCCTAGGACATGCGGGTGCACGCTACAGTCGTAAATACAGGCACGCCAACAGCGCGAGGATCAGATCAACGAAGAACCAAAAGATTTTGGGAAGTGAAAGGGGCTTAAAATCTGCTTGAGAGGGAAGAGACTGAGATAGCCAGAAAAGCGTAGAGAAAAAGAGAGAGAAAAGGGATAGAAAAGGGAGAGAAAAGAGGGAGAAAAAAGAGAGAAAAGAGAGCGAAAAGAGAGAGAAGAGAGAGAGAGAAGAGAGAGATAAAAGAGAGAGAGAGAGAAAAGAGAGAGATAAGAGCGAGAAAAGAGAGAGATAAGAGCGAGAAAAAAGAGAGAAAAGAGCGAGAAAAGAGAGAGAAAAAAAAGAGAAAAGAGAGAGAAAAGAGATAGCAATATAGATAACAAAATAAAGGGAAATAGATAGGAAAAAAGACACAAAGAAAGACAAAACGAGAGAAAATGGAGAATGGAAGACAAGGAGAAAATGAGGGGCAAATCTACAGAAAAAGGCAAAACTTACAGAATGAGAGGCAATAAGAAAATGAGCGAATAAAACCGAAAGAGTGAGGAATAGGGTAGAAAAAGAATATTTTCATATATAGATGGAAACAAAAATAAGAAACAAAGGGATATGGCGATAGAATAAGATCAGGATAAAAGAGGAGAGGGGGAGAGAAATAGATCAACCGAAAGAGCGGTTGGAATGCAACCGAAAGAGGGAGGAACAAGGGAGAAAAGGAATAAGTAAAAATGATGGAGAAATAATAAGAAACAAATAGATACGGCGAGAGAATAAGAACAGGATAAAAGAGGAGAGGGGAAGAAAAAGAGATCCAACGGGAGAGGGATTGGAATAAAACAGAAAGAGGGGGGAACAGGGGAGAAAAAGAATATTTTCATATATAGACGGAGACAAAAATAAGAAACAAAGAGATATGGTGAGAGAATAAGAGTAAGATAAGAATCCTGCATAAAGAGGAGAGGGGAAAAAAGAGATCCAACGAGAGAGGGATTGGATTAAAATAGTAAGAAGGAGGATCAGGGGAGAAAAAAAGAATATTTTTATATATAGATGGAGCCAAAAATAAGAAACAAAGAGAAATGGCGAGAGAATAAGAACAGTATAAAAGAGGAGATTGGAAGAAAAAGAGACCCAACGAAAGAGGATTAGAATAAAACAGAAAGAGAGAGGAACAGGGAAGAAAAATAATGTTCATATATAGATGAAGAAAAACATAAGAAACCAAGAGATACGGCGAGAGAATAAGAACAGGATAAAAGAGGAGAGGGGAAGAAAAAGAGATCCAACGGGAGAGGGATTGGAATAAAACAGAAAGAGGGAGGAACAGGGAAGAAAAAGAATAAGTAAAGACGATGGAGAAAAAAAATAAGAAACAAAGAGATATGACGAGAGAAAAAGAGCAAGATAAAAGAGGAGAAGAGTATAGAAAGATATTAAACGAGAGAGGGGTTGGAATAAAACAGAAAGAGGGAGGAACCGGGGAGAAAAAGAATAAGTAAAAATGATGGAGAAAAAATAAGAAACAAAGATATATGACGAGAGAAAAAGAGCAAGATGAAAGAGGAGAGGGGAAAGAAAGAGATCCAAAGAGAATGGGATGGGCAAAAAGAGTGGGAACAACAAATGAAAACAAAGGCAGCGAAAAAGAGAGAGAGAGAGACAAATTAAGGTTACTTCCTCTCTTTAGAAGCTCGTTAGGGCAAGAATAGTTCATGCAGAAGCTGAGTGTGATGTTTGCATTCAGTCGCAAATTTGATATTGAAAGTTATTCGTTTCGCTACAGTGAGTGAGATAGAAGAGGCATTACAGCCTCAACATTAGAACATATTTATAAAGTTAAATTTTCGGAGATAATAGAATATTTTCAACCAAGTTTTATTTATAGAGCACATTTTTTGTTGCAGCTTTTTCTTAAAAATTTTGATGTGATAAAGAAACAGCGTAACAGAATGAACTTGTGCTGCTTGTCTAAGAATAGATGAAAAGTTCCGTCTGCACAGCAACTTTGCAATCAGACAAATGTCAAATGAACTTATCTCTGAGGAAGGGACAGCGACATTGGAGGAAGGGAGACCGACATTGGAGGAGGGGAGAGAAACATTTTTGAAGTTCCTGAGATTCCACAATGCTCTGATAATAGTTGCACCTCCACAGTCTCTGTTGAAATCGCATTCACACAAACATATTTAGCTGAAGGGGTGAGGTTGCAATATAGCAGAACTACCCGGGATACCAGAAAGCAGAGATCAGCGCAACAATTGCAGAAATAATCCTCCACGGCATAAAGTGGCTTACAGCCTATAATGTAGGGTACCAGCAAACTGCAAACATTAAAAGGGTCGTTGTTGTCGTTGTCGTTGTCGTCGTGGTCGTCATCGTCAGCGTCATTGTCGTCTTAGTTGCACGCAGCAAAGCTCACTTTATGGCAAGGTTGTTAATATTAACAACAACAAAGCAGCAAGTGGAAAAAATGTGAAGAATGTGTGCGAAGCATGTAAGAAAATGCAAAGGGCGAGAGCGGCGCAGGGGCAGACTGAGCGTGAAATGTGCAGGAAAATGCACTGAGATGCCGGTTTCGCTGACCCGCTCCATGCAAGTGCACAAGCAAAGCACGAACCAGCGACCGAGCAAGACGACCGGGAGAGGAATATAAATAAACGAGGTATTCAAGTCAAGGACTTTTTAATACAATTTTCCCTCTTGACTTATTTGCGCCCCAGCAGTATCGAATAAATACCAATGCCAGTGCACATAATGCTAGTTTGAAGCGCATTCCCACATACAATAGCAGCACGGCCAGTAGTAGGCGTAGTAGTAGTATAGAACTAGTGGCAGGAGCAGCAGTCTCCTAATTGGCAATTATTGTTCTGTTTGCCCACATTAAAATATGACATCTGTATTGCGGAGGCGAGTGTGACTGAGCAGAAGCGCAGCACTAATTCCGTATCCATGGCGAAAAAGTTGCAGCCATCACAAGGGCACATTGAGAAAATGGAAAATATGTGATGGGACTACGAGCAAGTACGAGGAATGCACGCATCACTGGCGGATGCGTTGGAGCAGCAGTTGGATTTAGCAATGCAACAGTTAATAACTGTGCCACTGATTTCCTGGGACTGACTGGGACGTGTGTGCTTTGAAGCTTGGTACGTGGAATTTATACCCTAATAGCAATTTAATTGCAAGTCCAGTTCGGAAAATGTTAGGACTAATTTTAGGTAGGAGAGAGTGTGGGAAGGAAAGAAAGAGTTCATTTATAATTAAAGTTCAATGTGAGTGAAATTAATATGGTTAACCACGTAAGAAATGCTCAAGTAGGGTTTAGCCCGACTGCGAGCTAAGCGACGCCTTCTGACAAAGAATCAAAGGATTGAGTATAGAACTAAAGTGACCGCATGTAACTCCAATTGAAGAATTTCAGTGTGCACAAATAGAAATTTTGGTATGAGATTGGAAATTTCTATATGCAGGTGGGTGTGTATATTACCACCAATTTATCTCCATAAACTCGGGATTGTATTGAAGAGTCTGTAACACTTTCATGATAATATGAGAGAGTTCTATGTGAGAGCGGGACCAATATTTCCCACACACCCCTAGATAGATAGATATATAGATATATTTAAGGGTGTTATACACTGCGACCTGAAAGATCTATTGCGATGATCCTATTTATTTGAAAGATGAGGATAGTCTCATCTATAAATCTTCTGTCAGGTTAATTATCCCACACACCTCGTATTAGCACCTAAAATCATCGTTGAACAATAACCATAGTTCAGTTTATGTTTAAAAGCGTTTAATGAACAGTTCTTTAAGGTTTTATTATGTGAATCGAACTGTTTCTTTCATGGTCTATTTGAGTATTCATTTAACCAGTTTGGATTTCTTACATATTAAGAGACCCATTGGTAGCACAGTTCCTCATATGCATCAAGAGCAAAGAGATACTCTACAATTTCCCTTGAAGCTGTAAGTTCCATTGTAAGTGCCCAGTCAGTATGTGAATTCATATTATGTTGCAGATTAAGAATTGTTTGGTTTTACTTCTAAGCCACTCAGGTAAGACCTAGACTAGAGTATTGGAGGACTAAATCAGTCATAACAGCTGCAGAGGCATAAAGGTGGTGGGAGGGGTGGCTCACGCGAGCACCATTCACATGAATTCATATTATGTGGCAGAATAAGAATTGTTCTGTTTTACCCATTCAGGTTCCAAGCCTCTCAGATAAGACCCAGACTAGAGTATTGGAGGAATACATCAGTCACGACAGCACCGCAAAACTTGAAGTCAAGGAGCATCGGGGCATATGAACAACTTTTGCCATATTAACGATGCAATCTAAATCATTAATTTATAAGTGGCAAGTTTAGTTTCGATAACCTTGGATATTATACAAAGCACTGACTGGAAGCGGTCTAATTATGTGAGTTGATTAAATTTCCCATTAACCACCATACCGGAATTTGCCTGAAAACTAGAACGAACACAAAAACTACCCAACTACTCATTTTGTGTTTAATTTAGCGTAAAATTTGCGTATCACGCTTAATTGAATCAATAAATTATTGATTTCATATTAGTGATGGAAATATTGATTTTTTTTATATAACTTAGTCTGGCGGTGTGTGTTTTATTGTAGGCGTGGTTGTGTGGGAGTGTGTGTGGGAGTGCATGCGTGTGTTTGTTCTGCGTAATGTTTTTCTTCGAATTAAAAATTAAACAAATGTGGTCATTTGTGTCCAACAGTATCCCTAATTGAAGTGCAAAAAAGTAGCCGGGAATTGATGTGGTGGTGAATGTGGCGGGAAGTGGCACTTGAATGAATGATGGCAACTTATGCAGAAATATTGACCATAATTAAATAATATAATACTCTAATAGAATTAAAACACTATTGAAAGCGTAGTCGCAGCTTCATTAATTCCAATATGCCGCAATGCCACAACTCCACATTTTCGAGCATAAGTCCTTCAGAGTTCGCAGTGCATTGCGGGTTGTAGGGATTATGTTGTTGACAGAGGGTTAGGAAAATATTTAAAGCTGAGCAATTGTTTCACATAAATATGGTAACAGGAATTAAGTACGCCATAGTAATAAGGACCAAGAGAGAAGAACGAAAGGAAACATCTTTGAACAGAATATTTGTTAGAAAATTCCCTTCCTGGTACAGCGCTCAGTTCAAGTAGTTGCTCTTGATAACGACACTTGAAACAGAATATGAAGTAAACGATCTCTTACCTTTGTGGAGATGAAATTAGTCCATTGACAAATTTCACCCACTTTCTTCTTTTTGTTCAAAATATAAAAAAATCTCAAATTAGGCGAGTCAGATAGATTTTGACTTTGTTTGTTTCGGTCTTTTTGTATGAAACCGATTCTCAATCACGTTAAACTTTTAGTGGGTTATATAGTGATTGAGAATCTTTCAGAGTGTGGAATAACAAAGGTTCGGTGTGGGAAAACAAGCGTTGCAAGTTGACACGAGAGTTCAAAGCAGAGACGAGTAGTTCAGGAAACCAAGATACAAACGCTGCAAACACAGTTTCCATTGATTCTACAAAATAGCAGCAGAAGTTCGGTCTCAGGAAGAATTCAATAGCAGCAGAAGTTCAATCACAGGAAGAATTCAATAGCAGCAGAAGTTCCATCACAGGAAGAATTCAATAGCAGCAGAAGTTCAATCACAGGAAGAATTCAATTGCATCAGAACTTGGGTCACAGGAAGAATTCAATAGCAGCAGAAGTTCAATCAAAGGAAGAATTCAATAGCGTCAGAAGTTCAATCAAAGGAAGAATTTAATAGTAGCAGAAGTCCAGTTACAGGAAGATTTCAATAGCACCAGAAGTTCAGTCACATGACGAATTCAATAGCAGCAGAAGTTCCATCACAGGAAGAATTCAATAGCAGCAGAAGTTCAATCACAGGAAGAATTCAATAGCATCAGAAGTTCAATCACAGGAAGAATGCAATAGCAGCATAAGTTCGGTCACAGGAAGAATTCAATTGTAGCAGAACTTGGGTCACAGGAAGAATTCAATAGCAGCAGAAGTTGGGTCACAGGAAGAATTCAATTGCAGCAGAAGTTGGGTCACAAGAAGAATTCAATAGCAGCAGAAGTTCAATCAAAGGAAGAATTGAATAGCGTCAGAAGTTCAATCAAAGGAAGAATTTAATAGTAGCAGAAGTCCAGTTACAGGAAGATTTCAATAGCACCAGAAGTTCAGTCACATGAAGAATTCAATAGCAGCAGAAGTTCAATCACAGGAAGAATTCAATAGCAGCAGAAGTTCAATCACAGGAAGAAATCAATAGCGTCAGAAGTTCAATCAAAGGAAGAATTTAATAGTAGCAGAACTCCAGTTACAGGAAGATTTCAATAGCACCAGATGTTCAGTCACATGAAGAATTCAATAGCAGCAGAAGTTCAATCACAGGAAGAATTCAATAGCAGCAGAAGTTCGGTCGCAGGAAGAATTCAATAGCAGCAGAAGTCCAGTTACAGGAAGAGTTCAATCATAGGAAGAATTCAGTCAAAGCAATCCAATACAATACCCGAAGTAGTAGAAAAGAACGACAAAATTGGATGTTGGAATATAATATATAAAATATTTTAAATTCTAGATATTAATTTCTGTCACGAACCCTGGCAATCCGTTGAGCGTAACCCCGGCCAAACAGGAGATTCGTTAAACCTTATTTTATATAAACTTCCCAGAAATGTTCCATAAATTTTCCACATATTTCTGATATTATTGTGATGATAATTTTATGATCCTTTATGGTCTTTCAGTGTTTCAAAGATTTCTTGTTAGGCTTTACAAACAACTACCTAACAACCGATTTTGTGAACAGACACGGGGTCCTTAAAAAGTCCTTATTGGCTTAAATCGATTTGCGTGCATTTAAGTGAGCATTTTCTTGGTTCTACGGTATACTGGAGGACTAAATCTATTATGGAACTGAGGATATGCCTCAAGAGAAACACAGTTTCCGCAGTTACTTATTCCCAGTAGTTGGCTAATCCTTCATAAATACAGTTGGAATATGTATGGGAAACAGTAAAAGAAAATAGTTGTATGACTTTAAATATAACCTGACGTATTTGTACTGTGAGCATATTATATTAGCACAGGTATTTGGGTCTAAATAACTGGGATAATTCCGTCTGTTGATGCAGGTGCCAGAAACAAGATGAGTACAAAAACAATAGCCTAGTTCAACGGTTCACTTGGGAGGATCAAGTATATTTGTGAGAACGTTAAATGAACCCTGCCATACCCAAAGGAGCCTACTCGTAAGTCGCGCCACTCCACATAGCTGGGACATTAGAGAGCACCCTGAATTTCTGGAAGGCTACAGAGAAAGCCGTAAAGTCCTGCATAGCTGGAAAACTGTGGAGCATATCTAGAGGTGGGTGCAGGAAGAATTGATGGACATAAATTCGCCCTATACAGGCAGATAATAATGTACGAATATAGTGTTGGCACTAATTGTGGTAATTTAACCATGTTAACTAAGCAAATAAATTTTATTTGCAGTCATATTAAATTTAAGTGATTATTTGCTTAACACAGTGTGTGTGTGTGTGTGTGTGTGTGTATGCGAGTCTGTGAGTCTCTGCGTGTAGATTCGCATAAGTTTGTATGAAACTTTAAATATTTTGTGTGCGATTTTATAGCATAAAATTTATTTAATTTCATTGAATCTCTTTTTTTGGCTGTTGAATAAAATCATTTTAAATTCAATTTGATTATGTTTTGTTGCTGATCGACCGACTGCAAACAACGCATGTTAGCTGTGAAATGGGTCAAAGTGGGAGAAGCGGTTTGCGGGGGTAGCGGTTAGGGTTGGCCAGATGCGTTGTCACGGAATATGCTAATGGACAGTTTTGCTACGGCATTATTGGCTTTTCAGCAATTCAATTAATTTACTACATACATGGATGCAATTTCTGTGAATTTCAGTTGGTTGTATTACTATTATTGCTGTTGCTGTTGCTGTTATTGCAATTTATTGGATTACTATTTAAAAAGCTAGCAATGGCACACCAAGCACGCCTATAATGTAATTTGGAGGGGGGAAAATTCAATAAAAAAGTACCTATAAAAGGAGCTTAAGTGATGCTGCACTCTTTTATAAGTCCGTGTTATAAAGGATTTTCAATATTTGTTGGATGGAGGAGCAAGAATGGAGGAGTTCGTGGTAGAATAACCTGTGGGGAAACTTTCACCAGCACGTTCGAAGTCTCTGGCAGCTACTGGCACTGGCTCTGAGTTAGTTCAATTAGTTGTATGAAGATTGCAACTGGTCAACACTTTAATCGCCAGTGAGAGCATGATCCACTGAGAGGGGTGCTTTTGGGGTGGTGACTCTAATGAGTGTTTGAGTCAGTTTCTGCTTCTCAAGACGAATGCTTTCTATTGATTGCAACTGGTCAAGGCTTTAATCTCCAGTGAGAGCATGATCCACTGAGAGGGGTGGCTTTGTGGTGCTGACTTTAATGAGTGTTAGAGTCAGTTTCTACTTCTCAAGACTAATTCCAGAGACGCTTTAATCTCCAGAGACAGCATGAGCCACTGAGAGGGGTGCTTTTGTCGTGCTGACTTAAATGATAGTTTGAGTCAAGTTCTGCTTCTGAAGACGAATATTTTCTATTTCATCACCAATGAAATTCTATGTTTTTTTCTTAAACTAGTAAAGAGGCTTCGATTAGTCGAAAGGGACACCCCTGTCCATGTCTAAGGAAGTGAGTCCTTCGCTTAACTCAGCTATTGAGCTTCTTGCATAATTTTAAATGATCTTAGCTTATATTTTGTTATGTTTATATTCCGTTTAAAGTTAAATGTTTAATTACGCCCATATGTGTAGAAAAAATGTTGACTACCCTCCCCTAGCCCTTTGCTCTTTGGTGTGTTGTATTTTTTTACACACCCCCATTTACGGCAAGTGCTGCTTAATACACTGTAAAGTACTCGAAGGGAAACAAGCGTTTAAAAATGCTCGAAATTAAATTAATACTCGTACACACAGAAGTGGCACTGAAAAGACCACAGCGCCACTAACTACAATACCACCAACGAACCAACCACTTACTGCTTAATTCACTCAGACAATTGTGAATTTGCGTATTTTTATTTATTAATTGTTATGTTGCGCACACAAGCAGCAAATAAAAAATTTAAATACCGGATCAAAATTGCACAAAGTATACTTAAGAGCCACTCCAGGCCAACAATTCCAAACCAAACCAAACCAATGCAATTCCTACTCATCCACTACACAAATAAACACACGCACACACAAGCACACTTCCCCACTCACACTCAAAGAAGCACACACAAAACGCCATTCAATTTGCATTTTTACGAATAATGCGAACAATGGATGAAAAAGAGAAAAAATCTTTGCGCTTATCGACAAAACTGAAGCAATTAATTAAGGAGGAATTAAAAGAAATCGCGATACGCGTTTAAAACTTCCAGCGGGAATGCTTAAGAGTCAGGTAAAGCGCACTGCAACCTAAGGTAGGCTATGAGTAGGTGGGCGGTAGTTCAGCTGGGTAGCGGGGCAAGGTTGCACACATACACACAAGTGAAGATATAAACAGAAATACGAATAGTGAAGCGAATGGGAAGAGCAGGACTGCTGCTGGTCTAACTGTAACGTGGCTAAGCTACACGCATCCTTGCAAACTCTTAGAAGCAAGACAACGTTGGACATAGTCCTGCAAAAAAGCCAACATACTGCATTCTTGAAGGATCGTACGCATTGCTCAAGGAATGAATTCTTAAAGGATTCTTTAAGGTACGAAATCGTGTCTCATGTCATGGTGTTTTTCATTAGACTCAATGTAATATGATGTCCAACTAAGCCTGGGGAGCTAACTTACTCTGCGACTGCTAAGGTAACTTATTCACTAAACAGGCAAGTTATTCTGATGACTGCAGAGCCTACTTACTCTGATGAAAGAAGAGCTTACTTACTACGATGACTGCAGAGCCCACTTACTTTACCGATGAGTCTAATCTATACTGAAATGTGCTCTGATGACTGCAGAGCCAACTTACTTCGATGACTGCAGAGCCAACTTACTCTGCGGAATGGAGAGCCTACTTACTCTATCGATGAGTCTAAACTATACTGAAATTTGCTCTGATGACTGCCGAGCCAACTTACTACGATGACTGCAGAGCCCACTTACTCTACCGATGAGTCTAATCTATACTGAAATGTGCTCTGATGACTGCAGAGCCAACTTACTTCGATGACTGCCGAGCCAACTTACTCTACCGATGAGTCTAATCTATACTGAAATGTGCTCTGATGACTGCAGAGCCAACTTACTTCGATGACTGCCGAGCCAACTTACTCTGAGGAATGGATAGCCTACTTACTCTATCGATGAGTCTAAACTATACTGAAATTTGCTCTGATGACTGCCGAGCCAACTTACTACGATGACTGCAGAGCCCACTTACTCTACCGATGAGTCTAATCTATACTGAAATTTGCTCTGATGACTGCAGAGCCAACTTACTACGATGACTGCAGAGCCAACTTACTCTGAGGAATGGAGAGCCTACTTAATCTATCGATGAGTCTAAACTATGCTGAAATTTGCTCTGATGACTGCCGAGCCAACTTACTACGATGAATGAAGAGCTTACTCACTACGATGACTGCAGAGTCTACTTACTCTACCGATGAGTCTAAACTCTACTGAAGACTTCTGTAGCTTGTACTCATTCCCCGATCCCTTGCAGTCATAAAAAAATTATGGTGTAAGATATAATAATAATAATATAATGAAGAGATAAAGACCTGCAGTTCCCGAAAGCTCTCGGCATTAACACTATCTTTCAAGTACAAAGTGCGACACAATAGAATGTCTTTCTAGAACAGCAAGAAATGTGCTCAAGGCAATAAAATGTGGACCTATTTTAAATATCTTTTTCGTTTTATAAACAAACTAGGATTGAACAATACTCTTAAAATAGAATGGGTTCCAAAATATGAGAGATATAACCACAACGAAGGATCTGCTCAAAACAGGAACATAAGGTACTGTTCTTAATAAAACCTCTTGAAGGTGATTTAAAAGATCGAGCAATCTAACTTCATGACCTTCTTTCTGACATATTACATCACTGACTGCTCTTAGGTTGGTATAATATGTTGTATACTCGTTTCCTTTGCTACTTGGTTGGGCTTCGAACCGACTGTAGCGTTGCGGTACGCAGAGTGCGCTAGTTTCGTAATGCAATTTGCCCTTTAATAATGCAACTAATGGCCACTTAAGTACGAGTACCAATGAGAATGAGAACTGATGCTTGAGATGTAGTAGAAAATGCCGCAAATATACGAGTTACTTAGCATACACTCAAAGAAAAATGCATGTAATAAATAAGCGCTCAAGGAGGAGTGGATTGTTACCATATTCTGGTATAATTTGCTTGGTACGAGCACTTCAGCTAAAGCCAGAGAGCAGACCAGCATTCGGTGCTGAGTGTTGATTAACATTTTGTGTGTGGCTCCACGACGACTGGTTTGGGAAAACTTGTGCAAACTGCATGAAATCATTAAAAATTGTATACGACCGGAAAGTATTTAGTTTATGGAATGAAAAAGGCTGCTCTACTTAAAAGAGAAGGATAGGAGGAGAACAGGGGCAGCATCCACAGAACAGCGGCAGCACCGTGCAACAGCAGTAAATGTCGCAGCACGCTTAATTGTAGGTGTGTACGACCGCCCCCTAGGCTGTGAAATACACGTAAATAAATGCTAGCGGCAAAAGTAATCCCAACTATGCGTTCGCTATTTGCTGGCAACGGGAGGGAGGGAGCAGTAATTGCAAATAAAAATAAGAGAAATACAGCCTGAGGAGAAATGCAAAATTTTGAACAAGCTGAAGAACTAGTAGAGAGGTAAGGAAGCCACTTGAAGATAAAATTACAGAGAAAGAAAAAAAAATTTTTTTTCAAGAAAATGAGTACTCAACTAAAATCCGGAACGATTAAGAGGAGATTAGGTGCACAGAAGCACACTTTTGTTTACTTCTACAGAAGCTATGTCCGTGGGATGTACGAGTCCTCTGCAGTATCCCCAAAGCAAATGCTATAGAACTCTACATAAAGAACACAAATCTATTAGGAGAAGAAGAGTTAATGGAATCAGTATTGATAGAAACCTCGATGAATTTGGAGAACCTTTGCAGACAATTGGCGAAAAATTTGCTGAAATCTTGGGGAATGAAATATATATAGGACTCTATATAAAGAACACTAATCTATTAGAAGCAGAAAAGTGAATGGAATCAGTATTGATAGAAGCATCGAAGAATGTTGAGAACCTTCGCAGTGGGAGAAAAAGATGCAGAAAGAAGCATTTGAGACCATACCTTGGACAGGATCATATAACACAATATTTTTGAGAAAAAAAAAACCATGATCCATGAGGCATTGCGATAGTTCGGAATGACTTAAAAGGGTACACAAATAAACTTAGCTGAATAAAGATGAGTTCTTCAACTGGACAACAACATAGACAGGAAGTCATAACATAATAGAACCACTGATATTTCAAGGAAATAGCAGCATCTTATCCACAACTAGTTCAGTGTTCGTTAATGCTAAATTGGAGTTGACAACAACCGCAAACAAGAGACAAATAGTTGAATGCACTGGAACACCCTTTCCAATGACCACGCAAACTAAACCCGCCCACACCTAAAAATACAAAATATAACAAAAAGCAGCAATAACAAAAAAGGAAGCCGGAAAAAATCCCGGCACAACAAAGGGGAGCATCTCTTTTAAGCCTCATTTAATACTCATAAAATACACATAAATAAGTAAAACTGCCAACTGTCATAAATGCGAATTGTATGTTAAATTAGCAAGCATAATACAATAATAACAATGCTACTCCATAAATGCATTCATTAAACAGCAGTGCAGACCAGAGCACGAGTAGCGATGCCATGAGTAGCCAGCCGGAGACCCGAGCAGGAATCAACAAACCAGCCCGCTAACCGTCCAAACAACCAACTAGCCAGTCAGCCAGTCAGTCAGACCGCCGGCCAGAATTTGCATGTTAAAGTGCTTAAGAAAATGCCGCACGAGAAGAAAATTGTTGTGGTGGTGCAAAACAACAAAAACAACAACAACAACAACAACACAGACACACACACTCACGTGTATACATCCTCATATGATAAATTAAAGTGTAGCAACATGCAACGCGCATACGTTCCTCTTCTTTTATTGTACTCGTACTCGTATGCGGCATGAACTTCATTTACAGAAACCCCCACGCGGAAATTCTTCTTTAACAGCACAAATTACAAAAAAAGTAACAACATAAATAAGAAAAGAAATTAAAAAGAAGAACAGAGTTTCTTCAGCCGCACGACCCAATGTGTACCTAAAGTACGTACTATGTACGCGGCTCGTTTCAGTGTCAGCGCCGGTGTACAATGGGCCAAAGTGGGCATTGAAAGCAGAAAAATTTTAAATAGGAGTCCAAAATTAATACTTCGTAGTCACATATATAGAACTCGCATGACGAACGAAGTTGTTGTTGCAAAAGTTTTGTTCGAGGGGTTTTCTAGTAAGCCCTTTTTTCATAACACATAACAGAACACCCTCATTGCATCTCGCTTCCCCTTGTCGCTTATGGATTTTTATGAAATCGCTATCAATTCCATTACATAAAATTTTGAGTGGTTCAATCTCTATGATTCTAAACTCTTTGGTCTCACTCACTAGTTCACTCACTACCTTTCAGTCGCTTACTAGTTAACTCATTTTTTAACTAACTCAGTGTCTGCCGCACTGGCTTACTCAACATCTCACTCACTTATTCAGTTGCTCAAACCATAGAGTAAAGAAATAAGAGTCACAATCTGAAATGTCACTCATTTTTCATCATAGAACAGATCGGTCGGAATTAGTAACCAGTGTGGTGCTGCGATTTGAAGATGAATGCTATTGAGTAATTGGCGCTATTAGCAGCGCCACCATACAAAAAGCTTGTTGTTCAAGAATGAGACCAAAGAGTATCAATACATAGAGATTGAATCACTCAAAATTTTGTCTAATGGAACTGAATGCGATTTCACAAAAATCGGAGAGCGGCAAGGGGAAGCGAGATGTGATGAGTGTATTTATGTTCGAGGGGTTTACTAAAAAACCCCTCGAACAAAATGTTTGCAACAATAACTTCGTTCATCATGCGAGCTCTATATATTTATACTCTTTGATGAGACTCTTATTTTTTTACTCTATGCTCAAACTCATTCAAATTCACTCACTCACTCACTCGTTAACTCACACAAAAGCTCAAAAACTTGCTTCAAAACTCGCTAACTCATTCTCTAGATCAGTCACTTACTTGCCAACTCACTCTCTGAGCTGAACATTTGCTTAGTCACTCATTCCCTCAGTAGCTATCTCACTCAGTCATTGAGTCATACACTAACTGTCCTGCTCACTCTCTCGAGCCCACACTCATTTACTAACTAAGCTACTTACGTCGTCAATCTACGTTTGATTTGGAGTCGATGGGCTGTGTGAGCAATTTGAAAGACTAACCAAGTTCCCTGAGGAGGGGTCAAGAAAGTAAATAGGGGAGGTAAATTAAAATTATTTATTTATTTATTTATTTACAAAAGAAAGATCATTAAAAATATATTTGGCAAATGTGGGAATTTTGTGTGAGGAGAACACATTTAGCACCATAAGGGATACAGACTGATGTATTTTAAGTTCAAATTTCTCTGAATGCCTTGTTATGGGCGCTGTCCTTGCGCTGACTATCACCATCCCAAGTGAAGGAACAGTGCTTGAACGGCGCCCCACCGTGGTATCACAATGGGCCATTATGTGTGCTCAAGTGTGCTTTTGGCAAACTAGGCGGCCACTCCTACCTACCTACCAACTTTGTTATATTGAGAATTTTGTGGTAAACATAACGGAAAGGCCTGAAGGGATGGAAAGTGCCGAAAGCTCGTGCTGTAATTCACAGTGTCAGGATAGATTGTTGTTGGTAATGCACAGGTATGGGAACTGATCTTGTTCAGTGCTCCCTACTTCAGCTCAATGTACCTGATGTAGGGCATTTTAGTGGGTAGATTGGTAATCATGCCTTCAAGCCAAATTGTGTATGCATTCATGGTAGACTTGTATACTTCCGAGATATTCTGTTCATTCAGTTCCTAACATTTCATTCAGTTCATTTGAAGTACACTTAATTTATATATGCAGTTAGGCGTGGCAGTATCTACTAATTGGAATTAGTCAGACTTATTAGCATATTAGCTTAGATCTATCCTAGTGAATAAGTCATGGCGCCCACAGTGCGGCTGTGTGCTGGCCCGGCTGGCGGGCTGGTTGACTTTTTCAAGGCTCCGGCTTGCCTGGACGCTGGTGGGGCAAGCCGTGGTACGGCCTCTGGCGTGGCGTGGGGTACGTGCGCGCACAGACGCCACCAGACCACATGCTGCATACACACAGACACTGCACTGGAGACTCCTTCAAGTGCAGCTCAAGCCACGCCACTGGCACCTACGCTCTTTCCACTCTTTCTCAGTCTAAATGCAATTGTTGCGCTCACTTATGTACAACGTGCGTCCGGCTTGCGGTCACAAAAAACACACAATTAGAAATAAAAGTATGAAAATAATGTTTAAAAAAAAAAAAAAAAAATCACCAGAGAGGCAGGGAGAGGGAGCCCGGGAAACTTTAAATGATTTGGAGAAGCTACTTTTGTGATTGTTTTGTGTTGCGCTGTTGCGTCTTGCCCCGATCTTTCGTTTATTTATTGTGATTATCATGCATACTAAATTGCATGCAACATACGAGCATACAAGTAAGCCAACAACAACACCGCCAACAACAACACCACCAACAACTACATCAGAGTTCGCTGGGCTAACAAGCTGCTTCCTTCTGCATTTTGCCCCGTTTTGCTGCTGCCTGCCGCCAATTTCAAAACAGAATATATCGTGGTAAATAACTTTTGTTCTGCTGCCCTGGTTGTTGTTGTTGTTGCTGTGCGCCAAAAACTCATTATTTTCGTTCGTCGTTCCTTATAAAAATAAATAAGATTTATGCAAAAAGCAACAAAAAAAAATAATAAAAAAAAAATTCTAAAAAAAATTGAAATAAGGAAATGCACAAAAAGCAGATACTGAGATACTCGCTATCTTCCAAGACGCAATTGGCTTCCCTGCCAGCCTGCCTCTAACTTGCATGGAAGTGGAAATCAGCGTGCCAACCCAACCTGCCTACGCAGAGTGGCTGCCTTTCCGTATTTATTTTTTATTTATTTCTTCCTTTTATTTTTTGATAAGTTTACGCGTGTGTGTGGACTGTGTGTCTGTGTGTGTGCGTGTTGAATTCTTTAAATGTGTGGCTTCACTCTTACGGCTTCACTCATACGGCTTCTTCTGCTCCTCTAAGCTCACATTTAAAGTGTTTGTGGCAATTTTTAAGCAATTTGTGTTGCGAGCTATCGAGTGCGAGCGTAAGTGCAAGTGAGTGTGTTCCTGTGAGTTCCTGTGTGTGCATGTGTGTGTGGGAATGTGTGTCGAGCTTGTGTGTGTTTGGCTTTGCAACTCCTTGACGTCTACTTATCTGCTTTTAATTGCATTTATAGTGGTTGTATATGCCAAGAGAGCGTCGGCATATTTATCTTCGGTTGCTTCAGTCTGGCTTAGAAGTCTGCTTGAATTTTGTTATAAGTGCAATTTTATGAGGCCACCGTATTTAGCTATTTAGACAACTATTAATGTACATACTAGAAACTAATTAAAGTGATTTATTGAGGCATTTAAGCGCTGTTCGATAAGTAACTAGCAAACACAGCCAGACAGACAGACCGACAGGCAGAGAGCGAAAGAGTGTGAGTCAAGCATGGATTGCACAAACTTGCCACCATTAATTCCAACGGTTTGTTTAATAGCTTAAAATGACTGCATTGGTTGGGCTAAACTAGCCCTAGTAGAGGGATTGCTGGTGGTGATTGTGGCACTTTTAAACATGAGAACAGTAAAACTTGGGCGGAAGGTCAGACTGTTCTTTAAAGGAAGGAGCCAAGTTCAACACTGTTTAATTACGTTGAGTGTACTAAAGACAACCATATACGGGTATGTAAACAAGTATGTAAAAAAGTATGTAAGTACGTATGTAAACAAGTATGTAAAAAAGTATGTAAGTACGTATGTAAACAAGTATGTAAACAAGTATGTATGCAAGTATGTAAACAAGTATGTAAACAAGTATGTAAGCAAGGATGTAAACAAGTATGTAAGCAAGTATGTAAACAAGTATGTAAGCAAGTATGTAAGCAAGTATGTAAGCAAGTATGTAAGCAAGTATGTAAGTACGTATGTAAACAAGTATGTATGCAAGTATGTAAACAAGTATGTATGCAAGTATGTAAACAAGTATGTAAACAAGTATGTAATCAAGTATGTAAACAAGTATGTAAGCAAGGATGTAAGCAAGTATGTAAACAAGTATGTATAAGTAAGTATATAAACAAGTATATAATATAAGTAAGTAAAATTACACATTTAATTGTGTGTGATATCCTCAAATTTATCACTTTCCTAGCGATCATAGGATTTGAAATACTCCCTGGGGAATTTCGAGTAGGGACTCCTTCGCTATAGGATCCAGTTATAGCACCGGACACCTAGGTCTGTTCATAATTTTCGCAGTACAATTGTCGAAGATTTCCCACTTTTCTATTGTACGATTGAGTTAAATGGATGACTTTGTATAAATACGAGTGGTATATTTGGAAGCGAAGAAACGGCAGAGCTGGGATAGTCGTACCTCCTGTTTACAGACTCTACAGTAATCTGAAGCGACTTGAGAGTAAATCCGTTCATTTTGAATACTCACAGCTGTAGGCATGGCTTCGTTTTCCTAATGAAAATGTCCTTGAGATTTGTAGTACTCGTACGAAATCTTAATTTTTACAGTACCCTGGAGTATGTATTCATATACGAGACTAGACTTTCAGTAGTCATGAAAGAAAAATTCTATTGCTGGCTGGAGTACACTCTTAAAATCAGGTACTTATAAAGGATATTCTATCAATTACTAGTATCGTTGTTAATACCCTTAAATTGATGCTGGGATCAACCTATCTACATTGGATATTTTATCAATTACTAGTATCGTTTTTAATACCCTTAACTAGATGCAGGGATCTACCTTCAAGCCTACTATTTGTTTGACTCTCTTGCTACGTAGTCCACAAATTTAAGAGGTGTTTGCATAAATAAACATTTTGTCTTGTGTGCGAGTGTACTCCTTCACAGAGAACAATTTCTTACAAGCATCAGTTGCATGCCTACCTTATTTGACACTGCTTTCCGCTAATATTTTAAATCTTCTATTCTACGGTCATCAACTAAAAACTTCTTCAACTGACTGGCTGGGTAAGGAGCATGGCCACAGGCAATTAGCCAACATGGCACAATTATATTTAATTCTTTTTTCTTGTTTTCAATTTTAATATTTTCAGTTTTTTCTCTTTTTTCCCCCTCCAACCGCCCGTCGGGCTACTATCATCATTTTACAATTATTCACACCGCCGAATGGAAAAAGGCACTCTTTTTTGTGCGCCTTGGTTAAGCATATTTCTTTATTGTTTTTAATTATGTTTTGCATTCAAATTCGTTGAAAAAATTTAAATAAAATTTATTTGGTGTTATAATTTCATTTGAAATTAACGCGCATTTTTTTGCGGTTAACCATCAGTGGATCTATGCAGTGCAGAGCTCAGATTATTGGTGTCCTCTGCGCAAGGACCTTTTGTCTTCACTCATTAATTTTGTTTTAGTATGCGAAGGGAGGATACCAGCACGGTTCATGGTGCTATCAGTTGAGTTTTTAGTGAAGCAAAAGTTGGCACAAATTTCTCATTTGCCACGGTCAGATTTTCTCGCTCTCTGATGTTCGGAATGGATGGATCGATCTGTCGTAGATAGATCGGAAAGGATGCTCGTAACTCAGCAATGGGAACTTGAAATGATGGAGGAAATTTATGAACACAAATTTGACGGTTTTCTCTTTAAAATTGCCCAATACCGGCGAGGAAGAGAAAAACTTTGTTAGTATACTTTGAGAAGATTCCTCTTCTACTGAGGCATAATCTCAGTCTACTGAGGAATAATCTCAGCTTCCTCACTTTGACTAATATAGCTGCCAAACATTTTCTAAGCAGAATATCTTTGTAAGGGGAAGGAATACCAAAATGGTATAGAAATGAATTGTTACAAATCAAGAAGCAGGTGAAGACCAAAACAACTAAATGCCCAACTCACTAGCAACAGACTCTAGCATAACTTTCAAATTGGAAATTGTTTCATCAGTGGTGACAGCGGATAATTATAAAAGTGATATTGATGCAAATGATGACCTGCCCGCATAGCGGCGGACGGATAAACGCCATCAAACTAAATGACATGGAGTTGGAGTTCACATTAATTGAATTGACATGCGACCAAGTCAGCAGCAAATTATTATTAGTGGATCATTGATGACAAGTCATTTATACATGTTTGATAAGTTTTCCTTAAGCACTCTTGATGAAGAGCGAAGCACTCTTCTATGTTTAAATGATGATTAAAGACGTGGCTCGACACATGTCAGCAGGGATTAGGGTTGTCATACATGGCGGCTTGTTGCAATTGTTAGCTGGGTTGTTAGGCATATAGTTGAGGGCTCATACTATGCTTATAAGTAAGTATAAGTATTACGATCAATTTGGGATTGTGGTTCGCTTATGTTTAAGACAGTGTTTCCAAAGGAAGTCATAGGCAGACAAAATGCCCAACTAACTTCTATACGGTGCGTCCTACACCTATCAAAGTTTGCAACATTGAAATGCTTGTAACTTTTTACTGGAGCGCATAAAACCTTGAAACCTTTGAGAATAGAGTACTCTTATCTTTTTGATAATAGAGGTACTCTTATCAATTTAAGCTATCGGTCATAGCTATTCTACCCTTCAGTCGAAAATGCAACACTGATAAAACTTCAAATGGCTCTAACTTCTATGCGGAGCGTCCTACAACTATCAAAGTTTGACACCTTCAAATGCTTGTCTTCATATAAAATCACAAATTATGGACTCCGAACGTGTCAGCCTCAAGTAATTTCTGGTAGATAATCTCTAGCAGATGGAGTGAGGAGACCAGGCTTTTGTCAGTTATAACTAACAATCAAATTCTCTGAAATTCGGGTATTTTTGAACGATTTTTTGCAATTATCAGTGTCATTCTCAATACCCTTGACTTGCTCCTCGAATTTCTTTCCAGGATTGAAGCGTGCGATAAGTAGTTGTAGTATTCTTACTTGGCTCTAACAGTGTAGTATGTCAACGTTAGCAGAGCGGGTGAACTAAAATCGTGCATTCCAAGTCTCAGCCTAATAAAGGTATGCTAAATATGAGACTATGGGGAGAATGAGAATATGGGGGCAAAGAGTTCGTTCGTGTGATTAGGTCTTGGATAAAGCTCAAATTGATATCATTACGTATATATATAATTATATATTCGAGTATAGAATATAAGTGTTCTATAATAACAGAATCTATCTGAAGATTGCAGTCAATTAAAATAGAACATAAACAACTTTCACAATATATAATTGACGGGAATTATTTGCGACTTCATTATTGTAGTCTTCAACTTTGATACTGATTCTACTTTAATTTGGAAACTTTTCCAAAGAACTTGGGGAACCACAATTGGCATCTGTCTCATCACCACATTCACAGAGATGAATTTCAAGACGTTGCTATCTATTTTAGTATATATGTAGTATATTTTAGGAGACAGTATGACTACGTAAGGGTATCTCAGGGATCGTGCGCCTGCATGACACAGTCTCATAATTGATCGTCTTCCGATGATTTTCACCTTTCGATTACCAGGAAGAAAAAAAAAACCCCATAAAAATTTGTAGAAAACCACAATTTATGTTAATTGTATTTTATACAAAGCAATAAATACAACAACAATTATAACAACAATAATGAAATAATTTTAAATAAACCTAAAAAGAAAGTGTTGAAAAAAAAGATTCACAAAACAAATTATGCGAAAACATATTTTTTTTGTTGAATAAAAAATATTTAAATAAAAGAATTGTAGTCAATAATTTAAAAAACAAATTAGTTACAAAAACTTTCCAATAAAAAAAAATTTGAATTTGAACAACAACAACTAAACAGAAATAGGCAATAAAACCACCACAAATGAAGAAAATTATTTTAAATGTGCAACTAACTGCATTGTCATGGTTATTGTTGTTGTTGCTATTGCTTTTGTTATGTTAAAAAGTTCCAACAACAACAAGAAACAATAAATAAAATAAAATTTCTTATGCAAGCTCATTGAAAATGACATTTCACACACACACACAGTTTATGCAGTTTTTTCCCCATTAATTAATTCATGCCTAGCATCGATCCAGCTATTTATCTCCATCTCCCTCTCCCAGGCTGCTGAGCGCTCTTTTCAACGCGCTGCTGTGGCTTACATTTTGTTGTGCCTCTGTTTGTTGTTGCTGTTGTTGTTATCGCACATTGTTCCATTTAATTAGGCTTTTATCTATGCGCCTCATTTGCCGCTTCTGCCGATACGGTTGTCAGCTGTCATGTTTTTGGCAGTTGGCTGGTTGGTGCAAGTGTTTGGATGCATGTGTGTGTGCATCTATATATATGTATGCGTGGATCTCTGCTGCAGTTTACTTGCCTATGCCCAGTTGGAAATCTCATCAGATCTAGTACAGACTAATAATCGGATATGGTGCGGACAAAGCAGGCATCATGCAAACAAGTTCAGTATGAAAATTCCATTATAGTATTTATAGGGGTGTTTTTTGAAGGATGGTATAACTTTAAATTCAAAAGAAGCACACAAAAGATTAAAATCACATCACAATCTTCATTATCAATACCTATTTTATCCATTAAACATAATTTCACTCATATGGCAACCATGGTTGTTCATGACTAGAGTGAATCTGTTCAGAGCACTTTGTTTTACAGATCCATGTTGTTTATCTTTCTATAGAAATAAGCACTGATCATGTTGTAGTAATGATCACCAGTGACCTTAATATGACCTGCAGCTTCATTTCTTTTTAAAAGAGTAGGATACTACCAGTAAGTGTTCGTAATGTGAGCAACGAATTGATGAAAAGGAACACTCTCAACGAAAACCAGAACAACACGACAAAAATACGAAAACATCTGCTCTCTCATCTTCGTAATGATTTCAAGAAAGTTGTGGGGCAGAGTGACACCTTGCCAATCTATCTTTCAAAGAACCGAAAATACACAGATGCCTATCAGCGTCTTCTTAAAATGTTCTGACACTTTCATTTGAGGAGTGCAAGTTTACAGATAACTGAAGAAGGCCTGTGAATGGTCTAAATTTAAAGAGTATTTAACAAGGTCTATGGGCATATATCCTGGTGGCAGATGAAATACGTTTGAGAGAATTAAGAAGATAAGAGAAGAGAGATACAGACTAACATCCTTCCGCATTCAAAGATTATGAAAAGAGTAGCAACAAAAATAGAGCGTATAAGAGAGAATATAAAGGCGGTGTCTGTCAGAGACCACAGAGAAAGAAAGTCGTTTTCGCTGCCAGCGTCCGTAGCGGACACACCGTGATTTTGAGTGGATTCCCCACGATACTGAGTGGATTCATCACGATTCTGAGTGGATTCCCCACGATACTGAGTGGATTCCCCACGATACTGAGTGGATTCCCCACGATACTGTGTGGATTCAGCACGATTTTGAGTGGATTCACCACGATTTCTTATATAAGAGTCAAACGGTGGACTTAAAGCAGTCCCCACAGGTGACCGGAAACAAAAAAGTGATATCCACGACTTGAATAAAGTATCATTACAACTGTGAGATTCTTGAGACAACATCCATAACATCAATACCGAAGTTAGAATGGAGATCAATTGGAGAGTTAATATTGTCACCAATAATTTAAATTAATTTATATATATAGAAGACTTACTGTCATCTGAAGTAGGGCCTCTAATAGATTATAGGTAACCCCACTTAAATCTTAATTAATATTGATTCCAAGTGTTAGTATGGATATGGTAGGCAATGATTCCAAAGAAGGACCATCTCTGAAAAGCAATGTGCATGCTGTGAAAGTAGTTTTTGTTCAAGTGTAAGGAACCGAAAGCGGGTCTGAGGTAATCACCGTTGAAACAGCACTAATAGAGCTATATCAGAGGGATCTATGGTATCATCTAAGTGACTGAAGAACACTGAATTACACCTCATAATAAGTATAGATAGAAGTGGGGTAAGCCGGAGAACCGCCGAAGAAGGAGGCCTCCATGCACTCCGGCATTGATGCCCATTTATATACATACATAAGAAGTATAATTTGCTAACAGATTCGCGGTTCTGGTTGATTCACGGGCGGAATATGAAACCCAACACTCTAGCAAAAGGAGGTGTTCTATCGTAAAACCAGTGATGGTGGAAACTGCAGAGAAGACCGCACCAATCTTCATGAGAAAAGTTCAGTTCTGTGCCATTTGCTAACGTTTAGACCAAGTGACGTAGAAAAAGACACTATCCAAATTTCTTCACCATAATGAAGGTCGATGAAGTAAGTCAGTGAAGTTGTGAGCGATATGTAAGTGAGTTAGTAAGTCACTGGTATAAGTATGGGGAACTTATTAACGAAAGTCTTCAACGATGGGTGAGAAAATGACCATGACGTTATCACAGCGGAACTTTTCATATTTGTCATTGCTACGACTGACATCACTGATCTTTAGTTAGCGATATTTCATTGACATTTCCCACTGGGCGCTTACCAAATTGCATTTCTCTGGGCTGGTTTTTTTGGAAATTGTGGACATTATTTCTATGAGTTTTTTCAATGTTTCTTTTTTGTTTTTTTTTTATTTTTCTTTTGTGAGCCATCAAAAAGAATGGCATTTTATTAAAAAACAGAGAGAGCAAGCGAAAAATTCAAATTTAAATGCCATTTGACATTTAATTTATCAGCTATAAATAAACAATTGATTTGCTTGTTTATCGATATTATTATTGATACTGCATTTGTTATGCAATGCGCATAAAAACAGGTGTGAAAATGCATATTTCTTATTTTTTTGTTCGTGGTTTTTGTGTGCTTATGAAATGTTTATCAATTTTTTACATGCAACAGAATTGATTTAAAACATTTGGGAGACGATTGCTTAACGCCTCATAAACTACACAATAGATGAACAACGCTAGATTAGAGGCATGCATGGATCTGCGTACGCACATCGGTGGCTGCAAGTGGCCATATACCAAAATATCATAAAGTGTTGCCATGAGCCGAGGAGCCAATGATAGAGAAGGCCTGCTAATTGCAGAGAAGGGTCCATTTCGGAATAGACTCACAACATTGTTGCTATATTATTGGATGTTATTGACAGATCCACGGGTACCGCCTTGATTGACAATTTCCTCGGTGGTTCCTCGGAATCACGATTAGACATGAATAGTGGCCAAACTTTAGGTCGTGATTGTCACACGACTATCACTGGGCGGCATATTTTTGCGGTAATTCGACTGAACGAGTTCCCGAAAAATATAAGAATATTTCTCTATAAGTTTTCTCACTTCGCCAGAGAATTGCGCATTTCATAGCCGTAATTTGCCTTAATAATATTATTCTAGTTATTCGACTTGTGAAGGAATTGTTACTACAATTTATGAAAATATTGCTTTGAATGAATTATTCAGCTTTCAATTCAATTTTTCACTGTTTTCTTGTATCAAGTTTTTTTCTGTTTCCTTTAATTTATGCAAAAGGCAACGGAAAGTCCAATATGCTCTTCTACTATCATTCGCTTCTACTATTGGTCTCTTTAATTTTTTCTGCTATTCTTATTTTCTTCCTTTTAATTTTTTCTTTTTTTTCTTCTTTTCTCTTTTTTTCTTCGTTTTTTCTTCATTTTTCAAATTTTTTCTTCTTTTATCCTTTTTTTCTTCGTATGCTCTTCTACTTTTATTCGTTTCTACTATTGGTCTCTTTAGTTTTTTCTTCCATTCTTATTTTCTTCTTTTATTTTTTCTTCTTTTCTCTTTTTTCTTCCTTTATTCTTAATTTTTATAATTCTTTCTTCTTTTATCACTTTTTCCTTCGTATGCCCTTCTACTATTATTCGCTTCTATTATTGCTATCTTTAATTTTTTCTTATATTCCAATTTTCTTCTTTTCTTTTTTCTTCTTTTCTTTTTTCTTCTTTTCTCTTTTTTTCGTTTTTCTAATTTTTTCTTCTTCTCTCATTTTTTCTTCGTTTTTTCTTCTTTTCTATCCTTTTTCTTAGTTTTTTCCTCGTGTTTTCTTCGATTTTTCTTATTTTTTCTGGTTTTCTCTTTTTTTCTTCGTTTTTTCTTGTTTTCTCTTTTTTTCTTGGTTCTTTCTTGTTTTTTATCTCTTACTTCTTTTCTTCTTTACTTCTTTTTTATATTCATCTTTTCTTCTTTTATTCTTTCTTTAATTTCTCTTAATCTCTTCTTTCTTTTTCCTGTTATTATGTTTCAACCTTTAAAATCACATTCTCTTATTCAGTTCTTCTCTTTCTATTTTTATTGTCTTCTTTTCTTCTGATCACAGTATCTCTTCTTTTTTCCCTTTATATCCTAATTTTACCCAATCTTTCTTATCCCCTAGTCTCATATTATCTTCTTAACTTATTATTTTATTATCTTCTTATCTTCTTATCTCCTTATATCTCCTTACCTCTTTATCTCTTTTTATCTCATTATCTCACAATTTTTTTCGTTTATTTATTTATTTTATTTTTTTAGCTTCTTCATTTTTATCTTCTTATTTTCTTATCTCCTAATCTCCTCTTATCTCCTTATCTTCTTATTTTCCTTTATCTCCTTATCTTCTTATTTTCGTATATCTTTTTATCTCTCGTCATCTCTCCTTATCTCCCTTTATCCTTATTTCTTCTTATATCTGCTTATCTTTTCTTATCTTCTTATATTTTTATCTTCTTAGTTTCTTATCTCCTCATCTCTTCTTATCTCCTCATCTCTTCTTACCTTTTATCTCCTTATCCCTTTATATCTTTATTTTCTTCTCCATATCTCTTCTTATCTCCTTATCTCTTTTATCTTCTTATCTTCTTATCTTTTTATTTTGTTATCTCTCCTGATTTCTCCCTATTCTTCTTCTTATCTCTCCTTACCTCTCCTTATCTCCCCTTTTCACCCGCTATCTCCTCTTATCTCTACTTATTCTTTCTTATTTTCTTATATCCTTATCCTCTTATTTCTTTATCTCCTTATGTCCCCTATTCCCTTAACTCTCCTTATTCCTTCTTGTCTTTTTATCTTCTTCTATCCTTATATCTTCTATCTTCTTATCTTTTTATCTTATTATCTCTCCTTATTTCTCCTTATTCCTTCTTATCTTCTTATGTTGTTATCTCCTTATCTCCCTTACCTTTTTATCTCCTGATCTCTTTATATCCTTGTCTCCTTATCCCTTCATCTCCTTATATCTCCTTATCTCCCATTAACTCCCGTTATCTCCCGCTTTCTCCCCATATCTCTCCTTTTCTCTTCTTATTCCTTATCTTCTTATTTTCTTATCTCCTTATTTCTTATTATCTTATTATCTTCTTATCTTCTTATCTCTTTATCTATTTATATCTTCATCTCTTTATCTCCTTATCCCCCCTTATCTTCCCTTTTCTTTCTCCATTCCTTCTTGTCTTCTTATCTTCTAATATCCTTATCCCTTCTTATCTTCTTATTATTTTATCTTATCTCACCTTACTCGTATCTTCTTATGTCCTTATCTCCTTATCTCCTTATCACCTTATCTCCTTATCTCCGCTTATCTTCTTATCTCTTTATCTCTTATTATTTTCTTATCTTTTTATTTTCTTATCTCTCCGTATTTCTCCTTATATTTCTTTATCTCTCCTTATATCCCGTTATATATCTTTATCTCTCCTTATGTCTCCTTATCTCTCCTTATTCCTTCTTATCTTCTTATCTTCTTATCTCTTTATCTCTTCATCTCCTTATCTCTCCTTTTCTCTCCTTATTCCTTATCTTCTTATCGTCTCATCTCCTTATCTCTCCTTATCTCTTCCTGTTTCTTTCTCTTCTTATCTCCTTATCTTCTTATTTCGTCATGTCTTCTTGCCTACTGATCTATTTGTCTCTGTTTAACACCTCCTCTATTTTCGTTTACTCATCTTTTATCCCTTTTTAGTTTCTTCCCTTTTTACTTTCTTCCCGTCTTACTTCCTTCGTTTATTCTCTTTCGTCACTTTATCACAAACCCTTTGCCTTTTTTCCTTTGCGAAAATTAAAAGGTGCTTGAAACAAACCTTTCCAGGCAAATTTACCAAATTGTAGCCAAGTGTGGCACGAAGCTCCCTTTAATAAGATTCGAAGAACAATCAGCTTTCCCCTAATTGAGGGGCGCAATTTTCACCGCAAAATCTTTGTCTGAATATTACACAAGTTAATTGAAAAAAACTTGGCGCAAAAATTGTTTTTGACAGCTACTGAGAAACGCAAAAAACCGCCCGCCCATATAGGGAGTGGAGTGTTGCCAGTGTGGGTTGGAAAAAATATGGAAAAAGGATGATGGGTCTTACATAATGCGCACTAATGAAATGTCAGCTTAAGTCATCATTCAAACCACAAAACAACAACAACAACAACAAATAAATCTATTACAAAATAAAACTAATATCGAAGTTAACGCGACACAGGCGACAGAGGCATACAGACAGAGTGAGAGAGAGAGAGAGAGAGAGAGGGAGAGAGGGAGAGAAAATCAGAAGAGAACAAAAAATTACAACAAAAATTAAATTAAACGGACATTTATGAGATTTATGCGGAAAAGCCTACAGCCAAGACAAAATGTTGGTGCTAGTTGCGGAAAATACGAAATGATAGCCGCATATAATTGATAAGACGTTGGCTTACAATCTCAAGTGGATTTCGATAATGATAACTGTAACTTCTGCTGCTAACTGCCTCCTAGATTGACAAGCGCCTCACAGTTGATCACTCAAACAAAGACGCGGCGAACGCGCACCCAGCCACAAAGGCGCTTCGACCACATGGGCGTGCAAATGCGTACTTGGGCCTGTCAAAATCCGTACGTCATTAAAATGACAGCACAGTGGCTGTTAATAGCAGTGCAAAGCAAACAGCCAAGCAAACGAATGCACAGACCCTTATGCGAGTACACACATACATAGATAGTTGGATACAAACGAGCATGCATAAAGTTTATGTTTATATTTATATTTGTATGTATTTATGGGAGATAAATGGATTTGCTCCCAACGAACGATTGATGGCACTTTGGAGCAGTTTGAAAGAGTAGCCGACTGCCTGCCTGCCTGGGGGCTGCAGTGGCGGGGGAATTCTCAAGTTGAGATGCGTGGCGACTGTTTTTGGGGAGGGGTCAAAAAGCCTCAAAATTAAAAGATGAAAAGCAGTTTAGCCAAAAGTTTGCTAGTTCACTGTAACGCACACCCACACACACACACCAGACCCAGTCCCAGATCAACACAAACGCCAACACACACACACACACACACACATTCACAAATATCGCGTACACCCACAGCGATTTTCGTCTAGAAGAAGCGGCATTGTGGCGAAAAAAAAGAGCACGAGAAATATTTCTTTTTTGATTGATGAAATGATAAATAAGTTTCTGCTCTTGCTGGCAACAACAAACATAGCAAGACCAACCACAGCAATAACAACAACAATAATAACAACTAGAAGAAGAAGATGTGGAAAATGGTTAAACACAAAATTGCTTGCGTACAAGCAACATTAACGCTATTAACAAGCAACGTCAAATGCAGATAGATAAACCAAAGGAGCTGCTGCTGCTCTCCTTCATAGTTGGAAGCGCTCATGCCACATCACCAGCAGCAGTTGACGCAGCCAAGCAGCCACATTGTATCAAGCGTATCAGGGTTGTGTGCTGTTATCTCTAGCATCTGCCCCCGCCTACTGGAAATGCGTTACTAAGCGCGCCCGACACACTCTCAACCAAACACACACACACAAACACAACAACACACTCACACACACAAACAAACAGAGTGAGAAAATCCCACTTAAAATCCCAGAAAGTAATGATGATTAATTACCGAAAAATAAAAACGACCGAGCTGAGAAACAAAAAGCAAAAATAAACAAAAAATAAAAAGAATTAAACAAAATGAAAAAAATAAATTACAGAAATTAGATAGGAAAGAACTTTCGGTCTTGTACTGCTCCGGTCTTGTATTCTTTGCTGGCCGACGGTGATTGCTTCTTAGCCCAGCACCCAGATCAGAAGAAGCACCGCAGCTACTGCAACGCTGTAGTTGCTGGTGTTGCTTATAGTGTTGTTGTTGTTGTTTTTGGTGTTGTTGTTGTTGTTGTGGTTGCTGTTGTGCTGTTTTTAGGGTATTCGCTGCGCAGTAAAACTAATTAATACGTTGTTCTTTTGCCTTTATCTGGAACGGAATAGAGGAATGGATACGGGTGTCGAAGTCTAAATTACGAGAACTCCACCAATGCTCTTTTCGCTCTCATTCTTACTCTCTGCAATTTCATTTTTATAAAGTGAATTTATAAAAATTTCCATTTGCATATGGAAGGGTAGGAGAGGTAGCTACGACAGCAAGAAGTAGGAATGGAATAGCTGGGACCCCATTGAGCTGGAAGTTGGGTAATGGTGTTCTGTTATAGTATTCCGTTTTCCTAACGAGCAGGTTTCCAAATACTGCCAACATGTGGAAGGCTAGAAAGGGTCTTCATACCCACAACTCTAACGATACTCAATTCCGAGTTCGTAACTGTGCACTGTTTAACAGTTTAAGCCACTGTGAGAAGTATGAGGATATAACGAAGCACATTTTATATAGAGTGGTACTCGTAGCAGGAAAGGCATGAGTGCCAGGAACTCAAGATGTACAGAAATGATGCTCGAAAATTCTATCAACAGGTCAGGGGTCTGACCCAAATTGTTAAGCCCGGAGTAGTTTATGCACGGACATAAACTGATGCTGAAGGATAGGGTCGTGCGTGAGGCCAATGGGTCTTGCGCACACGAGGGCACTTGCTTAACGACTAGGCTTATGTGACCGGAGCTTAATAGGAGGAAATCTAGAGACTTACTTGCCCTGTCGAGAGTAGATCGTGGCTTGTATAACTGGTTATTGGCTATTCGGCAGGCATGCTCTCAGGCTGGGGGTATTCTCTCATGAATACTGCAGAAGCTGTGGGGATGGGGAGGAAGAGGAGACTGTGGAACATCTGTTCTGTAGGTGCCCGACTCTGGCTAGAAGCAGAACGGGCTCTTTAGGCAAATAGGCTTTTAATTCTCTTACAGAAGCGTCCTGTGCTTTATTAGGGTTTCGAAATGGGTTTGACGAGTAAATCAGAGGTACGTTGTTACGCGGTGGTATCACAAAGGACCCAGGGTGACCTGAGTGAGTTGGTCTGTAGACCGGCTACCACGATAACCTAACCTAACCATGTCAATGCCAGTATTCGGTCACCCTCACGTCAAGTTTTGAGTCTTCCTTTCCTTCCCTTGAATCATATTATCGATTTATTGATCATAATTTTTAAATTATAGTTTTCCTTCCAATATTTCTTTGCTCTTGAAATTGTTTTTAAAATTCTCCTCTTTTCTTTAATATTAATGATATGCTTTTGTTTGTTTTTCTTGAAGTTCGTTTTTCAATTGTTTATATTTATTTTTTTAAGGTTTTCAGGGAATATTTTTCATCCAATTTTTTAAAATTGATGTTCATTTTGTTTAATGTTTTTAATAAATTTTTCCCGCCCACTTTTTTTAAGTTGATTTTCATTTTCATTTGAATGTTTTCAGTTTTTTTTTCCATACATTTTTTCTATTTAATTTTTATTTTGTTGAATGTTTTCTTTGTGTTTTTAATTGATGTATTCTGTTTAAGCATCCATCGTCTTGTTTGTAATTCTCTGTTTTATTCGTGTGCCAATAACAATTGCCACTACTTTTATGTGTGTGTATGTATGTGTGTGTGAGTAAAAATTGAGCATCACTAATGGGATTTGTATCGCTTGTACCTACTTCACATTGGCATTCCTCGCCGCTCTGCAATGGGGTCCGAGAGTAGTAATTTATAATTAATAGTGATGGTACTTGTGGGCAGCTTTACTACTTTCATAATATACGATTTTGTGCAGCTCGAGTGCTTATCTTCAACTCGTTTAACCGCATTTAAGTCATTAATATTAATTTTAATAGCATTTTCAGCTTTGCTAGTGTGGTTGTTGCCCGTGTAGTTGTTATTATTATTGCTATTGTTGTTGTTGCATTTACAGGTTGTGTCGCGCCGACTCTTCTCCTCTTCAGTGGTGTTGGGTCCACGTTGTAATTGTGTTTATTTCCGAAAGTGTTAAGCTGAGCTCATATTAAAAACGCATTATTGTACTACATGTTTTTAGAGAGAGAGAGAGTGAGAGAGATGCACAGGACACAGATGTATGCAGCAAGCAAAACAGAGAGAGGGAGGAAGGTCACGTTTTGAAATTGTTTCGTTTGTCGGGCAAATGAGTTTTTAAATACGTGTACGCTCACGCAGTGTGGCAGCACTGGTCAGCACATGCGTTGCTTTTTTTCTCCAAACTTCTTTTTCATCTTTTCCAATTTTTATGTGCGTTTTTTATTAATATTTTTGTTGTTGTTTTTGTTGTTGTGGTTTCTGTTGGTAGTTAATTGATGCAGTGTAATTAGCGCAAAACGGTTTTTGATTGACAGCTGTGGTCAAGTGGGTGTTAGGTTTTTATATTCTCATACTTGGACGTGAATTTGACAAGTCAATTTGTAATTTTGTTGCTGTTGTTGTTGTTGTTGTTTTTGTTGCTGTTGTTGTTGTTGTTGTTACTGTTGCCCATGCTGTCGAACGTTTAAAATTTGTACAAATCAATGGCTTCAATATTATTAAATGATATGGTGGTGAAGGTGTTTGAACATAAACGTGGGAACAGTTCCAGACTCATACTATTGAAGTCTCAAAAGATGCTGGAATACGTGTAAGATGAGCGATAACTGGGAGCTTTAACGCTAGACAGTTGTAATCCAATCAAAGTCGAAGTTTGGGATGGATGATTATAATCAATTGGCGTTACAACAAATGCGGAGGAGACACCTTAAAAGCTTGAGCGTCAGTTATACATCTCGAGAAGTGAAAATGAAGTAAGAAGCAGGAAAAAGTGGCGATACCCGATTATGGTCTGTTGCTTAATTATTATCACAATTTGTTCAATAGCAACTATCTAAGATTAATTGTAATAAATGTCCACATATAATGGGGAAGTGTGTCGATACTTGGAGGTAGTTCCAAGGAACATGTGTGAGTTAAACGTAAAGATATGTCTGCTAATAGAGAGAAAGATATAGCAATAGAAGAAGAGACAGGGAGAGAGGTAAAGCGAGCAGGAGGGAAAGCGAGCAGGAGGGATAGAGACGAAGATACGAAGTATGAAAAAAACACAGAGATCGAATTAAAAAGTCTCATAGAAAGAAAGAGAGACATAGAGCCAGGAATTATCAGGAACAAAGGGAGTAAAAATGTTCTCTATCGGCGACTCTTTACAAGTTTAAATTATTTCAATAACCCCAAAAAGTTGAATAGTCCACTTTGTTACAAACTCAATGACTCTTTAGAAAGTTTGATTGCCTAAGTGACTGACATGTTGGAACAAAGCTTCATATGCGAAACAAATGGCCCAGAAATGTTACCTGTTTCTGCTATGTTTGAAATTATTTAACATTAGTCTAGATTAAAGATCTCAAACACTACTGTAGGCTAAAACTGCATTCACTCCCGAAAAGTGGGGGATAATAAAAAGTGTCGAAAGCTTTGGAGAGATTAACTATCAACAGTGAACTGCCACAAGGCCGAAAAACCACATTAATGATGTATTGGAACTGTTATGGAAGGAAGTAGTAATGGAAAAGGTGGATTATCCAGAAGGAGCAAAACAAAAAATTACTAAGCGCTGAAAACGTTGATGTCCACCATGACAGGCAAAAAGAAACGTACAAATCAGAGCAAATATTGGAGGGTGAGTAGAGTGAGTTTGCAAAATGTAAAATTGTAGAATTATATCGGCAGAAAAAATAAAACGACAAACAAAAGAACAAAGAAAAGAAGGAAAAAAATACAACGAAAAAATAAACAATTGTAATACTCAGTTAGAAAAAAACCTTAGTTAGGAACAAAAGCGGCTTTTAAGCGAAAGATGTGAGAAAAGCTGAAAAAAGCAAACATCATAAACAGAAAACCCCAATTATGAGCACAGTAGTCCAGTCACAAACACACACACACACACACACCACACACACAAATATGTCTATTAGTAATTTGCTAGCACAAACTATGCATAAGTAAAGGAAAAGCAACAGCAAAGAAACAGTACTTAAAAGATTACCTGCCACATACGGAAAAGGACATCAGTTTAAAAGCCGAATTGAAACAAACCGGTACCAAAGCCGCTCTGAACGACAAAGCCAACTTAGAGGCAGTTGAGTGTTATAATGCACTCAGTTCAAGCGACCAGAACACAACGCACGCAGGTAGCAGAGAAGCACTTAAATGTGTACGAATTGGAAGGATGAAAAAAAAATGGGCGATTGATTGAAGTGGCGCGTAATGCTCTTAGCGGCACGGCCAGCAGCAGGAACACAGGTAGCAATGGGAGGCAATTATAGAGCATATCAATTTTGCCACAACCACTTCTAATTGAATTGTTACCTATAAACGTATTAGCCTACTTTCGCTTTCACCACCTGCTCCTCCCGACAATATAGCTCCACACACAGTGAAGGACAATAACTTAAGCGTAATAATGAGCTACAATAACTAAAACAAGAAATATTGTTTATATTTGTTAATATAATTTCCCAGATTTTCGTTTTACCTTTTCATACGTATGTGAGTATGTGTGATTGTGTAGGTGGGGGTGTCTGTGCCCGTGTGTACATGGGTTTCTTTATTGTTCTTACTATATTGACCAACCTACCGCCTGCAGGCTAAATACATACAAGCCAGGAGGAGGTGGAGTACGGTGCGTATGAGTAACAACGTCGATGGCTAAGCTTCAATAATTCAGAAATAAATTACAAATTAATTTTCAAGCAATTCCCTTGCTGTTCTCTTCATAGGCAAACGCACATATTACATAGAAGTACAACAAAAACAACAACAACAACAGCAAATAATAATAAAAGCAACAACAACAATATTAAGTGAAAATATGAATGTGTTATTGACATAAAAGTCGCTTAACTTAATTCTTCGCCGGGTGTAGCACACAATACAATAAAAATTGGTAGCCCCCTGCAACCGAACATATTACGGGACAACCCCAGTGTACTCATACAGCCAAGCACACACACACACACACACACATACTCCCACACACACTCATGTATGTATGAATTTTTGGACAATTCCTATTTTGGGTATCATTTATTGAATTGTGAATTATTAAAGCGCACAAATTGAAAACGTAAGAAAAGCGAATGAAAATCGTGTATAAGAATAAGAAAATTAAATTGCTGTAGGGTGGGCGCATGTGATATGGGGTTAGCTTTCTATGTTGGGCATGTGTGTCTGTACGAGTGTGTGTGTGGATGGTTAAGCAGCTGAACGGGGCGTGTGTGGCGCATGGTATAAATATAATTCACAATACCAAATAAATGCCATATAAGTCTATATAATAAAAACGCGTGCAGTACACATACACACTCACCCACACATACTCACTCACTCACCCACACACAAACACACACACAGTCATACAGTGAAATGAACGTTCAAACATATGAGCACGGTCGCTTGCTCTGCTCGCTGGCGTAGATTCAAGTCAACTTCAGTCTGAGACATTCGCAGTTCTAAACGTGTAAGTTATGGGTAGGCGGAGCAGTGTGGGGAGGAGGCGTTCATTTTACGTGGAGGATGGGAAAATTTCATCAAATATAATAAATAAATATAAATTCCAGCTAAATAACTGCTATTCATTGATAGCGCAATATTTTTTTGGAGCTACGAGTGTGTGTGTGTGTGTGTGTGGCACTTGCTTTGTTGGTGTGTTGTCGTTGTTGGTGTTGTTGTTGCTGCTGCTGCTGCTGCTGTTGCTATTGTTGTTGTTGCTGCTGCTGCTATTGTTGTTGTTGTAGTCTTCAGTAGCACATCTTGGTAGAGCGGTAACTAAGCTACGCACAACTATTGGCAAATTCCAACCAGGAAGAAGGCTGAGCAAAAAGCAAAAAAGAATCGATTTTTATTGTATTTCAATTTGAACCGCGCGCACACACACACACACACACTTACATAAAAATTCACACAGCGCAAATTTCTGCTGCCCTTAGAAACGAATTTGTAAAGAATCCGCAAAGTAAAAGAAAAGCAACCAAATGAGTCTGGCTGGGCTCGTCGAGAGCGGGAGACTGAGTGAACAACAAAAGGAGCAAGCGTCCTTATACGCACAGCACGTCATGGGCACAGGCACGGCACGCACGCATTGTGAAAGGACGCACAGAGTTTTGGCTTGATTTGGCTGCATGAATGGGTTCGTCAGCCGTTGTCTGTGTCTTTGTCTTTCTGTCTGTCTGTATGTCTACTGCTTCAGGTCCTTTCACACAGAGCTTAATAATTTTTATTATTGCATAAAAGGAGAAATCAATTTGGATATAAAAAAAATACATAACAAAAAAAAGAAAGAAAATCAAGTAAACTGAGAAAAAAGAAAAGAAATTTTCGCCAAATTAACAAACTTTTCACTTTGTGACTTGGCTTTATTAGCGGGAGTGTATGTGCTCATAAGAGAACGCACCATTGCATTATATATGACGAGTGTATGTGTGTGTGTGTGTGAGTAAGGCCCACACTCCCATACTCACACACACATACACAAAATGAAATGCTGACATGTGTCTGAGTATGTTAATACGGCTGAGTGGATGTGTGGATTCGCATTGACAGGCGACGCACGCTGAAAGCAAAACGCTTTTTATATGCTAATTTGGCGTAAAGTGCAAGAATTTAACAGGCGGCTGACGCACAAGCGGGGGGTCGGGGTGTGGACTGGAGTCGAAAATGAAGATATACAAATGTCACAGCAGCTCAATGCAATTTTAAAGCCATTAGCTTAGGGTCCTTTCGCTTTGACAACGTCCATCGACCACGGTACGCGCCAAGCAGCCCAACTGCTCCTTAAATATGCATAACTGCAAGTGGAGACGAGTAGTTGCAGTACGCGCAGAGGCATGGTATTAAGCCAGTGTACTAGGTCAGCAACTAGCCACACTGCACTCTACGCATACGTGTAGGTATTTGCAGAGGTGCGTAGATTCGTAGCTGCCATAAACTGGTAAGGGATGCTTTTAAGCGAAGATGATCCTCTTAAATGTGCATAGTACTCGGACGAAGTGGATGCCAGTCGCAGGAAGACGGTGTGTATCCAGATTTTGAGCGAGCGTTCACAAATGGCAGACAGTCTACGAATGCTGTCCTGTGAGGCTTTTTTGGTATGATCCCTTGTACCAGTTGTCACGTTGACCCAGATTGCTTTGGATAATGATGATGTTGCGTGGTCGACACAAGATGACTCAATCTCCCCCTCTTTTCCCATTAACCGCTTGATAAGCGTCTGTTGCAGCATGACACTGAACATTCATGAACACGACCCCTCTGTCGTTGGAGAGCATTGACAGTTTGCTGCTGTAGTTGGCTGAGGCAATCAAAATTACTAGTAAAGATTCCTCTTCGGAATGTTCTATTGATAGGGAAATTAAAAGTCTGACAGCGAAGATATAAATGCAACACAATGAGAGGTTTGTCGCAGAGAAGAAGTTTCGAAACATCGATATTGAATGCATTTGCACAGATAGTCCAGAGGACGCTTTTCGTTTATTCGTGATTAAATGAGAATAAACAATATATGCTAAAAGTCTCTGCATTTCTGTGATTGGCTACCTGCATATCAGTCTGTTTCTAATACAGTAAAGGTGATCTTCATTATCACCTAATTTTTCCGCTCTTTCTATTTCCACTTTTCCACTTTTTCTCTTAATCTCTTTTCATTTGCATATAATATTATAATAACTTTGTATACTCATATTATTTATATATCTATTTATCTAATTTACTAGGACATTACTAATTTTTCCGGTCACTTTCTCTACTATTCTAAGAGCTGGTATCCATTTGTCACATTTTTTCGTCATTACTTTTCTCTGTGCCTCGTTCTATATTTTTCATTTTCTTTTTTATATCGGTTTTGGTCGCATTAATGCTTTCTATTTTTCATTACCTTATTCTTTCCGTGAGCTTATTCACGTTTTCTTCCGTTTTCTTTTCGGTTCTTCTCTCATTATACAATCACCTCTACAGGCTTTCTTCTTTTTCTCCTTACTGCTATATATTTATTTTTCTCTGCTTTTTTTGGTTTATTTTATGCTTTTCTTTCTGTTTATCTTTCCTTCTCTTCCGGTCTTCCTCTCGTGACTTTGTTCTTTGCTCTTTTTTTCTTTTCGTACAATTCCCTCCTTTCTTTTCTCTTTTCCGTAACTTTAAAACTCACGTTTTTCTTACTATCTCCATTAACATATTTCTATGTCTTTTTTCGCCCTCTTTTTCAATATCTTTTTCTCTATCTTTCTCTCTAATTTTCTCTCTATCTTTGTTTCTATTTTCCCTCTATCTTTATCTCTATATTTCATTCTATCTTTCTTTTTATCCTTCTTTCTATCTTTCTCTCTATTATTTTCTCTCTATCTTTCTCTCTATCTTTCTCTCTATCTTTCTCTCTATCTTTCTCTCTATCTTTCTCTCTATTTCTCTCTATTTTTCCCTCTCTCTTTCTCTCTTTCTTCCTCTCTAATTTTCTCTCTAATTTTCTCTTTATCTGTCACTCTATCTTCTTTCTATCTTTCCCGGTATCTTTCTCTCCATATTTATTTCTATATATCCAACTTTCCCTCTACCAGTCTGTGCTTCTCTCTCCATCTATCTTTCTCTATATTTTTATCTCTACTTTTCTGTCTATATTTTTCTCTATCTTTCTCTCTATCTTTCTCTCTATCTTACTCTCTATCATTCTCTCTATCATTCTCTCCATTATTCTCTCGCTCTCTTTCTAACTTTCTCTGTATTTTTATCTCTATCTTTCTCTCTATCATTATTTCTCTTTCTATCTATCTGTCTCTATATCTTTCTCTATATGTTTCTCTTTATTTTTCTCTCTATCTTTCTCTCTATCTTTCTCTCTAAGTGTCTCTCTAAGTTTCTTTCTAATTGTCTCTCTATCCGTCTTTCTATATTCTTTCTATCTTTCTCGCTATTTTTCTCTCCATTTCTTTTTCTATCTTTATATCTAAGTTTCTCTCTACCAGTCTGTCTCTCTTTCTATCTATCTTCCTCTATATTTTTATCTCTATTTTTCTATCTATATTTTTCTCTATCTTTCTCTCCATTTTTCTCTCTATTTATATCTACATCTTTCTCTCAATCATTCTCTCTCTTTCTATCTAACTTTTTCTCCATGTTTTCTCTATCTTTCTCTCTATCTTTGTCACTATCTTTCTCTCCATCATTCTCTCTATTATTCCCTCGCTCTTTTTCTATCTATCTTTCTCTCTATTTTTATGTCTATCGTTCTCTCTATTATTCTCTCTCTTTCTTTCTCTATATTTTTATCTCTATTTTTCTATCTATATTTTTCTCTATCTTTCTCTTTATTTTTCTCTCTATTTATATCTACATCTTTCTCTCAATCATTCTCTCTCTTTCTATCTAACTTTTTCTCCATGTTTTCTCTATCTTTCTCTCTATCTTTGTCACTATCTTTCTCTCCATCATTCTCTCTATTATTCCCTCGCTCTTTTTCTATCTATCTTTCTCTCTATTTTTATGTCTATCGTTCTCTCTATTATTCTCTCTCTTTCTTTCTCTATATTTTTATCTCTATTTTTCTATCTATATTTTTCTCTATCTTTCTCTTTATTTTTCTCTCTATTTATATCTACATCTTTCTCTCAATCATTCTCTCTTTTTCTATCTAACTTTTTCTCCATGTTTTCTCTATCTTTCTCTCTATCTTTGTCACTATCTTTCTCACCATCATTCTCTCTTTTATTCTCTCGCTCTTTTTCTATCTATCTTTCTCTCTATTTTTATGTCTATCGTTCTCTCTATCATTCTATCTTTTTCTTTCTATCTATCTTTCTATCTATCTTTCTATCTATCTTTCTATCTATCTTTCTCTCTATCTTTCTCTCTATCTTTCTCTCTATCTTTCTTTTTGTCCTTCTCTCTATTTTTCAATCTATCTTTCTCTATCTTTCTCTACCTTTCTCTTTATCCATTTCTTTGTACCTCCATTTATCTGAGCTTATCTCAATCACATCTGATCGGCTTTAAGAGAGACCCCATCTTACACGCATGTACTATTTTTAAAGCTTTGCTGAAAAAAATTCAACTTGCATTCCTCTACATTTTCTACGTACTCCCAACACACACACACACACACTTACACACACACATGCGTCTAGTTGTATGTAGAGCGTTTTCTCACACTTGTCAACGTGTATTTTCATAACAAAAGACCAGTCAGCGTCCGTCCCGATGTCACAACAAAAGACATTCAATTACAAGCTGATTCACTCCAGAAACACCAGCAACATCAGCAGCGCCAGCTCCGGGCCTGCCAGCTGCCTCCACCACCACACGCCCGTTGCTACCTATTGGCATCTATCTGCAGAGGCCACAACTTTTTCTCCTTTTCCGTCGCTTTCTTCCTCTGCAACGACTTTATTCCTTTGATCCAAAACGTGCGAGGGTTTGTCAAATAATTGACAATCTACACAAATATCCATAATACCAGCAACACTTCCGTTTCGTTTTTAGGTAAATCTTTTTTCTCTTCTTTTTTTATTTCCACTTATTTTTTTCCTCCGAAGGGTAAATCGTAAGGATTACCAAATTGACGACACTTCTTTTTTTCCTTTTCTTTTCTCTTCATCTTGTTTTTTCCTTTCTTTTACTTTTTTTCGGTTATTTTTCTTGTGTGTTGCCATACTTTGACTTGCTTTGCCTGGAGCTTCATCATACAAATGCACGTAAACACTTGATTATGATTTGTACATGTCTGTCTAACAGTAGCTGGATCTGCGTCTCTGCCTGTGTCGGCGGCTGTGGCTACGTGTGTGCGGATATGTGTGGCTGTGTGTGGGTGCGTGTGTGATTGTGTTCGGAGCTGTGTTAAATTATAAAGCTATTCAGTGCAGGGTATTTATTATGGCAAAGTGTTAATGCAACGCCCGGAAGGTATTGTATAAGTGACATTTACCGAAAGTAGTGGTTGGCATAGCGCTGCCAGAGCTATGGAGGGCCATGCTGAATGGGAATTGGATGGCAGTGTAGTTATAGGTCCCAGTGTGATATAAAATGAAAAAAACAGAGCAAAAACAAACGACAAGAAACCCCAATAAGGGAGAAGCATCAGGTGCTAGTTCGGTCCGCTTTAATGTCTATCACGAGGTATTTGAAATAGTTTAAACATGTGCCGTAAGTGAGATTTTATGGGTGCGGTTTGTATGTAAACCTGCAGGGAATGAGGTGGTCCTTTTTATCAGGATACATAATTTTTATTTGATTTTAGCACTTCTGCCATCGTCATTGACAGTACTTAAGCTTTTGCAAAAGCAGAGAGATATGAGAGGTTATATTGCACTGTCAATTGGACTGAAGGTCTAACATTTTGGAACGTGTTAGAAAATACTCTCTAATTTTACCTCTACCTATATCCATCTTGATCTCTATCTGTATTTAACTATATATCTCTTTATATGCCTCTCTATTTCTCTCTCAAGTTCTACACTCAAATACTACTTCCAGCTACGCATCTTTCTTTGTGTATATGTATATATATCACCATATCTCTCTGTACCTCTCTATACCTCTCTATATACCCATGTGTCTGTCTTTATCTTCTCTTTATCTCAGCATAAATTTCTATATATCTCTATATCTCCCTTTAACTCTCTTTATCTCTCTTGATCTCTCTTTATCTCTCTTTATCTCTCTTTATCTCTCTTTATCTCTCTTTATCTCTCTTTATATCTATATATCTCTGTATACGAGTATATCGCTCTTTATATCTTTCTCTTTATATGTTTTTCTATATCTTTCTCCATATCTTTCTCAATATCTTTCTCTAAATCTTTATTTTTTCCTATATCTTCTCTATAGTTTTCTCTATATCTTTCTCCATGTCTTTCGGTATATCTTTCTCTATATCTATCTCTATTACTTTCTGTATATCTTTCTCTATATCTTTCTCCACATCTGTATCTATATCTTTCTCTATAATTTTCATTATATCTTTCTCCACATCTTTCTCTCTATCTTCTTCCAGATCTTTCTCTATAACTTTCTCTATAACTTTCTCCATTTCTTTCTCTATATCTCTCTGTATACTTCTCTATATATTTCTCTATATCTTTCACTACCACTATAAAGAAAGATTATAACTCACTCTCTCTCTATATCTTTCTCTCTTTCTGTCTCTCTCACACTCACACTCACTCTCTCTCCCTCTCTCTCTCTCTCTCCCTCCCTCTCCCTCTCTCACTCTCTCTCACTCTCTCTCACTCTCTCTCACTCTCTCTCTCCCTCTCTCTCACTTTCTTTCCCTCCCTCTCTCACTCTCTCTCACTTTCTCTCCCTCCCTCTCTCACTCTCTCTCACTCTCTCTCTCACTTTCTCTCTCTCTCTTTCTCTCTCACTTTCTCTCTCTCACTCTCTCTCTCACTCTCTCTCTCACTCTCTCTCTCTCACTTTCTCTCTCTCACTCTCTCTCTCACTCTCTCTCTCACTCTCTCTCTCTCACTCTCTCTCTCACTCTCTCTCACTGTCTCTCTATCTCGATCTCCCTCTATATCTCCCTCTCTCTCTCCCTCTCTCTCTCCCTCTCGCTCTATCTCTATCTCCCTCTCTCTCTCCCTCTCTCTCTATCTCCCTCTCTCTCTCTTCCTCTCTTCCTCTCTTCCTCTCTTCCTCTCTTCCTCTCTTCCTCTTTTCCTCTCTTCTTCTCTTACTCTCTCCCTCCCTCTTTCCATCTCTGTCCATCTCTGACCATCTCTGTCCATCTCTGCAATCTCTGCCCATCTCTGCCCATCTCTGTCCATCTCTCTCCCTCTCTCTCTTTCTCTCTCTCTTTCTCTCTCTCTTTCTCTCTCTCTTTCACCCTCTCACTCTTTTCCTCTCTTTCACCCTCTCACTCTTTCTCTCTCTCTCTCTCTCTTTCACCCTCTCACTCTTTCTCTCTCTCTTTCACCCTCCCACTCTTTCTCTCTTACTCTTTCTTTCACCCTCTCCCCCTCTCTCTCACTCTCTCATGTGAACTCTCAAATGAAGTGTTTTGAATGGGCATGGAACTTGTTTTTATCGCGAACTTACCAATTGTAGGGGTTTCAGAGTAGTTTTGCATTTTGTAATTGATATGAAACGTACCTGCAAAGAGAAAATAGGTAAACAGCGGTTAAGAAAATATTTATAATTTTGTTATAAAATTATTACAAAACTTAAATGATATGTTTATAATATTGTTAAAAATTAATAATTATGAGCAAGTGAACTAAGTTGCTGACTTGAATAATGCTAAAGTATAAATTTGTGGCCACTACTTTTTGCATTTCTTTCGACATTTCAAGTTTTGGTAACTCATTAAAGCTATTTATAGCAACTATAATTTCCGATTTCTTGAGAAAAATCTTATACAAGAGCAGCCATAAATTTTGTAGCACACATTTTAACGCTTAAAACAGTTTAAATTACACAGAGATTTAATGACTTTCAGTAATCTTAGTTAAGATGCCATAAAATTTATAGCATATCAGTTATATACTCGTATACGAGTTTAGCACAGATTTACGAGTATATCAGCCCCATAAAATTAATTTCATTCATTCGATTTGCTATTATGTATTTAGCTTACATATTCATGCGTGTTGTTGTGGCTTTGTGGGGACTCCATGTAAGTTGTTGTAAGTTTATAGCAGACTCAGCTACTGTTATAATTCCAAAAAAAAACAGAAAGCAGTTCATTTTCATTTGAAGTTTTTTTTTATTGGTTTCTATTTTTGGCAAACCCGCAATGCTGCAACTATAAAAATGTAAATGCGGTTTTTGTGTTCTTTTTTTATATTTTTTTCTGAATTATTTCTTTGTTTTTCGTTTTCGTTTTCGCTTTTGTGTTTTACATTTTTGAATCATAGCCAAATCAAATTTATAGCAACATTAAAATGAAGCAAATGAGAATAATTCAATAAATTTTTAATATACTGGAAATGCGACAAAGGGATGAATAGGAGAACGCGCGAGAGTTAGGTGGGAGTATAGGAGACATGAGTGTGGAAGCTGTAATAATGCAGGTGGATGTTGCAATCGGGGGCTACATGCGGGATTTGTGGTGTTATAAGTACCCCCAACTATGTGCAGTTAACCAGTTCGCTGAGCGGAATGGAGTCTCTTGGTAGGTAATTGAATTATGCGCAATTGCTATAAAATAATTATGGCAAATGTGCAGCAGTTAAAAAAGCATAGTTGCTCTAAAGAGCAGTTAAAAAGCAACTAAGCAAATGCATTGAAATGTACCACTTCAGCATAGAAATGAATTGAAAATTTTCAAGTGGTCAGCAGAATAAGAAAACGAAACGACAGCAGTTGCAGACTTAAAAAGTCACAAAAATAAAATAAAAAACATAAAAAAAGGAGCAAGCAGTAAAAATAGTACGCATACGTCTTGTCAGTTCTTATTACTTTGCTGCTGCTACCACTGCGACTAGTGCTATTATTTTTATAAGTTGCCGTTTGTGCTCCTTGCCCGACAAACGGACAGATCGTCAGCCAGCCAGTCAGCCAGTCAGCCGGAGGGCCAGTGAGGAGGCACAAATACAGAGACACAGATATTAAGATTCCTTTAAAGATTTCTCTCTTTTCGTTTTTATTGTTAGCACTATTACGACTGCTACTGCTTTACTGTCATAAGTGCTATAACAATATTGTACCAGCGCATATAAAGTCCTTTCAGTGCTTTTGCTTGTCATTGCATTGCATTGAATTGCATTGGATTGGCGAAGACGACATGGAGACTCAGACGAAGACGCAGACGCAAACGAAGACGAAGGAGGCTGCACTCAACTGAACTTAACTGAACTAAACTGCACTGAACTGAGCAGAGCAGAGCAGAGCAGACTTGAGCTGAGCTGCAGTGCGGCAAACAATACAAAAAATGAAGGCAAGCATAAGAATAGAGCAGTGAAGTAGTATTTTAGCTCAATTGCTAAAATTTCTTGTTGTTTTTTAACTGTTCTGTGATGTTTTTTTTTTACATTTTTTATTTCTATACGTTTATCCTTTTTTCTGGTGCTTTGGCATATCTGCTTCTGCTCTTTTTTCCTGCCTCCTATTTAAAAATGTTTGGCTTCCCTCCTCCTGCCATACTTGATTTGGCATATTATTTGATGATTGCTTTTGTGTTGTGCTATTAGTGTGCCTGCCTGTCTCTCCGTCTGTCAGTTTGTGTGGCGGTGTGGCTGTTGGCCTAACTGTCGGTCCGTGTTGTAACGGCCCGTTTGATTTATGCTACCCTCCCCCCCTACAGCTTTAGACCATGCACCGCAGCAGCTCCCACCGCAGAGAATACGTTGCAGCAGCGCTTTTTGGTGCACACCCAAAATGTCAGTTTAATTTGAGAGATTTTTGTGCATTATGGCAAAAAATATGAATTTGCAGTTAAATTGAGGATTGGTTTTTTTGTGCTATCCGCAGTTGGCATTTGTGTGCATTGTCAAAGGCAATGCTAGCAACTCTGGCAGGGCTCGTACGTGTGCTTCATAGACTAAGTTGAACAAACACATTTGACAGGCATTTGGCTGGAGTGCAGATTGGTCAGCGAGAAATTGCTGTAATTCCGGTAATTGCTTCACTTATCATAATGCATAATGCTGAAGAATTCGGGGACCTCTGCCTGTAGTGCACAAAATAAAAAGCTATGGAATATTTTAGATGAAGGGTACATACATTTCAATTAGGACATCAGCTCGATGGCGATCATCATGTGTATGTCTGAAAGGTTTGTTTTCACTCTCTGACTGCGACTGGTGAGTAAACACAACGAAATTGACTTACATAGGTAAACATTGTTACGAAATTGCCCTCCTGATAACTTGCTCTAATTCTCAATACTCGGATTCGTACCACTGGATTGGTAGTAATCAAACAATCGCAGGTTAAATTAAAATAATTAACTTTATTAAATTATTGCAATTTACACACTTAATATTAGGCTTAAAGTTTACTTTATTACAATTGCACTTTATTTAATAATTCATTTAATCACTTTATTACTTCTTAATACTGTAACTGCTACAAGCGAAATGCACGATGTACACAATGTTACGATTGGTATTCAACTGCGTCTCGACTTTAATTGTGTGGTGGCTTATATACCTTTCTTATGGTTGAAGTAGAACATTCCCTACAGTTCGGTATAAGTTCGAGAACATTCTCGAATTTTATCTACACTTTGAAAGAGGGTTCTGGAGTAAGCTATTTTCCGAATAGATTGTGTCTTGACTTATATACACCTCTCTCGTAGTAACTGAACTTAATAGAGGCATCCTAAAAGTATGCAATCATTTATGCTTAAATATTGTCAGAATGAAAAAGTAATCACTTAGAATAAAATACTGCAAATCACTCACCATAATATATCCACTGGGAAACTGTTCTAAGTTAACGTCGCGTCGGTGTAAATTATGGCATACAATTTCACTGATAACCACCGTAAAGAGCGAAGTTTAAAACTAGCAGAGTTGAAAGCTGAGTTTCTCTAAAGCTTTAAGCTTAAACTTAGATCAGAGATGCCCACAGAAATAAAGCTTAACACGTTGATAGTCATTTTATCAGATACACTAAGGAATAGTTGAGTACTTTTGGGGTCATCACAGGAGCATTGTCAAAACAAACACAAGTAGCTAACAGAACATGAATATATCTCACATTGGACTTATAAGCGGTAAGCTCGGACTTCACCAGGAAATTTGGAATTTATTCACTGTAGCGTGAAGGAGTACAGCTGGACAAGATGAAAGGGAACGGAAAATTTGCATTTTCGTAACGAGGATATCGAAGGGCGCTCTGTTGCCTGAAGAGAACAGACAACCGACCAAGGGATCTGTCTGAAATTTTTTGGATTTATTTGTGGTTTAGGCAGGTGTTTTTAAATATAATGGAAAGAGCTTAAAGGGAGGATAGGGCCACTGATTACTACACCCCAGCAGAGATATGTTTCTTAAAAAATTTAATATCTATGATACATTTCCAAGAGAAAACCCCTGTTAACTAATCTTCAGTGATCTAAATCAATTTTAAAGTGCACAAAATTATTTGCTGTCCTAGTAGAATTTACCGGTGCAACGAGTTGTAATTAGAATATCTACAAACCTTGTCACATCCTTTTCCAAAAAAAGAAATACACTTTTATCCGGAACTAAAGTACCAAAGAATTGGAGTCTATCTTTAAACCGATTTGCGGCAACAAATTGTAATAAAATTGTTTTGTCCAGAGTCGTTCCTGCAGTCACTCATACCCACACTGGACACCCACACCACGACACACAATCACACACTCACAACACATGCCCATTTACAACAAACCAATACAATTTTATTTTGTTTAAATGCTGCCACAGCAAAAAAGTGCACAGAACAACTGCAATTTGAAGCATTCCCAATCGCCAGCACCTGTTTCACACCAGCGCTCTCACACGCTGCTTGGACCGACTCGAGCACCCACTCATCCTCATCCTCACACTCACCGTCGCGTCCCCCGCTCCAGCGTTATTTCCCGCATCATCGATCAATTTTTATTGTACTCTGGAGTGCGCGAGTATCTGTATCTCAATTCAGTAAATTATTCAATACGAATAAAATCGCTTTTATTTTTGGCGCTACGGTATTTTACAATATTTTGTTGCATTGTTTGGCAGCACTGGCAGAAATTGCATCCTCCACACCAGCAACTCCGACCCCGCTCCCTGCCGCCGCACAATGTATTTTTTTTATATTTTATTATATTTTTTTTGTTTGATTTTTTGTAAATAAATACGAAAGGACTCTCATCTTTTTTATTGTTTATTTTAGAAACTAGGCTCAGCGGCGGGCAGCGGCGGGCAGCGGCGGGCAGCGGCCTGCGGAGGGAGCGTATGCAGAGTGGAATTGTTAACATTTACGCGGACTGTGTGCATTTTTATGTAAATTATTGCGTATTTATTTTAAAAATAACACACACACCCACAGCAAAAAAAACCCCACCAAAAAAAAAATTACAAATGTGAGATTTATTTTTGTTAGTTTACCACGTTCCGGTGAACAAACAAATGAAATGTATGAAGGTCGCTGAATTAAAGTGCGGCAATTGTTTCCACGCTGCCAGGGGTGGCAAAGGAAATGGTGGGAAATCAATGAACGCTGAACTTTTGAATGAAACATGTTTGCAGGGCATTTCGTGGAATTCGTTTTGGAGAGCGTTTTGAAGGCTACATCAGCATGCAATTTTGAAGATAGATGTGGTATATGGACCAGACCCCGAGGCGTGTGTGCAACACGGACGAGGTCACTCTGGCAGTCAGGTGTGAGCGGGTTGGGCAGTTACTCTGGGTATTTGGGGCTGATATGAATTTTAGGGTTCATGTGTGAGAGTGAAAGTCCATTGGTGACGTAATTGGAAGCATTTTATTGTTCATTTTGGGTGTGTTACAACATTCTCTGGAGAAAAAAATTATAAAACTTGGAGGCCTTTCTTGGAAGCAACTCAATTTACACCTTCCTTACATGTGTTATAAAGATTACGAAGACTAGAAAAGCGGTCCAGAATATTTTAAATTGTTGTTAGATACTAAATAGCCAGACTGATAGTGAACAGGTAGGGCTTTGTAGAGGCACGGTGATCAGTTCTGGAACAATTCGCACTTCCCTTACATCCAAGAGAAAATTCTCACACTGTTCGGAGTTCATAACGAACTCAACGTTGTCTTGCATAGACAGTTGACCATTTTATTCGGCTTGAACTACCTCATTAAGTCCACCAATGAAAGGTGGATCCAGCGATTTCCTCTTATAGATATGTCTCTCTTTCTCTATGACTTTTTCTTTCATGCTACTGCTGTCTCATTCCCTCTCATATATATGTCTCTCCTTCTCTATGATTGCTCCTTTCATACTCCTGCTGACTCCCGCTTATAAACATCTCTCTGAAATTTGTACCTGATGTGACACATTGTTTTCTTTCCCTTCTTAACCAAATTTTTGTTGATAAACTCCCACGACATCGTCCCATTTTGCAAAGTCTTCAGCAAATTGTGTCTTTTGTGCCACTTCCAAAGTACCAAACTAGAGCTAGACTACTATTGAACCACTCGGCACAACTCTTCCACTCCTTTAGTGCATCTTACGCCCCTACTCATCCCCATCCTCCTGCCCGCTTGCTGCCCTTCTCGCTTAATGGGAACGCGAGACCACTGCCAACTTAACGAGCCATCACAAGACATTAACCCAAAAGCGTATTTTCACACGTACCTCCGTGAGCGGCCAGAAGATAGGTTCAAAGTTTAAAATTTTGGACGCCCTGCTCAACCGCAGAGTGCCCAAAATGCCCAAAATGCCTCTTAAAACAAAACTAACTGAAATCTTTACAAAACCGCTGTCAAATTTGACAAATGACAATTAATGACTACCATACCGCACGCTCCGCCAGCGCCGTGGTCCCGGAAGGTTACAACACAAAAACAAAAAAAAAAACAAAAATTACGTAAATGCAGTTAAAAAAAAGTAAGGCGTATCTGCAGTTTTTTCTTCTTTTGGTCTTTTTTTGATTTAGCTTTTTTTGTGTTCTGTGAAAGAATTTGAAACTAAAAATTAATAAGCGTAAACTATAAAAACAATCGTCGAAGGAAAAACAACAACAAAAAACAAACCGAAAAGAAAATCAACAAAAGTCGTAAAAACAATGCCAAACGAGGAGAAAAAAGTAGGAAAGAAACCAATTTTACGTTAACGCTTCATTAAGTTTTATAGTCACCGAAAAATTTATGGCAAAAATGAGAATTAGAAAAATGAGAGAAATAAAAGGGAATTCAATGACATTTGATAAATGGCGGAATTAAAGTACCGAAACTTAAAAAACTGCCAACGAAAATGCGCACAATTTGTTTTTGCATCTACGCGGGCGATGAAACGTAGTTGCAAGGGGAGGGGGGAGGGGATGAAGCAGTAGAGAAGCGGTGGAAATATACATACATATAGCAAAAACTCCAAAATAAGAGAAGGGTACGACGAAAGTCAACAGTGATACAAATAATGGTTGAGATAGAGAGAGAGAGAGACAGAGAGAGAAAGAAAAACAGAGACAGAGAAAGAGAGATACAGAGAGAGCGAGAAAGAGAGAGAGAGACAGAGAAAGAGAGAGAGAGAGAAAGAGAGAGATACGGATATGCAGAGTTACAGATAGAGAGAGAGATAGGGCAATAGGGAGAGAGAGAGAGAAAGAAAGACAGAGACAGAGAAAGAGAGATACAGAGAGAGCGAGACAGAGAAAGAGAGAGAGAGACAGAGAAAGAGAGAGAAAGAGATAGAGAGAGAGATACGGATATGCAGAGTTACATATAGAGAGAGAGAGAGATAGGGCAATAGGGAGATTGAGACAATGAAATTTAAAGATATTAAGTTGAATAGTGAGACAGAAAGAAATCGATATAGGATCGGCTGCAATGGAGGTGGCTTGAAGTGGGTAGGAATCCCCAACTACTGGTGTCGCAATGCGGCAAGTGTCTTGTTGAAGATTTCCACCCCGTTACAATATTGGAAAAGATGATGGAGAGAGAGATAGGGCAATAGGGAGGCAATGAAATATACTGAGAGAGACAGTGAAATATACTGATATTAAGATAAATAGTGAAACAGCGTGAGATCGATATAGGAACAGATTGAGATGAGTAAAAGAGAAGATAGATAGATGGAGGAATATATAAAGAGAGAGAGAGAGAGAGAGAGAAAAGAGAAAGAGAAAGATGATCCATATAGAAAGACATTGCCATTAAGATGGACAGATAGATAGAGGGAGGAATATAGAGAGAGATATATAAAAATATCTAATATATAAAATTCTCGTGTTATGGTGTTTGTGGTCGAACTTCTCCGAAACGGCTCGATCGATTTTTATGAAATTGTTTGTGTATATTTCGTAGATATGAGAATAGGATGTAATATATTTTTCCACTCTCCTACCCCCACCGGGTGGGGTACCTCTCATATAACCCTAATTTTGTTTGCTTTCTATCTCTGGAACCATTCACTCTACAGTACTGGAATTTAAGACGAAGTCATGTGCAGTCAACTCGGCATTACTGTGAATGAAAATGAAAATGAGTGTGATCAAAGAAGGGGGTGGGGTACCTCCCATACAACCCTAATTTTGTTTGCTCTGAAGCCTTTCTCCCTTCAGCACTGGGATTTAAAACATTAACCGTCGTTCATTGACGTGACGATTTATACTTACGTTCGATTTCTTTGATTATTTATATGGCACAACAACGTTTGCCGTTTAGAGAGATAGAAAGATAACAAAAACTTCACATAGAGAGATATGTAGAAAGAGAGGAATAGAAGAATTGACAGAGTAAGATTGAGAGAAAAATGTCAATAGAGAGGTAAAAAGTCGAGAGAGATTCGAAGATTGCGACAGAGATCCGAAGATTCCGAGAGAATAAGATCCAAATAGAGGTAAATGAAGGTAGCAGGAAACATAAAGAGGGAGGTAGAGAAAAATACACAGATAAATAGAGAGAAAGATACCGATAGATAGAAAGAAATATACAGATATTGATAGATAGACAGAAATCTACAGATATGGTTGGATTAAGCATATATAGAGCGAGAGAAACAATCACGCACAGATAGAGAGACTGAGCGAGCCAAAAGTTATAGAGCGAAAAATGATAAAGAGAAAGTAAAAATGGGTATGGGTATTACAGAGAGACACAGTCTCGAGCAGTAGAGATAAACAAGTGAGGAACCTGTTTGTGCCATCCACATAATTGTTCCGCACACTTATCTCTCTTAATCCCTCTGTTTATATCTGTATTTGTCATGTTCGCTATATAGAAATATATGCATATATAGAAATATATGCAAACATCTGAATTCTCTGAAGATCGTTATCTTCCAAGCCCATTTTGTTTCATCTCTTCTATGCCATTATTCCTCTCTTCTACACTTGTGCACAGGCTATAAGAGAATCCATCTTCATTTTTTGTTTGTTTCAATTCTACAACTCTTCTTCCATACTCTCTACTCCTTTTTTGGTAAAAACAAGACGATAACTACGTCCACTTGCTATATGCTTATTATTATTAACTATACCAAGAGCCCCAAATCATGGCTTCGCGCATTCAAATCAAATTGGTCGAAGTGCATGTTGACCCACAAGAACAACAATAATAATATTAACAATATATCTCGCGATCCCACTAAGATATAGCTTTTAAATCACACTGGCAGTGGAGCTAGAACATATGGCTGAGGCCGCGGAAATCACAAGAACATCCATTTTCTCTTAAATACAATCTTTCCAGAATCATATTATAATTTAAACTGAACCTATCATAAAGAGTGCTTTAAAATTTGGTCAGGCTCTAAGCTGAACTCTCGGTGGTCTGCGATGTCTCCTATACGATCACATACAGCTGAAGATTAGAAACCGAGAAATGTCAGTTGTAAAAAAAGTGTATTTAATTACTCATTTGATATACTCGCACATATCGCGCGATAAACTTCGTACACACTCCTTCTCAAGGTTTGAGCCTTGATTTAAGGAGCAATTCAATCTTGCTCCGAATGACACGTACACGAGTACGTACTCATACTCGCACAGGTAAACCATCTTCATGCTGTTTGGAGCTCGTATTAATTGAAATCAATGTGGCATATCAATTGAGCCCCCAAATAGACGGGCGCACACAACGAACAACAGTGGAGCAGAGAAACCCTCCCGGCCGACCCAGTGCAGTTTGTAGTTATCATCTGAGCCGCATCTGTGCCGTGTTAATTCAACTGACATTTGCTTGTAGGGCATTTGTGGTTGGCTTAACACAAGTACTCCATGCAGTTACTACTTGTATGCAGGCACCTCCGCCTTCGACTCCGAATGCTTTGACTGCAACTAACACCGGCACACACACACACACACACACACACACATAAATACACATTTATACATACTTGCGAGCATTTAGCGTGCTTAAACGTTTTTAACTTAAAACACATTAACAGCAAAACCAGCGGCAGGAGCAGCAGTGGCGGCAGCGGCGGCAGTGGCAATCGTACCAGCCGCAGTCAACTTTGGCGTTAACACTTTGCACATAAATAATGAAACTAATGCCGCATTTACACGGCACACACTCCTTACGTACAAGTGTTTTATATTTCGTCTTGCCACCGCCCCCGCCCCCGCGGGAGGGCATCAAATTATAAAGTACCAAAGTGAAGTGAAGTGAAGTGAAATGAAGGTACGAGTAAAAATTGCACCACTAGTCGCAGTGGTACTCCACTCCTCCAGGAGCAGCGCCATCGACAGCGACGGTAGCGATGGTAGCGACCGCGTCGGTAGCGGGAGTAAAGTATTAAAATGGTACTTGTAAAGTACTTTGTACTTTAGTGCCTTTTAATGTGCATTTAAGTTAATTAAACCAAATTTATTGCATCCAAACTGGAAGTTGCAGTTATGAAGTTAATAAAAAGTTAATTTCTTAACACGCCCATTTATTTGTACCACCGAGGCTCGGTGCTTGGAATTTAATGTCTGCACACGGAAACTCATGTCTTCCGAGGTGGCAGAGGTAGACAGTGGTTTGTTCGCAATTACAATTGGCTCTGGTTGAAGGTTGAAAAGGTTGTCCAGTGCGTCTCTGTAAACCTATTTCGAGGACTAGTCTGGAGGAATATGCATATTTCTATGGAAAAGACATATGGAAAAAATATATAAAATATTTATTGGAAGATCGGGATATATTTCGGGGAAAAAAGCTACAGAAAATGTGATAGAACAAAAGACAGACACAGCTGGCAGAGAGAGGAAAATAGAGATAGGCAGACATCGAGAGACATAGAGAGATATAGATATAAAGACAGGTAGAGAGATATAGCGACAGACAGAGGTAGAGAGATATAGAGATAGAGAGACATAGAGAGATTTACAGATAAAGACAGGTAGAGAGGTAGAGTGATATAGTTATAGAGAGAGAGACGTAGAGAGTTATAGCGATAGAAAGTCGTAGAGAGATATAGCGATAGAGAGAGGTAAAGATAGTGAGAGAGGCAACGAATCTCTATCTATCTTTGGTGTAAGAGAAACCAAAAGGTCTAACCAAGTTAAGTGTTATTATTTATTCATTGCTTTATCATCAAAAAGTGACTGTATTCAGGTGTGAATACTAATGGAAATAAGTTTGGACTACCTCAGATTTATCACCGTAAGTGGAATATTACAGTGCAGACTATATTCATAATTCAGGACTGAATACTAATGGAAGTAAGTTTGGACTACCTCAGATTCATCACCGCAAGTGGAATATTACAGTGCAGACTATATAGTATATTGTGTAGAATATATAGTATATACATCTTAGTTATATACACACACTAAGTATACCCTAAGATAGAAGGACTAAAACTCTTGTTATAAAAGAAACAGTACATCACTCTCCAGTATATCCTAAATAAAAAAGTAATTTAAAGCATCGAATGTGTCTTTTACAGAACAACAAATGAAATTCCTGGTGGAATTGGAACTGGTACTTTGCAGATGATCATCAACTGAAGTCGTGTAAAAGTGTGCGCAATTGGTACTGCCAACAAGAAATATCACTGGTAGCATAGGCAATTGAAGAGATCAAGGAGACTCATATTATATCGCTGATAATTGACCAAATAAGTACGAGTAGAAGTAGATTCATTCGAGATTCATTGGGATATTAATAACGTAGTAGAATGCATTGCTTGGTGGAATAAGTTTCTAAGGGAAAAGAGCAGTTCTTGTGAACGGGCGAACATTGAGAGTACTGTAACTGTGATTGGACAAACTTGATTGAACCATTCTGTACACTTGGAAAAAGCAGTTCTGTGAAATGGCGAACATTGAGAGTACTGTAACTGTGACTGGACAAACTTGATTCAACAATTGGTAAACTTGAAAAAAAATGTGTAGAGCAAACAATTATGTCAGCATGGTGGTTAAAAAGAATTGTGTGAAAAAGTGTCCAAAGTTAGATGACAAACAGAAATGAAGCAACAGCTACTGAGGTCCTTCAATAGACTTGTAATGAAAACAAGATCTACTGAAGTCCTTCAATAGACTTGTAGTAAAAACAAGAGCTAATCCTATTCTGAATAATGTGAAAATATATGTATGTATATCGACAGTATAATATGCCACACTAATAATTTATCGACGCCATGAAGAGAACAGAGTCTATTGCCAACCCTTGTCAAAATCCAACTCAATTTCCATTAGAGTCAGGAATCGATTTATGACTTTTATTGACATAAACATTGGAACAATTTCCATACATATTCTGAATGAATGCCAGAGTATCTCCGCACAAAATAAAGCAAATTAACGAAAATAATATTGTTCATTAGCGACAAATGGAAGTGGAAATACCGAGATCATACATTGTGTAGCGTGTCACTGCGACACAACTCTTGGGGCAGTGCAACAACAGCTCAGAGCACGGGACAGTAACAATGAGACACATGTCTCTTCCATTGTTACATGTACAAAGGTCAGCTGGCAACGTGTCACTCCTACGCAGTACGTGCGTGTGGCTGTGTGTACGTGCCTGCGTGTGTGTGTGTTTCGATATATGACTGCGTCTCACACATGCATGCGCCCACTCGTACGAGGTAAATTGAGCGATGCTGGGCAACTGCAATTTAGTCTGTTTAAAGGTTTCATGTTATTGCAACGTTTAAACATGATTCTAATCGTTGCAGACACTTCTTCTGTTTGCTTTTTTTTCTGTGACTATTTACAACTATTTATTTTATTTTATTTTGTTTTGGTTTCCTTTTCTTGTGCTGCTTTAATAAAATTTGAAATTAAATTTAAGACAAGCGTTCGCTCACACATTTATGAGGAAAACCATTCATACACACACACACACACACACACACACACACACATGCAATTTGAAAAGGAACATTTATCTCTGATCTGCACAAAAGGAATTTCTTCGTCTTTATTTCAGTTGCTATCAGCTTTGCACATCTTTGGTTGGCGCTGTTGCTACAGTGCTCTGATGCCATATAACAAATTAACAATCAGTAAGATTAGAAATTTGGGAAATTTCATATATAAGAGAATTTCTAGTTTAATTGTTCTCAAAATTTGGGTTTAATGCAGTGCCCGGATCGAAGCTGCCCTGTAGTCAGAAGGAGCTGTCGATCTGCCATAACAGCTGCATCACCGCTTAAGCTTTCGTTCGCACAGAACCATTTGTTAAGAGCTCTAAATAAATACGTTTATAGAATGGGTCATAATAGATTGTAATTGTGCTTGTTGAGCAATGTTTTTAAGTCCTTTGAAAGTTACCAATTCCAACAAATACAATATAAATATATTGTATGACTTTTCATGCTATTTGCTTTGGTACTATTTTAAGCATTATAATTGTTCACTTATTTATACTACTCCAATCACTGTTCGCCTTGCGCGTCTGCTTATTGCTGTTGCTGTTGCACTCACCACTCTGGACACCACGAGTAGGTAAGCGCTGAGTTCTTTGCTTCCAGCTTTCTACTTGAACGATACGTTTCGTTTCGGCGTTTATATTTCCTTTCACGTTTAATGTTACGCTCTTCACTCGCAATAAATTGCATTTGGCATGCGTTTAAAGCGTGAGATTGTTTAACTGATTTAGCCAAAAATGAAAGCGAATTATTTACGGTAATTAATTTGACCAAAAGGAAAACAGAACATGTGTGTTTGAATAAATAACTGACTGACTGATTGGGTAAATGACCAACTGATTGGCTAAATGACTAACTGATTGGCTCATTGACTGAATATCTGATTGTCTGACTGACTGACTGAGAAACTGGCTAACTGTTAGCATAAGGGAAGGACTCACATACCTAACAGTAAATTCCGTTAATTAGAATTCTATTTTTATGCACTGACTCTACACTGGAGCATTCCTAAAAGTATGCAAACATATTTCCAAATCTGTCTGTTTCATACATTTCGATTAGAGACAATTTCCTAACACTTCCCTTAACAAAAACCAGAGCAAAAATCCGTTACCGGCTCATTGCATAAATTTGTGGTGAACATAACCAATTTTTTATGTCTGTATGCGCATCTGCACTCCGTGACGTAGCTACCCAAAAGCATGCCTCAAAATATTAATTAAAATGCTGCATCATTTTCAAGGCCCTGCAGCTGAGCTACTCGTCCTGTTCAAAGTGTATGCACATTTTTGGCAGCCAACACAAATGAAAATTAAAATCGAACTAATACAAAATTTAGCACACAAACACAAACGCCAGCCAAGCACTCACACACACACGGAGCCACACGCAGCCACAGCCACACACACACACGGAGGTACAGCCACATAACCATATGAATTTAGTAGAGACACTTTTTAAATGGCCAGCCAAGAAGCCAGCAGGATAGTTGGGCAGCTGGGTAGCAATTGTAACAGCTGCTGCAGTACTGAAAAGTCAAAAATTGTTTAGGGGGAAAAGTTTGTATGACACTCAAGAACTATGCAACACTGCCACAGTAAATGGGATTGTGTGTATGTAAGGAGACAGCTAATGCAGCTTTAGCTCATATGTGTTAGTGTTCATAGATTCATATATAGGTACTGCTTCCTAGTTGGAAATCTCAAAGCAAAGGTGATCATAAATCCTCCATTTCGTAGAGACGTAAAAAACAGGCTTGATGACTTTGTTGATGACATGTCAATGACGTTGTAAGAGGCTGTCTATATAAATATGTATATTATATTAGAAATATGTGTATGTAAGTAAAGCAAAACTTCAAACGTAAATGTGTCAATAACAAGTTTGATGACTTAGTTGATGACATGTCATCGGCGTTGTTAGAGGGCTACTATATGTATATATTATATTATATATATATATATATATATATATATATATATATATATACATATATATATATATATATATATATTTATATATATATATATATATATATATATATATATATATATATATATATATATATATATATATATATATATATATATATATATATATAATATAATATATACATATAGTAGCCCTCTAACAACGCCGATGACATTGATTGTATTGACACATATATATATATATATATATATATATATACGAGGTGTGATCAAAAGATAACCGTTATTTTCATCTTTTCGTGAGTTACGTATGTTCGATGTTCGCATTTTTTTTTTTTTATTTTGGTACACATGTCTGTTATATATGTTGGCAATACCAACCATTTTGGATTGTCAGTTTGTTTTTGACAGATAAAAAGGTTAGTCGATAAAAAGGTCAAGTTCAATTGTGGTATAACCGGTTTAAGGAAGGCCGAGAAGATGTCAATGACGATGCTCGTCCTAGTCGCCGGAGCACGTCAACAACCGATGAAAACATTGACGCAGTGAAGAAAATGATGATTGGATAATCGTCGAATCACTATCAGAGAGGTTGCTGATGATGTTGGCATATCGTTCGGTTCACGCCAAGCAATTTTTACGGATGTTTTTGGCATGAAACGAAGATTGTTCCAAAATTGCTAAATTTTGAGCAAAAACAACGTCGCATGGACATAGCTCAGGAGCTGTTTTTGGCCAAAAACAAAACCGTTATCATGCCTCAACCACCGTATTCACCGGACTTGGCCCCCTCTTTCCAAAACTGAAGACACCGATGAAAGGAAAGCGTTTTGCTACGATTGAGGAGATAAAAGAAAAATCGAAACTGGAGCTGTTGGCGATACCAAAAAAAGCGTTTCAGAAGTGTTTCGAGGATTGAAAAAAAATGCTGGCATAAGTGTATTATATCTGAGGGGAATTACTTTAAAGGGAACAAGATAGTTGTTGATGAATAAATAAATACTTTATTTTTTGATCACACCTCGTATATATATATATATATATAAACGACGCCATATTTTTTCCCGCTCTTTTGACATTTCTCTTCAGTAAGGTTTGCCATTTCATCATGCAAAGATACGAGCCAACAATGAGTCGAAATTATTAAAATTTACTACCGAAATTCGGAGTCAGTCGCCTCAACTTCAAGAGCGCTACGTCCAATTTATGGTGGTCATAATTGTCCTAGCAGATCAACAATTGAGCGTCTAGTGGAAAAATTTGAATCCACAGGCACAGTACAAAATGTTCCCGTGCCAGTGAGACAAAGAAGTGCCCGTAGTATCGAGAATATTGCTGCCTCTGAGGCTTCAGTTCAAGAAAGCCCAAATGTGTCTCTCACACGTCGTTCTCAAGCGTTGGGAATCTCTGTGACGTCGTTGTGGCGAATTTTGCGAAAAGATTTTGGCCTACATCCCTACAAGATCAAATTGACGCAAGAACTGAAGCCGCTTGACCACCATAAGCGTCGTATGTTCGTGAATTGGGCTGAGCAACAACTTGAAAATGATTCGGATTCTCATCGGAAAATCATCTTCAGCGATGAGGCTCATTTCTGGCTGAATGGCTTCGTCAATAAGCAAAATATGCGTTATTGGTTAGACAGCAATCCTCACGTACTCCATGAGTCATCATTGCATCCCGAACAAACTACGGTTTGGTGAGGTTTATGGGCCGGCGGCGTCATTGGGCCGTACTTCTTCCGTGATGATCAAGACCGGCACATTACTGTGAATGCGAATCGCTACCGTTCAATAATAACCGAATATTTTTGGCCCCAATTGGATAATATGGACTTGGAGGACATGTGGTTCCAACAGGACGGCGCCACAAGCCACACAGCGAATGCCACAATCAATTTACTGCAAACCAAGTTTGGTGAACGTGTTATCTCACGAAATGGCCCAGTCGATTGGTCGCCTCAGTCGTGCGATTTGACGCCGTTATATTATTTCCTGTGGGGCTACGTCAAGTCTATGGTCTATGCCAACAAGCCAGCGACGATTGATGAACTTCGTACGAATATCGAACGTGAAATTGCAGCAGTATCGGCCGATTTATGCTTGAAAACCGTTGAAAATTGGGTTCAGCGTCTGGACTTCTGCAAGCGTGCCCGTGGTGGCCATGAAAAGGAATTCGAGTTCCATACATAATGGCATCGAACGTACTTTCAGAGGAATAAAGAATTTCATTGATATCTAAAACCGGTTTTGTTTTATTTAAAAAAACTTTTGTAGCGCTCTTATTGAAAAACCCGATATATATGTATCTTAAGTTTAAATATAAATATGTCTAAAATATGTTTGATGACTCAGTTGATGACATGTCATCGAAGTTGTAAAAGGCTGACTATACTATATTATATTAGAAATATATGTATGTAAGTGTATCTAAAATTTAAACGTAAATGTGCCAAAAACACGTTTGATGACTTTTTTAATGACATGTCATCGATTTTGTAAGAGGGTTACTATATATTATATTGGATATATATGTATGTAAGTTTTTCTATAGTTTAAATGTAAATGTGCTTAAAAATTTTTGATGACTTAGTTGATGACATGTCATCGATTTTGTAAGAGGGTTACTATATATTATATTGGATATATATGTATGTAAGTATTTCTAAAGTTTAAACATAAAAGTGCCAAAAACATGTTTGATGAGTTAGTTGATGACATGTCATCGACGTTGTTAGAGGGTTACTTGTGTATATATAATATTGAATATTATGTTTGAAAGTATTTACGTAAATGAGTAAGTTTAAACGTAAATATGCCAAAAAATGGTTGAAGACTACATTAAAGACAAGTCAGACAAGTGTCAAGTACTTATTCAATGATCTACATATAGATATTTTCTGCATACGAGTATACGAGTATATATTATGATATACTCGTACATATAGATATTATCTGCATATATATATTATGATCTACATATGGACATTTTCTACATATTGATCTACATTGCTAGATATTAGCAAAGTGATTCTTAATCAGTGAAAAAAATGGTTGATGACTTTATCAATGATATGTCATCAGCATTGTCAGTTGGTCACATTATGTGTGTATTCAGTTATAAATTGTTTATATAAGTATGCATAAAGTTTAAAAATAAATGCACAACAAAATATTGAATGACTACAATGATGACACGTCAGCGATATTGTCATCTGAATATTACTATATACTCAGTTGTGGTTTATATCATTATATCATTAAAAACATATTTATAAATGTATTACAAACATATGCATTTAAATTTCCTTAATGACACTGTTGAGGACATGTCGTCGACATTGTCGTCTGCGTTCTGTAACAGTATGTTCAGTTAGAGATATGTTTATAAAACTATTTCACAATTTTTCAATAATTTGATATGAACATGTTTCATGACATTGTTCATTACATGTCCGCGACATTGTCCGCGACATTGTCCGCGACATTGTTAAATGAGTAAATTCTTCTAAAACTCTCCTTATAAAATCGTTTAAAGATACTCTGTTGATCTTTACAAAGTTTTCAAGCAAAAAGTTCTATAAACTTTGTTAATGACATGTCACTGACATTGTAAGTTGGTTCTTTTATTATATAATAATTCCTTTTGAATATTTGCATATAGTATTACTTCCTTTCTTTAATGCTGACATGTCATCTACATTGTCAATATTCTTGAACAAAAATGGAGATCTAGTTTGGAGAATAATTTAAGTTCAATCGGAATCATCACGTACACATTTCCCAATTGGAAGTTTATTATATGAGCCAAGCAGTCGAAAATGGTGAAGCAGAAAAGAAACGTGGAGTTACCACACAATACGCACACATCCACACAAGCGCACACATGCACGCCAACACTTCACTTCTCGTTATGGCATAAATTCGATTACGAGTACCCTAGGAAGGTGTATGCGAGGAGTGCGAGTATTTCAAAAATATTTGAAGTGAAAAATTTCATTGCAATCGGGGGCTGCATTTCCTGGGTGCTAGAAAATATTTTCGTATTAATTGCGAAATTTACTGAAAATTTTCAAATATTTAATGCTTGACTGATTTGTTGCAGTCAGAAGAAAATAGTGCAGCAGAGTGCCAAGGCGAACAATTCACAGACTCGTAGAGGGGAGAAGGAGAGAGAGAAAGAGAGAGAGAAAGAGGAGGGGAAAGCGTAAAACGAATGATTTATGAATTAAATGTGCATGCAATGCAAAGACGGCATTCCTCCTGCTAGAAGCATTCTTCATTTCCTTTAAGGACTAATTTGTTTTAATTACTTATTGCATACTTGGGTATATTTGAGCATCTATTCCAGAGATGGAAACTGCTGTTACTGCAGTGCTAAGAGCTGACTGGGAGCCCAAGTTTTCCGCAGTTCTTACTTTGGAATATTCTGTGAATATTCAAGTACTTGAACCGTGAGAAGGATGCTAAGTCCATGTAAGGAGTTTCTGAACAAGGATTACACTGTGAGGGAAGAGCGGATAAAGTAGAAGGGAAAACCAATGATAACGAAAATGATGCTAGAAAGAATGAAAATGTTTAGAATTCTAAGATGAATTAAGTTAAATAAAAACTCAGTTGTGAGAGTTTGTCTGTGGAATGACATCAAAAGAGATCAGTCGTTCTTTAGAACGCAGCCATCTATTGTATGGCATAGTGCTACACGGAAACATTTATTGGGTTTATAAAATATGAAATGTTGATATCACAAAGACACCGATTTAAGCAATTTGTATAAAATTCACTTCGAGTGTCACACTCTTCGAACACTTCGTTACAGAACTCCACTAACTAAAATTAAATCTCTGATATTCTGTAAACATCCACAATGCATACATATTTTTCATTTCAGACTCCTAAAAATACCAATTTGAAGATTAATTTCACCCGCTCACTTTAGGGTCCTTTGTGAGCATAATCATAATTTTTGCCTAAAGCGAATAACAGAAAATTTCAATTAACTTCTTTGCCGCCAACTGATTGACGCTTTCAGCTCTCAAAAGTTATCAGACAGTTCAATTGCCACTGTTTAGGAGTTCAAATATCAGACGCTCAGACGTCTGACACCAATAATTGAAGGATCTATAGAAAACTGTGACAGAGTGCCCAGTAATTCTCTTGATCCTTTGACACTCCGCGCGAAAATAACGTGCCAAAAACTGTTGCAGAGCACTGAAGACGACCGTTCACATTGATTAATAATGCTACAGAAATTTGATTTCTTGGGCAAACTTAATTCCAATCTTCATGAAGGTCTTAACGGCTCCAAAGACTTACCAATTATTCTCATGTGGGTAAATACCAGTCTAAAGGTGAAGAGTATGTAGATTCTTTTTGAAGAACTTTCAAGTGTACACTTCTCGTACCGAACAATTTGAGAGTGTTGTGCCTCATACTGCTGTTGGGGTACTTGGGGGCACTATGGCAACTTGGCTTTGAAGCAATTTCACATGCGTATATTTGTCATTTAATTAAAATTTTTACTGCATTCTAACAGTAATTCTGACAATTTGTTATCATTATTTTGTCATTACAAAACACGCACACACACACACACATCACATCCATACGTAAGCACTCACAAACACAAGCATACATTTTCCTGTGTACGTTCATATAAGGCATGGCAAATGTAATGTGTGTCGGATGAACACAAGGAAAGACAGAGAAAGGGATGGCCAGGGGGCCAGAAAGCAGGAGAGAGACAGCCGCCAATTGCTGGCCTCGGTCTGCTTTGCCGTGCTTTGCTGTGAAATGAGAAAAGATGTCATTAAAATTGTGGAAATCTTAGAGATTAAAGGTCTCAACACGCAGTGGGCGTTAATGTTGAGATGCTGTTCATGTGGCTATGGCTGTGACTGTTATTATTGTAATTGTTGTCGTTGTTGCCGTTGTTGTAGTTAATGTCAAAGATGCTGTGCTTGCCGTCATTGTCGTTGTTCTTCTTGTTGTTGTTGTTCTTATTATTGTTTTGACATTTTGCCGTAATGACATGCATGCAAGTGAGGCTGGTTAAAATGTCCAAAGTCGAAGCATCCGAACATGTTTTTCTCTTATATGCGCTAAGCTTTTGTTGTTAAAGCAACGCAACGGATGACAGCAACAAAAAAAAAAAAAACAATTACAAAAATAACAACAGCAACAACAACAATAGTCGGGCAGCACCACACAGCCATACAAATGGCCGCAATGTTGTTTTAGTTGTTGTTATTTCAGCAAATGTTTTACGCTCTCTCCCCAAGCGAACCGATCATATCAACAACAAAAAATGCAGCCGCACTCCATCAGCCCACTTTGTAGATTTTACACGCAAGCACACACACAAACACACACATCCATATGTAAATTGAAATACGCCCCAGCATTATCTCACTTTTCGGATTTCACACACAAGTCCCACTCTGATCGTTTCTTCCATTTTCTTAATTTCCCGACCAAAAAAAGATCCTCTCATCCGAAATGAGCTCCAAATGTGGGACACATTTTTAGTGTTTTTACAGCCGTTGTTTGTGTTTGGTTTTTATTATTTGTCTTTTTGTTGATGCTGTTGTTGTTGTTGGTGGTGCTGTTGGTGTTGTTGGCGGTGTTGATGCTGTTGGTGGTGTTGGTGTTGGTATTGGTGTTGTTATTGTTGCCTGATATGCGCCTGCATTAATTTTTTGTTTGGTATGAATGTGACATTTGTGTGCATCATCGTCCTGGTAGGAAATATGACACTTGTGATATTTTCTGTTGATACGCGAGATCTCCAGTTACACATTTCGTCGTACCAAGTGGTGAACCTATGGCTGCATCTCTGCTTTTATCACTTTTTAACTCTTCTTATCGACTCTTAACCGTTCCGAAATTATTCTGAATTATTCTAACATATTGATTCCTGTTCTCCTGTAGCTACATTTACTATATTGCTTTCTTTACTTTTTGTTTGTTTTTGTTTTGTATATCCCGATCTACTCTCTTTCCCTCTCTTTCCCTATATTTTGCTTTAGACTATCTTATTAATCAAAACCTTTCAATCTCTTCTCACATAAATACTCCAATCTATTGCTTACTACTTTTTTTGTTAGAATAATTACGTTTGTCTGTTACCATTTTAATACCACATTCTTCAGTTTTCTTCTCCACTTTTATAATTATTTTCGACTGATATTGCTATCGCTAATATATACACCACATTTCTCATCATTACTTTAACACTTTCACTGATATTTTCCTTCAATATTCTGCTCTGGTTTCTCAATAGTGTTTTGCAAAGATGGTTCGGCATTGCTTCACTCATTCTATTACCAGCACTCTATACGTAATTCCAGATGCATCCCTCATTCTTTTGTAGAACTTCCTCTCTATCCGTTTGAATATGTTTCTATTTCCATACTGACAATTCAGTTGCTGATGCTATTTAACTATGTTGCATATGCTACCCATTTCCAACTGGGCACACTGTGCTCCCCTAGTTAGAATACTTGTTCTAGAGTTCTGTTGTTCTTGCTGTTTTTTCTTATTGTTGTTGTTCCGGCGTTCATTCCGAAAGCAACAAATTATGTCACTGCTAACGAAGTGTCTTTCTGGGGAAACATTTGAATTGGAATTGTCACTTTTGTTTCTTTTATTGACACATGATGCACCACAAAGAACAAAAATGAACGGAATGAAGGGAAATATCAGGCAAAGAGAGCACAGCTAATAAGCTTTCTAATAAAATAACAATTCCTAATTTACGACAACTTAATGAATAGACCGAAGATCGTTTTTAAGTTTGTATTTTTACAGTTGTGTTAATGGGCGAAGTGAAGACAAGTTTTCTTCCACAATTTTTATTTCTGTGTTTATTCAATTTTACCAACTGACAATACAAGAAAAAGCGTGTCTGTTTTTTTACGTACATAATTTTGAAGCGCTGGAAAACGAATCAATCTCCCCAAATGTTTAATTCACGTAATGGCGTATATTTTGACAGTTGTGTTGTCTCATGGGCCGCTGCAACTGCATTCGTATGCGTACATATTTGGTTATCATTCGTAGATGTTTTTATATATCTAAATAAAACACATTTCAGTAAGAACGCACCCATAGCGTAGCTCTCCCTTCCAAAATCAATTCTTGGAGCTTAAGGAATACTTTTTAAGTTGTTATAATTCTTCCTGCTATCATCAATTTCACTCCTATTGTTGCCCAACTCTCTTTATATATTTTTTTGGTACACTATTTGTTGTATGGTATCGTGTTATACTTAAATATCCTTTCAATTCCAAGTATCACACAAATATTTTACAGTCTGTGTATGTTTACCATTGTGTCCTTATCAATAAATATGTCCATATATGTCCAGATTTCGTAATCTTTGTATCACTCTATCTACTATCTCAACGAATATCTCTATATTGCTCTACATCTTTTGGTCTCTATGTATCTGTATCCTATCTCTTTATTTCTACCCATTTATCTGTGTATTAAATTACTATTGTCTCACTCCACAAATCTATGCTTTTATCTCTCTTTCCCTGTATTTACTATTCTAAAAAATTGTATTCATAGTTCTATGCTTTTGTCTCACCATCTCTATATCCCATTTAACTATGTTTTCATCTCTATATCTCTGTATTCCTTAAGTTTGGTTTCTCTCCAAATCTCTATTTTTTCAGTATTACTTTACTTTCATCATTAATATTGCACTCTACATATCTATCTCCATACCTTTATCCATATACTTCTCTTAGTCCATTTTTCTATCCGTATCTCACTCCATATCTCTCTCCATATTTCAATGCACATCTCTCTCCATATCTCTCTCCATATCTCTCTCCATATTTCAATTCACATCTCTCTCCATATCTCTCTCCATATTCCAATTTATATATCTCTCTATATTTCAATTTATACCTCTCTCCATATTAAAATTTACATCTCTCTCCGTATTTTAATCCACATCTCTCTACATACCTCTCTCCATACTTCAATTCTATCTGCCTCCATATCACTATATTGCGCCATATCATTATCTCCCTCCATATCACTAGCTCTCTCCATATCACTAATTCTGTCCATATCACTGTCTCTCTCCATATCATTATCTCCTTCATATTTCTAACTCTCCTCATATCACTATTTCTCTCCATTGCACTATCTTTCTCCATTTCACTATCTTTCTCCATATCACTATCTCCCTCCCGTTCTTTATCAATTTCGTTCTATCCCCACTATAATCCCCTATATTTATCTCTATATTAGTTGTTCATTCTCTCTGTATTCCCGTCTTTATGTATCTATCCCTATATATCTGTGTCACCGCTTCATTACACACCCCTCTATCTAGCCGCACCTGTCCTACGCTCCACCACTCTTTATTTCTTTCTTTCTTTTTCCAGCTCTATCTCTCTCTCTCTCTGTCTCTCTCTCCATCTCTAACTTATTCGGTCAAATTGACTATTAGTGTGGAAACTTTAAGCCAAACATTGAAAGAGTAACTTCACTTGTAGCCTTCATCCATGCACACAGCGCCCCCCCACACCGCCCTCGTACATTTGCATATTCTCAGGGCTACGTTTGAATGATGCTTGCTACCTTTTTGTTTGCGTTGCAGTTTTTTCCTTTTAGCTGGGGGATTTGCACAACAACAACAACAACAACGACAACGACAACAACAATATACATTCAATACTTTAATCTACTACAAATTAACGGCATTAAAAAGTTTTCACTCTGGTCAGCCAATAAGTTTTGAGCAAGGCACAACTTTTAAGCTTGCTCTAGCAGAGCACTTGGCAACCCTTTTTACTAATAGCATCCACAGCTACCAGGGCTGATACCAGGGCTGCTGCCGCTACTGCTGCTAATGCTTCCTTGGTCTCGGTTGCTTGCGTTACGCTGCCGTTTTTTCTCCTAAGTGCATTCGCAGTTTGAAATTTCAATTTGCAAGCTTCTTTTTTGCCCCATTCTACACAATCCCTTCGAGTTCTCTTAAGCTTAAAATTGTAGTTCTTAGTTATAATTTGACTACGAGCGCCCAACGACCCCCGCCGCGCCAGCACTCAGTGCTGCCTGGCTCGGCCCGGCCCGGCTGACGGCAGCTCCCTGGCCGGCCCGCTCATTCGTTGTGGAATGAAATTAAAAGTTCATGTCAGTAAACATTAATCATTCTACTACTAATACTATTACTCTTGTTTTGCTACCTTTTTTCCAGTACTACTTTCCACTCAGTTTTAAGCAATCGAAGGCAAAAAGTTTTCCCTGCTCTCACCCACACCCACACCCACTCCCAAAGCCAGTACTACAACAAAAACAAATACAGAATGAAATGAAAAAAATAAAATAATAATAAAGAGAAAAAATTTGTGCTTAATTTACATATCGTAGCAGTTACATTGAGTAAGGTTTAGCTTTTTGCTAGGGTGGCCTCTACGCACACACACACACACACACACACACACACACACACACACACACACACACACACACACACACTCAGTAAACGAACACACGCGTGCCTACACTGTGCACCCTTCCTCCTGCGACACACACACTCGGTCTAAACGCAGTTGTTCATATTGGAAAATCAGTTAAAACTTTCGTTGCATAAATTTCGTAAAATTTCGTTTTGCATAATTCTAAATTTCAAATTCATTGAATACTTTCTTTTTTCCACAAGCTTTCTGCTGAGTCACCGGACCCGTGGTAGCGCCGCATCGGGTGGGGGGTGCATTGCTCAGGAAATTGTGACAGTTTTTGGCAGGAGATTACGAGTGGATTTAATGCGTTAGCAATTATTTGGAAGGAAGAGTACATGAAGAGGAAGAGAAAATAATGGGGGGGCAGAAATTGTATTTGGTCATTACCCCACCCCTGCAATACTCGTGGTAGAAATGTTATTTGATGAAAAGTATGCAAAAAGTGTAATGAGTGTGATCATGCAATGTACTCCTCTTCTGGAATTGTTTTCTATCCAAAATATTCAGTACTGAAGCGTAGGCTCCAGTGAGGTTTCAGACAACCCAATATTCACTTTTTGTCGCTGCCTTACAGCGCACATCCTCCCAAATGGTAGGTGACTAACAAAGCAGTGTAGCAGCCAGATTATCTTTAATACTTGATTGCTGTTTATGTCCAGGTTCTGGAACACACGTACCACAATTCAATATGCTATGGATGCTATGTTGTTTATCATTATAATTGTTTAGATAAAGGTCCGAAGACATTGATTATGCTATCAACTAAAGGGAGACTTCTTGGAGATCCTGAAAAGCTATCCGTACCAAGCTTAATAAAGTAGAAAATAATTCGTTCTAATTTTGTCGAACTAGGAAGTGTTCTAAATCAAGCTTCAAAAGATCAAAAAAAAAATTACTGCAATTAAAGGAGGTGCTCAAATCACTCATTTCACGTTCAAAGACCATGAAGGAGATTTCCTGAGAACATTAAATTAACTGTGTCAAAAAAATTTTCTCTTCTCAGTTTTTGTGTTAGTGACTAATGATGACTTTGGTGGAGTTTCTACATCATACTATAGATCCATCTCTCTTGCCGAATCAATATAATCTCTATTTGATATTTCTGGTTACAACGAGTTGCAACAGAAATTGAAAGGCTTAATAAACCCAGGAGGGAGTTCAATCAGAAATTGGGAGGCTTAATAAAGCTTCACAATTTCTGATTGAATCCCCTGAATAGAACAAGTACTTTATATAGTTTCACGAACGATACTTATTTGAATTGTGTAGAGGGGGTAAAATCCATCTCCTCAAACCATAACCAGTTCCTACTTTATTAAGTAGATATCAGTTGCCAGTTTCGGTGGAACCTTACTCTGCTCGATTATCACGCTGATTGTAAGGTCCTTCCATTTCTTATAATTCTGACTTAGTAGATGTGCGGAGATGTTTCTTTTGACTCATCAAAGGGAACACTTCTTCCATTAGGGCCAACAGATCCTTGTTTTTTTTTTTTTTTTTTTTTTTTTCGGAACAATCTAGTAAGCGCAGCACTCAGACAGAGTATATATCCATTGTACTGCACTTAAGGTTCCCTTTTACTCGGCTTTAAATCTACCCGACCTCCGAAGAAGTAGAAGTAGATCCTGTGGTGCCAAGGAGCCAAGTTGGTTACTCCTCAGCACATCAGAGCCAAAAATCCCAAACCTGATTCGAGCAAAGGCAGGGCAGACGCAAAGAAAATGGTCCGCCGTCTCGTCTTCCTCTCCACAGGCTGGGCACAGCGCACTGTCTGATATGCCAATCCTTTCTATGTGCCTAGCCCATAGAAAGTGCCCTGTCATCACGCCAACCAACAGCCTGCAGTCCCTCCTACCTAAAGATAGAAGGAACCGTGACCATCGGTCAGAGATAGCAGGTAGCATAATTTTCGTCCATCCGCAGCCTCTCTCAGCCCGCCATGCTCGCTTCGAAACAACCCACTTGTTTGCAGTGGCTTTGATGGCAGCGGAAGGGACTGGCAGAACAGGCTCAGGGCCAATAAAAACAGCCTCGGAGCCCATCCTGGCCAAAGAGTCAGAGGTCTCGTTACCCGCAATGTCAGCGTGTCCCGGAACCCAATTCAGCGTCAGACTATTATGTTTCCAGATCCTTGTTAGTCTAGTGTCTTTCTGTATATCAAACACTTTGTTAAATACTTGATCCTTGTTAGTCTAGTGTCTTTCTGTATACCAAACACTCTGTTAAATACTTGATCCTTGTTAGTCTAGTGTCTTTTTGTACACCAAACACTCTGTTAAATACTTGATCCTTGTTAGTCTAGTGTCTTTCTGTATACCAAACACTCTGTTAAATACTTGATCCTTGTTAGTCTAGTGTCTTTTTGTATACCAAACACTCTCTTAAATAGTCTACATTTGCAATACTCGTATGTATGAATGAGTTGGTGCTTAAACAAATTGTCGCTAGCTATGCTGACAGCAGTTACAAGTCTTTTAGGATCTAAGAATCGATACTCCAACAGAGTTTGTCTGAAATCATTCCGATTGGTTGACAACTTGTTAAACGAAACCGACTCCTTTGGTTGAAATGTTTCACCTTAGTCTTGTTCCCCAGCCATTTTTACTTTATAAAGATTTTCAAAGATACATTTCTGTACTTGGCGGCTCGCCTCGCACACACTCTCACCTATTCCTGTGTTTATAAACACTTCAAACACTTCGCCGATATTTTGACAGGTTATTTTACAAATTGGCGAGCGTGTTTGGGTAATGACAATACCACCAACTCCCAAACAAATCAACCATAATGACAGTTAATGATCGCACCTTCCTTCCACTAATGGCATCAAAGAGCCATTTACTAAAATAACAATAACAAGCAGAAGTACAAAAGCACAAGCAAATTAAAACAAAACATGCAATAAAATATACTCGAAAGACTAAAATATCCCCACACTCCGGCGGGGTACCTGAAAAGTGGGGAGGTGCTTTATTTACCACCAAAATGGCCCAGACGAAAATAACCACATTTCACAAAAGTATTGTTTACACATCACATCTTTAAACGGCAAATCATACGTTTTAAGGAACGGTTAGAAAGACATGAAGACCCCCGTACACATACTCTTAAATGGAGTGATAAAGCAAAAATACGCACTAGGAATATGGAAGGACGGAAGAGTGCGGTGTGTGAGCGCTGTCAAAGAAGAGCAGCAGAGTGGGAGCACACGAGCAACCGAAAATACACACTCGCATGGATGTGTAGTAGGGGCAATGCAGTGGTTAATAAATCTACTGTAGGTGGAAACGACGGAGGACGAAGGTGGGGAAATATGAGATTCTATAAATAATAATAGCAATAATAAGGAGCGTTCATAATAATAGCAGCAGAGTGTATGAAATGAGACTGACTTGCTGCATGACTTGCTCAATTAGTAGTAAATGCGGCAAGCGGCATGTGGCATACACCGTACACACAATAGTAGTTAAAATAAGGCAACACTCGCACACACTCACACCACCACTTCATACACACACTACGCACACATATTGAATTACTCGTTAATAATAATTGGTTACGCTGGCGTCTATTAAAATTCTCTGCCATTAGGTATGAGCATAATTCCATGGCATATAGAATGATTTCTGATTTCGAATACGAATACGAATGGGAATACGATTGCGCGTAGGATATGTGGCAACTGTGGCGAGTGCGGCAACTGTGGAAAATTGTGGCAATTGTGTGACTGACTGACAAGTGCGGCAAGTGGGTGTTGTCTACTCTAATAGTTTAATAGTTTAACTATAGTAAGGTACTGTTCGTCACGTCAGCTGGAGAGGAGGAGGGGGCGTTGGATATAGAAAAAGAGATAGGGAAAACTAACCAGCGACAGAGTTACCGAATTAAAAACCTCAGCACCGGTGACACACATTCACATCGCCACAGGAGTTACGTGTGCTATAATTAAAGTTGCGGCAATTTACAAGAGCACTTGTCTTGGAGTTGTTACCTATGTTGCTGCCGATGTTGCTGCTGATATTGCTGCTGCTGCTATTGCTGCCATTGTCGTTGTTGTTGTAGTAATTTTAATAGCAGCAAGCGGGCGTGCACAAGTATTTAATAATAATACATAAGTGACAATAGCACTTGAAATATAAGAAAAGTTTTGCGGTGAAAGCCGTTTTGATTTTGTATTGTATTGTATAAGAGCCCAGCAACTATCTTGGATTGTCTGCTTATAGAAGCGACTGCATGAGTGGACGGAGGAGAGAAGGTGGGCAACAGTATGTGTAACGTTTATCAAAATTATTAAGGTAGAAGTTGTCAGTTTGGTCTTTTTCATAGAAACAAGTACAATGAACTTTTGCTGTACACACGCGTTCACCACAAAATGGGAACTGAACTGAACTGTCTTTGAAGGCAAACTAGTCGAAGTCTGTTCATTGAACATCCGAGAAGATTATTCATTAGTACACACGATATAGCATCATGTTGTTTGCCTCATAGTATAATGAAAAGGGAGTACATCATAATGACATATCAGCAATGAGTTGTAAACTTGGTGATTGCAACAGTAACGAAGTTTCGTATGTTCTATATATGATTTCAGTATAATGTTTATAATTTGAAAGAACCTTTTACTAGTTGAACATAGCATTCAAATCATGCTCTTTAATGAATCCTGAAAATGATTTTGATCACATCAGAAACAACCATTAAAAAATGCCTTATTAATTTGTTGTATGCCATGTCCTAGTATTGAATTGAATCTTTCAGTTAGTAGGAAAACATCTGAAGCTTTAGTATCTTTATTTTTGTACAACTACAGAATTCTCCCAGAAGGTGGGCATGGTAACGCTTAGATGATAAACAGCTTTATTCCGCAATATTCGGCAATCTAAGTCTAAGCAACTTTTTAATAGAATAGCAGCGGAGCTCTGCTTTAGGTAGGCGAATGAGTAGTCGGCAGTATCGTATAGGAAAGGTGGGATTGGGCATCATTCAAGGTTGTTTATATCAAAATCTGGTTCGGCATCCAAGCTGACGTTATACTTGTGCAAGGTATGTTGAATAAATAAAGAAAATCCAGCAAACAAAATCAATAATAATATGAAATAATCACCACTGCTGTCATGGTATATAAAGGAAGCAGTGGTGATTCTCAGGTGATACTAAAACATGCTTCTAAAGATCGAAAGAACTACTGCAATTAAAGCAATTTCTCAAATCACTCAATTCACTTTCAAAGACTATGAAGAAAATTCCCTGAGAACATTTAATTAACTGTGTCAAACAATTTTCTATTCTCAGTTTTTTTGCTAATGACAAATGATGACTTTCGTGGAGTTTCTAAACCATGGAGGTGACATTTGAAAGGATATCTCAGCTGATACAGTGTCCATAATCCAGTTTATCTTGTCTCTTCCAGGTTCATTGTAATGCGGAACGAGTTTCCTCAGAGGGTCAAACACCATTGATGTCAAAGAATATTTCTGAACATCCTCAGAGAGTCAAACACAAACGTTAAAGCAAATTCCAAAGCATCCTCGGAGAGTTGAATACTAATTTCAAAGAAGAGTTGAATACTTATTGCAGAGCGTGTCTCGAGAGTCAAAACAACGTTAAAGAATATTCCAGAGCTTCTTCAGAGAGTCAAATAAAAATGTCAAACAACAATGTGAAAGAATATTCCAGACCTTATTCACAGAGTCAAAGAACAATGTGATAGAATATTCCAGACCTTATTCACAGAGTCGAACAACAATGTGATAGAATATTCCAGACCTTATTCACGGAGTCAAACACTAGCGTTAAAGAGTATTCCAAAGCGTCTTCCAAGAGTCAAACACTAACGTCAAAGAGTATTCCAAAGCGTCTTCCAAGAGTCAAGCACTAGCGTCAAAGAATATTCCAAAGCGTCTTCCAAGAGTCCAACACTAACGTCAAAGAATATTTCAAAGCGTCTTCTAAGAGTCAAACACTAGCGTCAAAGAGTATTCCAAAGCGTCTTCCAAGAGTCAAGCACTGGCGTCAAAGAGTATTCCAAAGCGTCTTCCAAGAGTCCAACACTAACGTCAAAGAATATTTCAAAGCGTCTTCTAAGAGTCAAACACTAGCGTCAAAGAGTATTTCAAAGCGTTCTCAGAGCGTCAATCACTAACCTCAAGGATACGTTTTTTTTTGTGTAACATCGCAGTGTGAAACAGTCAGTTTCTCGAAAAAAATTGCACGTCTTTGGCAGATTCCTTCACCATCAGTAGTTTCACCATGGTTCCGGCCATTTTTACCTCCCTTTACACACATATCCGTACTGCTTCATCGGTTTTTATTTACTTTTCTTTCCCTCAACTCTGTTCGAAGGATTCTCCTGACTGGATTTAACTGCGAACCAGCTCGACAGGATCTTGAAAGAGTTTTCTCTCATAAATTACAAGTAATTTCCTATATCACTTATTACGCCCCTTTTTTTGATATGCATTACTTTTGATTGCGCTATTTTTCTGCACCACTTACTTTTCCCACACACATCCAATTGCTCTTCTGCAGGAATACAAAACATACTCGTATATTACCTCAACTTTAATTGTCGCTTAATGACAACTTAACGCACTCTCAACATTTAAGCACACTCTCCTGCTATCGCCTGCGCTTATCGGTGTGCGGGGGGAAAACTAATTTCAAATGCAAACAATAAAGTCATAAAATGGGAGATGCCTTTCGACGATGATTCCTGAGCTACCCGCACAACCAACACAAAAGACAAACGAACAAAAAGCCGCCCAGAAAACAATCATCCGAAAAAGCGAAAACAAAAACCCAGAAGACCAGAGCGAAAAAAAAACAGAACCACCATCAAACCACAAAAATACCATAAAACTGTCAAAATGACAGCATTTTCTTAACTGTCATAAAAATTTTTAATTATTTTCTTACCAAGAAGCCATAAAATGCTAATGACTTTTATAAGAAAGGTAAATTTCCACCAAAAATATTTGTACGAAGAGAACGCACAACCAAAATGAGCATAAATGGAAAATTTTACGCTTGACGTCACACCAACCAACACACACACACACACACACGCGCACGTACGCTGCACATCCGCACCTCGTACATCCAGAGCTCGTTTTGTTGGAGCATTTAACAGTCAACTAACTGACATTTGACAAAACTGTCAATGCATTAAGGAGCACAAAAGGAATCTCTACGCACACAACCAACACACTCGCCAACACACACACACAAACACGGACACTCCCATCCATGTATACGAGTACACTTTACATTAAGTGCTTTTTTATTACATCTAATATAACAGACTAAATGGAAGCACGCAGGCCAAGACAGCGCCAGGAGAGCAAACGGCACCGGACTAAAACGTTTTTCCGGTTGCAGCAGTCACATGGGCAGTTAATAGTTGTAGCTTTAAGTGTATGTATGAGTACGGTTGTTAATTAACACTGCTATGCAGTGAAATGGGCCAGATTGAGACTAGTACCGTGACTAGTTTGAGACTAATATCATGTGTGAGAGCAGTAACACGGCTAGGTCTAAGCCTTACAGCAAAAGGTACGTTGCAATCGGGTACGATTGGTGTACAAGGAAATAAATCTTATGTTTGCTTGTGTTGAACTAGTTGTGAACTAGTCACATATGGTGAGATGATACTATTTCGTAAGACAAGTACCACTGTGGATGTGGCGTGAGGAGTAATTAGTTTGTGGTTGCCATTTTAGTACGAGTATGTTGAGGACTATGGGACAGTATACTTGTATACCTGCATATATGGGAAGCAACACCCCTGCAGTGAAGTGGTGAACTAGTTCAAAATAAACTAGATGGATGTCAAATGAAATTTGCTGTACTAGGCAACATTTTGAAAAGGACACTGAGGCGTGAACAGCCGATAAAAGTTGCATTAGCTTTCAAAGGCAACAGCTAAGATGTGTGGATGCCGATGAGTGAAATCTCTCCAAATGTTTATGGAGTTGAATTCCTCGAAATCTGGATGGAGTTGGTTACACTCCCATCTCAGCATTTTTGTTAGCTTCTCAGCTAATCTACTCGTAACAACGAATGTGAATTGAGAGTGTGTTTGAGCTGATTGAGCTAAATACAACTCGCAAGGCAATTGCAGAGTCATTTTTCGATTGATATGGTGTGCCTTAATCAAAATCGGTCTTTTGTGTAGTCACTTAGGAATATATTTTGATTCTTTGTGCGCTCCAATTCTTCTAACTGCTGTCAGTTATGACGTCACAGGAGTCTATTTGAAACGACGACAAATGGTAATTAACCATTCTTTGTTTGTAACTGCATGTCTTTCATTGGACTAGTGGCGAACTAGTTCAGTTTGTGAATACCGCTGTACTATTCCCACGAAGGATCAGATTTCGCAGTTTACTGCAGGGTTGCCTGTTTGTGTGTGTGCAGGGGATGTGTGTTTTAGACAAGCGGGGCCAACAATTGTGACATGGCAGGGCATGTGACGCTTAAGCAAATGTTATGTTAAATTTTTTCGGCACTGCTGTCACACAATGTATGTGTAAGTACGATGTAAATGTGTAGGTATGCAATGATAAAGGTAAAAGTAGTTAGAACGAAGCAGCGAAATATTAAGTGAAAGTCAACCGTGCGTTAAGTTGGCATGTAATAGCATAGAAAAATCGTGTTTGCGTTTATGATATCACATGTAACAATCATACGCATGCACACACATGAACACCAAAGCATACACACGAACCCACACTCAACCAAGCACCCAATTATAGAGCAGTAGTAAAATGGAACAAGCACACTCGTATAATTAAAACGATACAGAACAGTTAGGGAGGTGAATAGAGATGGGGAAAGGGTCATCAGAAAGTGCCCTTTTAAAATAGCTGCACACATACGAGCACTTTAGCTAGGACGATATTAGACGGGAGTCATTTAATCAAAGCGTATTATTAGTCAGTCTCGTAGGACACAGAAAAACGCAGTCTAAAGTGCTTCGAGGCAGCGAAACAAAAACGAGTTTAGTGGGTTAAACTCCCACACTTCAACTTTCGATAGTTTGTACCCAAAGCAAATATAAAAAGGTGTAAAATGTGTTTAAGAGTCTCATGCTACTGCTGATTATAGTTCACAATTGGCAGCAGAATTCCTCGAACTATCAACTAGAAAGCCACTTATGGAGGTCCTGGCGATCTACAAGGTTGAGGCAGTGGCTAGTAAAGTGAGTTCATATGTGAGATGGCCCCAAAAATATGCCATCTTACCACAGGAGCTAACATATTAAATAAAATAGGATTGAATTAAATATATTTGGAGTCAGAGTAGTTTCAGTTATTCCTCCTCTAATAAAGTCTCAAAGATTATTCTAAAGGCTTTCATCAACTTCTTCACTCAGGCGCATATCAAAGGAGTGTCCTGTGAACTTTTGTTTCTACGAAAATGAGCAGAAATGTCACTCAATGTGAGTCATGACATGTAAACAATAATCAAACCTAATCACTTCCTCGCTACAAAAGAAACCCCCCAATATAAATGTGAGTCATGAAAGCGGTAAAAAGGTGCTCAACACAAGTGGGAACCGAATGTGCCGACACCACTTCACACAGGGGACTATTTCTGTTCATTCTAAGGTACCATCGTATCGGACCCAATGAACTGGCGGCAAACTACATCCTTCGTTCTTGAGTAAATATCCTGCAGCACTGCCAGGGATTGAAAAACAGTCATTGGTTTATAAGTCTTTCCTTACTTTAAATTCAAGTATATAACAAATTTGATATTTCTTGAAAAAAATAATTTATATGCCATGCCTCGTCCTTCTATTCGACCACCTCCTGGCAAGTATTTACTTTTTTTTGTCTCTAACAAAATACCAAGCATAAATAATGAAATATTTCTGATACGCTCTCATATATCCTTTTTTTTCAATTATGACTGCTTAACAGCTTGACCAATTTCTTAGACAGGCCATTTGTGCCTTTGTGTGTGCCATTGTGCGGATTTGTACTGCAATGTGGCATACATCATGAAGCAATCAAGCGTGCAACCGCTGCTGTAGGTACACGTATCGATATTAAATTACAAATTGCCACACACATGCATAGAGAGAGGCGGATGCATACGTACTCGTAAATATATAGCCATATCCAGCAGAGAAAATGAGTATATATGGCTGGTACTTTAGGGGGCATATCGTAAATGTCTATTGTGACCAGTTAAACATTGTTGTCCTCTACGAATCCTTCCATGGTCTCAAGGATTGGTTGGTAGTCTTAGTGTCTGAAATGAAGTAATTTCCCGTGTCTACTCATTCAATTTGTGAAGTGATTCGACTGGGGTTTGACTGAAACTAAGCAACTTAATTTCTTAAAAGCAGTGCCTTAGAGAGGTACCTTCAATGTAGAGAGGCGGGTGCATACGTACTCGTAAATATATAGCCATATCCAGCAGAGAAAATGAGTATATATGGCTGGTACTTTAGGGGGCATATCGTAAATGTCTATTGTGACCAGTTAAACATTGTTGTCCTCTACGAATCCTTCCATGGTCTCAAGGATTGGTTGGTAGTCTTAGTGTCTGAAATGAAGTAATTTCCCGTGTCTACTCATTCAATTTGTGAAGTGATTCGACTGGGGTTTGACTGAAACTAAGCAACTTATTTTCTTAAAAGCAGTGCCTTAGAGAGGTACCTTCAATGTAGAGAGGCGGGTGCATACGTACTCGTAAATATATAGCCATATCCAGCAGAGAAAATGAGTATATATGGCTGTTACTTTAGGGGGCATATCGTAAATGTCTATTGTGACCAGTTAAACATTGTTGTCCTCTACGAATCCTTCCATGGTCTCAAGGATTGGTTGGTAGTCTTAGTGTCTGAAATGAAGTAATTTCCCGTGTCTACTCATTCAATTTGTGAAGTGATTCGACTGGGGTTTGACTGAAACTAAGCAACTTAATTTCTTAAAAGCAGTGCCTTAGAGAGGTACCTTCAATGTAGAGAGGCGGGTGCATACGTACTCGTAAATATATAGCCATATCCAGCAGAGAAAATGAGTATATATGGCTGGTACTTTAGAGGGCATATCGTAAATGTCTATTGTGACCAGTTAAACATTGTTGTCCTCTACGAATCCTTCCATGGTCTCAAGGATTGGTTGGTAGTCTTAGTGTCTGAAATGAAGTAATTTCCCGTGTCTACTCATTCAATTTGTGAAGTGATTCGACTGGGGTTTGACTGAAACTAAGCAACTTATTTTCTTAAAAGCAGTGCCTTAGAGAGGTACCTTCAATGTAGAGAGGCGGGTGCATACGTACTCGTAAATATATAGCCATATCCAGCAGAGAAAATGAGTATATATGGCTGGTACTTTAGGGGGCATATCGTAAATGTCTATTGTGACCAGTTAAACATTGTTGTCCTCTACGAATCCTTCCATGGTCTCAAGGATTGGTTGGTAGTCTTAGTGTCTGAAATGAAGTAATTTCCCGTGTCTACTCATTCAATTTGTGAAGTGATTCGACTGGGGTTTGACTGAAACTAAGCAACTTAATTTTTTAAAAGCAGTAAGCTGATTACTGACTTGCAGAAAATGAGCTTCAGCCTACACAAAGAGAGTAATTAGAGGCAAATAGTCTCCAATTCCTGTTTTTAAAGAATACACTTCGAAATTATAGCACCTCGGAAGTGATGGGTAAAATAGGAACTTCAAAATCACACGTTGGACATTTTGCATACACGAATCTCAGGATAACACTCTTGATCTTTCGTATATACAATGCTCAGGATAACACTCTTGATCTTTCGTATATACAATGCCCAGGGTACCACTCTTTGCAATTCACATATACGAGGCAGAAGCTAAGACTCTCTACATTTCATATACATGGGGTTCAGGGTAACACTTTCGAGCTTTCAAATATACTTGACTTGATTATTTATCTTTCATACACACAGTACCCAGGCTAACAGCACTCACCTTTCATCTCTTCTTGCAAATTATTCTTCAAGTAAACTTTCCTATAGACATTCTTATGAAGTTGACAACATTCTTTCATTTCGCCAACTCCATGAACGTTAATCAAATTCTCTGCTGGGATATATCTGCTGCAAGCATTCATCAATCTAACCGCTAATACGATTAGCAGCTCAGCTACGACTAATTGCGGTAACCCCTTATTCTGTAACAATGCAGACTAAGCCAACTCGCAAAACAAAGGCATTAACGCATCGGCCAACTATCCAACCAGGCGATAAACCAACCTATCAACGAACGAGCAGTCCAGGCGACCCAGTATATTTTGCTTCTCTCGACCGCATAAATAATTCTTAGCGACGATATGATAATATCGTATTACATGTTATATTCAGACACACTTTACACACACACGCAATAAATGCCCCTGGCATACGTAGCAAGGGCAGCAGACAGTAAAGAAAAAAACAATAAAAAATTATTATGAACGCATATCCTGAATATCCTTGGCAATACTTCATACTTCATAATACTCAAAAGGAAAAAAACAGAAAAAAAATTAAACAGCAACAAGACAATTGATATGTGCATGATACAACAAAAACAAGACAATAACGAGGCAATTGATACGTGTATGAGAGAACAACAAAAAAGCAACCTGCCTTCATTTGTTGTAATTGTATTAGAACTCAAAGTGTTGACTGTGATATATCACAAGTACAAATATTTAGCAACTAGCAAGACGGAGAGACGGTTAGTTAGACATACAGACGGGGAGACAGGCGCAATGACACATTTTGTTGTGATATAAAAGGCGTAAATGTTGAAATTTCCATTGATATTTATAAATTGGATTCAATTACATAATTGTTCAGCAATGCAAAAGGAAACAAAGAGTTGAGAAATACTAGAGAGAGAGTTATTGCGTTCGATATTTTATTCATAAATTCTATACTAAGGATACAGACAATGGGGCACAAAACTACGTAGTACTTAGTGTTTAGAAGTACTGAAATTAAAGTTACAAAACATTTTTAGTTGAAGAGTAGCTTAATTCAAATCCTTACTACTTTCAGTGCTAAGGACATACACAACAAGGAAAAACATTTTCCACAAAATTTCTTTTATTAGTTTAGAAATAAGCAAATTAATGTTTCCTAATATATTCATTTCAAGAAAACTTTAAAAACTCAATAGTTTAAATTAGATACTTAAAACAAATAAAAATTAAAAACTTAGTTTTTGAATACTGAGAAATTGTTATATTGAAAGTGGTCATTGAAGTAGACATGGTGCTCAGTAACCTGCTGATGATATTTAGTGTCCCTTCATGCCCATATTTAAATACTCAAATGCCCATAAATCGTCTCTGAGTGACTAAAAGTGGACAATAGATTAAAAAGGAGCAAAATGACAAAATGAATGAGAACATTTATTTTGATTATCAAACTTAAAACTGAAATAATCCTATTAGAATACCGGAAAGTAATAATCTCGCGGAATGATTTCGTGTGCTTGGTATTGAAACATAAATGATTGCATACTTTTAGGATCCAATTTGGAGTTTGAGAATGAGTGCAGCACCCTATGTATTTAAGCCAAGACACATTCCATGCAGATAAAAACTTCCTTCGAGGTGAAGATAATGTTCTGGAATGTTCTCGTAAACTCCTTCGAGGTGAAGATAATGTTCTAGAATGTTCTCGTAAACTCCTTCGAGGTGAAGATAATGTTTTGGAATGTTCTCGAAAATACCTTCGAGGGGAAGAAAACTCCTTGATTATAGAATATTCTGTGTATTCAGCTACTAAAATAGTTTGCTCTTCGCATCCCGATTGTGGCCAATATTCAAAATACTATTGATCTTTTAACGATTGCTCTTTTCGACCTCCACTCTGCTCATTTCATTTCTTAACACAATCTCCTTGATAGTCACTGCCAAGACTATATTTAAATTCACACATTAATATAGTCATAATGATCCGATTTTTTCTAGTGCCTATTTCAGTGGCCACGTGCTGACCAGGAATAATTTATAGCAAAACAATTTTAGGGAAAATTATGATGTCAACTTTGATGGTATTCTTCCTGAACACCGCACATGTTGAAGACTTGATTAATGTTTAAAAATTAGTTTCAATGACTTAAATGCATACAAATAGAAATGTTTAGGCAGAGGAAGGGCGAGGGGAGGCAGCGAGAAAAATGCAGTTAAATACAAATTTCTATTGCTGCTTGTGTGTCAAATCCGAATATCAAATCGTGTGTCATGACTTTTGTAACAGTTTCAGGACATAACATAAAATATCACTTAGCAATTAAATTGTCAAATTTATATGTATATAAATATAAACATTGACTATGCACACACGCACACACACTGGCATAGATACGCTGACAGACCATTCCACTGACACACCAATTCACTGGCATAAACGTGGCTATTTCAGTAAATAAATAGTGCGTCAGTGTCCGTGCTGTAATATGTATAAATATCAAATCAGTGGGGGACTTATAATGGAAAGGCATCTAGAGGCAACCATGACAGATCCTTTTCAATGATCCTTTAGAATAATTTTATTTGTGGATATTCTACTCATACGTATGCAAAGTGTGGGATGGAATCAGGTTTAAAAAATCATCAGGTGACAAGTTCAACATCTCAATATAACCACGAAAATAGTCGAAGTGGTTTTTGTGGAATTAACTCGGGGCCTGCCTGATTGCCTGGTGTATTAGTCCGTCACTGTATTATATAAATAATTAATATTTTTATTATTAACTCTAATTTATGTATGCAATAATTCCAGCTACTAATCTAAATTCACGTACAGAGACTGGAACAGAGTGGAGAGGATTATTAAACATAAAAATTCCGGAAATGAAACAGAATAAAGGGTTGAATTTTCATTCACAATTTATACTATATTCCAGAGCACGGTGACCTCATTCAATGATTGATTCCAGAACTAAACTCAGAAATATGAATTAAGTAGGTTCTCGGAAGCTGTTAGAGAGAGAGAGAGAGAGAGAGAGAGAGAGTTAGGGAGAGAACTAGACACTGTAGAACTAGGAACTGTAGATCTATAGACTGTAGAACCAGATACTGTAGAACTAGAGACTGGAGAACTAAAGACTGTAGAACGATAGACTGTAGATCTAGAGACTGTAGAACTAGAGACTGTAGATCTAGAGACAGTATGTAAAGAGACTGTAGATCCAGATACTGTAGAACTAGAGACTGTAGAACTAGAGACTGTAAAGCGATAGACTGTAGATCCAGAGACTGTAGAACTAGAGACTGGAGAACTAGAGACTGTAGAACGATAGACTGTAGATCTAGAGACTGTAGAACTAGAGACTGTAGATCTAGAGACTGTAGAACGATAGACTGTAGATCTAGAGACTGTAGAACTAGAGACTGTAGATCTAGAGACTGTAGAACCAGATACTGTAGAACTAGAGACTGTAAAGCGATAGACTGTAGATCCAGATACTGTAGAACTAGAGACTGTAGATCTAGAGACAGTATGTAAAGAGACTGTAGATCCAGATACTGTAGAACTAGAGACTGTAGAACTAGAGACTGTAAAGCGATAGACTGTAGATCCAGAGACTGTAGAACTAGAGACTGTAGAACGATAGACTGGAGAACTAGAGACTGTAGAATTAGAGACTGGTGACAGCATAGTTAATAAATAATCCATTAACAAATTCTGCTGTTTATTCCTTTGTTCAGTCTGGTGTATCAGGAACAGTGTTTTGAATCATCAAAAACTGTGAGTTAAATCTTTCTTATTATCTGCCTCTGTTCTGGAACAGAGGAGTATTCTATTTGATGACAATGTGAGGAAATGTGGCAGAGTTCGATCTCTTTTTCTTTATTCAAAAACTTGTTCCGAGCGGGATTACTCGAAGGAATGCTCCGGTGTGACCAGAGCATCCGCCTACTCAGACACCGCAATGGCTTCATAGTGTCTCATCCATGCTCATAGACCCTCAAAAACTTTGAGACTAATTTCAAATGACTGCCTGGAGTTTTATCCCATCTCTAATCTTCGGTGAAATTTTCGAGGGTAATCTAATTCTTGATAGGGCTGTTTATAAAGAAGCATGTGCAAAAGTTAAAAACATCCACACTCTTGGTAAGTGCAGACGTGCAGGAAGCCAAGGATATTCCGACACTTGATTAGATTATTTTGTTGCATGTTTGTTTCCAACCCGCATGGTGAGCAGCCAATTTTTGGTCCTGCACAATTGGGGAAAATGTTGAACAAATGCACTTAAAATGCAACGTTGTACAAATAAGGGCTTGTTTATACAGTTGATAGATATGCATCTTTGGGCTCACTCACAGGAGCGTGTGTGTAAGTGTGTGGGTGCGTGTGTGGGTGCGTGTGTGTGGACGTGTGTGTGCGTGTGTGTGCGTGTGTGTGCGTGTGTGTGCGTGTGTGTGCGCATCTGTGCGTATATGTTTGTGTGTGTTTATATGTGATTGTGTTACTGCGTTGAATCTTGTAAGAGGAGTATGAGTTTTGTGTCATTTCGGCACATATGGCGCTGAAATCTAAAACCGTGTTAATGTGCTCGGACGAGAGTGCTATTCCACAAAAAATAAATATAAAAATATAACCAAAATAAAACGAAAAGGTACCCTCCAAACAAGGGATACTCGTAGAGTACGCTGTAGTCAACCAAAAATTGATAAGGCAGCATTGCAGTTTTGTTTGTGATGTAGTGTTTGTTATGTAAACAGGATGCTGCACACACACAAACACACTCTCAAACACAAACACACACACACATTCACTTGAACACTTAAAAACCACACAGAGCAATACCACTACATGAACATTCTCAGCCACAGCCGCAGTCACAGTCCCAGTCACAGTTCCAGGCACAGCGGGGCCACATTTTGACTCACATCCGTTAAGTGTGTTGTAATTTTTGTGTACGCGTATTACGAACGAGAGCACACAAGTGCACGGCTTTTGATTGCGGCCCAGCATACGAATACACACTGGCACAAGTCGCTCGTCTATTTGCGGTTTAATCTACGCCTAGCGCACAAAAACGCCACAGCGCTTATCTTGGCATAGCAAAACAAAAAATGTCACTTAATACTTTTTGTTGTTATTGTTGTTATTTTTTGTACTTATTTTTTCCTCTAAGCGGGACAATTCGCTACGGAAATTCTCATTCCATTCGCTAAGCTCTACAAATGATTCCAGCTTTTTAGTGTTTTTCTTCGTATTCTTATATTTTTAGTCATGAATTCAATTGGCGGTGATATGTCACTTGTTCAAAATTAATTTAATGCATATTTTTAAGCAGTTCAACCATGCTTTCAATTGCGCTACATGCGAAACGTCGGCATACATTGTTTTGCATTAGAAGCTGAAATAAATGAATACAAGTGTGGAGAGTAAATGTCAATAATTTTTATGTTTATGTTCTGATTCTTCACTACGAGATTCATAAAAACATGATAAAAGCTTGAAACAAAGAAAACAATGAAACAAAGGAAGTCAGAATAAGGACGAAACATTAGACTCAATGGAGCTCTCACGGGACATTGTCTAATAAGAAATCATGCAAGAAGAATGGGAGTTTATATGCATGATTTCTGCCGCAGCTGCAGAAACAAGGAGGAACTGGAAACGGTCCAGCATCTCTTCTGTACATGTCCAGCTTTTGCTAGAAATAGGGAGCGTTTCCTAGGATCCCACTTCTTACCAAAAGCCTTCGCTTTGTAAAAGGCTCAGGGTGGTTCAATCTGGAGGGGGAAGAGTAGCCATGCCTCGCATCCGCGGCTCACAACGGACCCAACTGTTGGTCTAAGTGGCATCACAGGTTTATTGGTGATGCGGCTGCCCTACCTACCTACCTAAGGACGAAACAATAGCTGGATATTTGTCCAACTAGTTTAGGAGAACTTTGAAAATGCATCAGCTCATATAAGGAAACAATAATTTACATTTCATATGCCTGAAAAAACACTGAAGGCCGTGCCCATGGCTCAATTTGGTTTGAGCATGGTTAGTTGGGTTGTTATCTGCAGAGAGCGTTGTTCAGAAGTTGTCAAGTTGATGGGTATCCTGTATGAAATACCTTCAGTCTACGACCATGTGTTAAGTAAACAATCCATAACACTTCATACAAGTGTGAAAAGAAATTTTCATTAAAAACTTGCAAACCGCAAGTAAAATGGGACAATTTCCCTACAAAAAGTATCATTGAGTAACACTGGTTGAGCATTTACCTTTAAAAGCGTGGCACACTGCCTACTCTTGCTGCAAAATACGAGTATTGCTGTTCAAACTCGTGGACTTTTTGTATAAAAACTTTTTTTATTCCACCCTTAATAAAAATGAACCCTCCATTATGATATTGCCTGACTTTCTTGTAGGTGTAGTAAATAGATTTGTATACGATTAAATTCCATGTCCTTTGTAGAAATATGGTAAGGATACATGCTTTTGCTCTTCTTTATTATGATAATCACACATATAGCAATTACTTACGTAGCATCACGTCAAACATCACTCATGGTTATGTGTTAGTATTTACTTTTTTGGGCGTGGAAGCTATATGTGATTTATACTCTACTGTAGAGTCATGCTGAAGCCCACCAGTGACGGCTGTCGTAATTGCATATATGCGATTACTGATGTCACTGCTATAAAAATTAGTACTCAAATGTTATCAGTTCTCTATATTTACATATTATAATTGGTTTTTTTTCTTCTATATTCTGTGTTTGTTGTTGTTGCTTATGCAGGGCACTCATTATTTCGATCGCATCTTTTTGATGTGTTGTCTACTACCAACTGACCTTTAAATTGTACTGCTCTGTGGATGAATATGTATGCATGGACGTGTGTGTTCATGGTTGTGTGTGCTGATGTGTGTGTTTGCGAGTGCGTTGTTCTAATTATTTCAATTCCACTGCTGCCTATAAATAAATTTAGCTTTTACTCATACATCTTTGCTGGATTTATGCTAAGAAAGTGTCATAAATGTCATTGCCAGTGTTGGTGATTTATGCGGCACGGCCAGTTTTTTTTTTGTTTTGCTAATTTTTTTCCATTTGTTTTGTTTGTTTATAACGCAATTTTGAATGATTACATTCAGTGGCAGGCAGTAGGTTGCCTTTAGGGGCCGTACTCTAAATTACTGGAACACATTTCAGGGAGTTGCATGCACAAGGGTCTGCATCGCTAAAAAACTGTGCCAAGTGATGCTTGGCAAGCCGGACAATACACACTTAAGCGAACACGAGGAAGACCGACTCCCTTGAATGATATCAATATCACTAGGACCAATATGAGTAAGGCCAATATGAGTAGGGTCAGCAGACTAGATGAAAGAGTTTAATATCAGAAGGACCAGTGGAGAAGTAAGGCGGCATAGATTCTTTGACCGACTAACTGCAGTGTTAGAAGCAAGACAGTGGTAGTGTTAGAACTAAGACAGTGGTAGTGTTAGAAATAACACAGTGGTAGTGTTAGAAATAACACAGTGGTAGTGTTAGAAGTAAGACAGTGATAGTGTTAGAACTAAGACAGTGGTAGTGTTAGAAATAACACAGTGTTAGTGTTAGAAGTAAGGCAGTGGTAGTGTTAGAAGCAAGACATTGGTAGTGTTAGGAGTAAGCCATGTAGTTGCAAACCTGACATTCTGAAATGGATGTACAACATGATAGTTAGGTTCTAACATGTGGAGCAGTGACATGGGCTCAAGGACCCAAATTGCTCACCATGAAGAACACTTTGAACAAAGTACAACGACTATCATGTATTACCGGAGATATGAAAACGTGTCCCACAGCAGCAATGGAAACACTTTTAGATCTTATTCCGCTACATATTACAGTAGAAATGGCTGCAAAATAACCCTATTAAGAATCGTCAAGGAAGGTGCTGGTCGCGAGAAAATTTGTAGCAATAAACAACGAGACAGCATCGTTGCCACTATACCCCACGCGGACCTCCCTAGAGACGATATGAACAATGTATAACTTTGAGAAACGCAATCACAGTTGTGCTTGGGAACAAGAAGGAATGGAAACCTGAATCACTTTAAGATCTCCTAAAAGATCATAACATTAAGTGGTTCACGGATGGTTGAAAAACAGAGGAAGGGATTGGATCTGGTATATTTGGGCCGAGGGTCAACCACTCCGAACCAATGGGGAAATGACCCAGCATATTCCAGGCAGAGATACAAGAAATTCGCCTCTGTGCTATCTTAAACCTTCGACATAACCGTGTGGGTCAAGACATTGCTATCATGTCTGACAGCCAAGTAGCTATAAAAGCACTTAATTCATACGAGATCCATTCTGCGTAGAGCTTTAAAATAAGTTAGGAAGCCTCAACAAGCTTTCCATAATATGGATCGCAGGACAAGGAAGTCACAACAAACTTTCCATCATATAGGTCCGAGGCCACACTGGGATCCTTGGAAATGAAAAAGTGGACAGTCTTGCCAAGAATGGGGCAGCCACACCTTTTATTGGACCTAAACCATTCATTGGCATAGGGGCAAATAGCATAACAGATAAAGTAAGACAGGAGGAAAACTCCAGAAGATCACGCTACTGGGCCGTGGTATCACATTGGGCCATTATGTGTGCTCAAGTGTGCTTTTGGCATACTAGGCGGCCACTTCTACCTACCTACCTACGCTACTGGGGCACACTCTCAAAACTTAGACAATCCAAGCTCATGACTAGGGACTACGACTCAAAACGTGCAGCTCTATGTCTACAAGAGATAGGAGAACTTTGACAGGTCACCTCACAGGCCATCTCACAGGCCACCTGAAAGGCCACCTCACAGGCCACCTTACAGGCGACCTCACAGTCCATCTAACAAACCACTTTCATTTAAGAAGCCACCTCATGAAACTGGGACTCTCACCGGTAAACACTTGTAGATTCTGCACGGAGGCAGAAGAAACACCAGAGCACCTTTTAATCAACTGCGAAACTTTAGCTCGCCGTAGGCAGACATATCTGGGGAATTACTGGCCCGAGGGCCGAGACATTAGAGTAATGAACCCCAACTCAGTGCAAAGTTTCCTTAGAATTGTTGGACTAATAAAAGACATTTAATAGGCATATGCAGGAGGAGTACAATAGATCAAATTGGTCGAGGTACATTTTCCATCTTGATTTCATTCATTCTTTCATTCCAGACAATTGTACGATTATAGACTGAGAAGAATAGAGAAGTGGTATAGACGAAGAGAAGTATATTGATGTAGAGTAAGATAATTAGACAGAGATGGACGAACAGTGATATAGTGATAATAAAGGTATGATACAGACCATCATAAATGTGTGGATATGGAGCAAAATTGATACACTGGCAAAGAATAAGATCGTATACTCATCTAATTATATATATAAAATATGTCGAACAAGAGATGAAGAGATGAACGAGAGATTTGTAAATATTTATTATTTATTATTATTATATCTGACACCACAATTAGTTATGAGTGCAAGGTGTTGGGGGAATCAGTACTAGCTACAGAGGCTTTCGACTCGAAGAGAAAAGGATTTTACAGAAAGAAGCACTTCGGAGACTAAGCCCGTGGCAGGATTTGAACCTGCGATCCTCCGAGTGTGAGTGTGTAAATATTATTCTTACTTAGTGTAGTTATAAACATTATTTTAAAAATTTGCTTAATAATTTTATAGAAAGGATTATTTTTATAAATTTTTATTATAATTGAAATTATTTTTATACTTAATATTTATTTTTAAATTTTTCATTTTTCATTTAATTATTTAATTATTAAAGAATTATTTTTATTTATTTGTATTATAATTGAAATTATTTTTATACTTAATATTTATTTTAAAATTTTTCATTTTTCATTTAATTATTTAATTATTAAAGAATTATTTTTATTTATTTGTATTATAATTAAAATTATTTCTATACTTAATATTTATTTTAAAATTTTTCATTTTTCATTTAATTATTTGTTAAGTTTGTTTTCTTCTCGTCATCCTATTTAGTTAACACTTTCCATTTTCCACTTTGATGTCTGTACTCACTATGAACACATTTTGAGCGAAGCAAAGAGACCTTCAGGCAAGCAGCAATGAAACTGATACTGCCTATTGTAATCCTTTTGCTGGGCCTCATTGTCATCAATTGTCTGCTTTATTATAATCAACATCGCTCATTGTGTTGTGTCACTGCATCACTCCGTCGCCGAGTCTTTGTCAGTTGGTGGCACTACTTTTGAAAATTATGCTTATTTAACGAAATGTCATTTCAAAAATGATGAAGTACTCGTGCCTGTAATTTTAAACACACCGAGAATGGGCGACAGAGTGTTAGAGAAACCTTCTGCGCGGCGCATGCAGCATTTACCGCACGCCGCAAAAGTTGCCAAACTTGTGTAAAAGTCGCATTTATTTTCATTTTTTGTTTTTTGCCTCTTTTGTTGTCGCTGCTGCTGTTTTTGTTGTTATACGAGTATATACGAGCATATCTGAAAACAAACGCGCTTCATTAATTGATTGATGTGCCGTTAATGCTGTCAGTTTTCACCCCACTGCTTAGGCTTTTTCTATTAACACTTATTAATTCATTTTTACCCCCCCCCCCCCATTGCCAACATTGCTTGGCACACTAAGTCAAAATGAATTATTCATAAGGGTAAGTGTGGAAGTCGTGTATCTATGTGGCTGGGTACGTTTATGTGCGTTTGTGTGTGTGTGTGGGTTTGTTTGTTTGAGCGCCTTTATTTCTGTGCTTATTTTAACATTTTTGGAGGGTAATTAAAAGTGACTTTTATATTACGTCAGATTTTTATGCCACCAGCAGCCACAGCAAAAGTGTCAAAGAAGGAGTACGCCTGGCAGTATCAGCCTTGGAACTATGGACTTCATGATGATGTTGCTTTTGTTATTATCGTTGATGGTGTTGCTGCTGCTGCTGCTGTTGTTGTTGTTGTTGTTGTTGTTGTTGTTTTTGTTGTTGCTATTTATGTGGCAGTTGTGTGGAAAGTTACTGACAGTTGGATTTGATGAATTAGTTGCACTAATAGTGAATAGTAGTCGAAAAATGATTGAAAATTTGGTAAAGATTTATTAGGGTCCACAGCCTTAAATAGGGGATTATTGTATATATATATATGTGTGTCTATGTTTGTGTGTGTGTGTGTTATGTGTCAATTTTATGAAAATTATACAAAGTCAGCGGTTAAGGTTGAGTGAGTGAAACTGAGCTCTATTGAAAGTCATCACTTTTAATGCCTATGTTCAATTGAACTGACAAGCGTTGAATTAGAATCAGCTCACTTCCAAAACAGCCCTTCTATTCCAGATACATTCGCATTGCTATGATATGATGGCAGATTGTCAGATAGAGATAGATAGATAGAGTCGCATTCATCTATTTGGGAAGACAGGTTAGGTTAAGAGTGCCTGCTAGGTTCAGACGACACACAAAAGCCAAAAGAGAGACCCGCAGTACTATCAAATACAATATACTGTCTGTATATTGTCTTTGGTACTATCAGGCAGATGTTTAACGCTTGCTTCGGTTCTAAACCAGAGGATACAACAGAGTATATCTCCGACACCCGCTTCTGTAATATTCCTAATGTTAATCAGTGTTTAGGTTCTTGAGTATGGAAGAGTGTGAGATACTCACAGAGAAGATACAAAAATTTGTGCTGAATTGATTGAACTTGAATAAAAAAAAGAAAAAAAAAAGAAACTACAACAAAGAATCAAATAATAAATAAAATAAAATAAATAAAAGCAAATAATTCATCCCAAAATAAACTAATATCATTAAACAAATAAAATTTAAAAAAAAAAAAAAATATAAAAAATAAAAAAAAAATATATATATATATACTCGTATATATATATATATATATATATATATATATATATATATATATATATATATATATATATATATATATATATATATATATATATATATATATTTATATATATATATATATATATATATATATATATATATATATATATATATATATATATATATATATATATATATATATATATATATATATATATATATATATATATATATATATATATATATATATATATATATATATATATATATATATATATATATATATATATATATATATATATATATATATATATATATATATATATATATATATATATATATATATATATATATATATATATATATATATATATATATATATATATATATATATATATATATATATATATATATATATATATATATATATATATATATATATATATATATATATATATATATATATATATATATATATATATATATATATATATATATATATATATATATATATATATAACTTATTAAAGTAAACTTTTCGTAATGAAAAAGATTTTGAAAATTACTTCTTTTCGTTTTCAAAATCTTTTTCATTATTTCTAAAAATTTCCAATAATTTCTCACTTTCTCCTGCACAAAGTCAGCAAACTGGGAAGCAAGCACAAAACTGTTGTCTGCTTGACGGAAAGAAGTTGGTGAAGTGGCCTCCCTAACACACCCATGCATAAGCATCTTCAACCCTTCCTGCAAATGCATTCGTCTGTCGGCGCTGCTAATTCAATTGTCTTGTATGCGGCTAATGATGTGGCGGCATATGTCAATGGAAGTTTCGTTTTCGGGGGAACGTTTTTTGAAAGTCTTCCAAAAACAACTCAGAAATTTCACTAAATTTAAAAGTGGTAATTAAAGTTTTACCCACTCGCTGCTTGACGATGGCAGATTGTGGGAGTAACTTAGAGGAACAGCAGCGGCAGCACCAGCACCAGCAGCAGCACAAGCAAAAACTACAAAAAGTAAAAGCATCTTTAACAAGAAATTGCTATAAATATTCCTCGCACACACACACTCTCGCATACAGAAGTGGTGCATACGGAAGTGGCGCTGGGGTGGTGCTGCGGGCGTCGCTTATGCATGCATGTCTGTGCTGCTATACAAGGAAGCGTCTGCACACACATGCCCACCCATTGGTGGGTGTGTGTGTGTGTGGCATAGTTTTTAAAATTCCTTATAAAAAGTGCTGCAGCAGTTTGCAGCAAGTGCAGCAACTCCCCCTACTAAAAATGTTGTATCATGTTGCATTCTACGCGTTGTGGAGCAGTTTTTCTATATATATATACCACTTGCTTTTTTATTATTTGCTGTTTAATTTTTTCTCCTTCTTTTCCTTTTCATTTTTTTTTTTCTTTTACATTTTTATTTATTTATCTTTTATGGTTTACATACTTCAATAAAGCTGACAAAGTCAGCCAAAGTGCATAAAAGTGCATCTTTAAAGCATAAAAATAGTAAACGGGTTAGTAACGAAAACAGCAACAATGTAGATTGCAGCAACAACAACAACAACAAACACAACAACAACAATAACAGCAACGACAACGAGCACAAAAACCTAAACAAAACTCTTTTTATTGTAATTTTGTTGTTTTTTTTCTTTATGTTTTTCTTCTTTGTGGGGGCAAATGTGGCACAAATAAATATGACTTTGTCTACTTTAGTGCGTGTATGTGTAAGTGGGCAAGTGTGCTTGTTTGTGTGACTGTGTGTAGATGAGTGCTAATAATCTTTAAAATGGACAGGGTAGTAAGGGAATTGCCACTATATTGAGAGCCTCTTCTCTCGCTCTTCAGCGTTGTGTGGTGTAGTGCCACACAGACGCACTTCTTCATTCGCCACAGGCATTGTCATTGGAAGGAAACTGTGTTTATGCCACATATGTAAGAGGGAAATATGGCCGAGTTGTGGTGATGGTGTCAGGAAAATTGTTTCGGTTTTGTGTGGAAAGCTTCGAGAGTTTAAATTGTCATAAAGTGGTTAAGAGTGCCAAATGAACGAAGTGGCTCGATATTTAAATTGCAGTGGTGCAGCCGGGACTCATGCGAAACTACTCTCATTTGTGCCGCACACACCTCGTTAGCATCTTCCGGCAATTATTGCAGTAGCACTGATGCAGGAAAGTTGTACATGCGGGTTGGCTTTTCTGAGGTTGTAAAGCGGCACTCACAGAGCAAAATAATTTGTAGTTAGGGATAAGCAAATGTTAATGAAAGAAGAGAAGCGGTTTAGTGTCTTCAGACATAGACTTACAGACTCAGAGATTTAAGAGGAGTTTAAAGGAAATCTCCTGTAAAGGAAACTGGATTTGTTTCTTAAATTGTGATTTTATTTTTGTATGTAAATTAGGCACAAATTAGTCAGCGCAAGAAGGAATACAAATATCAACTGAAAAATATTGAGGTATATTAGAAACACAATGAAATATAAATGTCCAGCAAAAGGGGAGAACTGGGGCTCAGTCTACATTCAGTGCTTACTTCAAGAAAATTAGATATAAAAGGTAGAACGGCGTTAGAAAATGAAAGGATAAAAGCAAAAATAGAGTAAATTATAGAATATGCAGGAAAATGTCGAACAAAACTATTCAACAAAGATTCAGAATCACTTTTCACCGAAGAATCTTAGGACACACCTTGTTTACAGTGATATGACAACCCTCAGGGAATGAATTCTCAAATTCACAAAGCATTCAAAGTGTATAAGAAATACACCTATTTCCAACTAATCTGAGAAACTAAGGACATTTCTTGGTTACAGTGACATGATAATCTTCCGAGAATGAATTCTCAGATTCACAAAGTGTTCGAAGAGTATAATAAATATACCTATTTCCAACTAATCCGATATAAATGAACGGATCAATCAAATGAGACAACTGACTGGTCAGGTGTTTAGAAACGCCAGCAACATGAGGCAGATCACATCTTGGAAAATATAACAACAACACCATGCCAGCTATAATTGTGTGGTGCGGTTTATTATTTTCTCAGTGTAGCTTTAAATCAGAAATGAGAACTGTATCTTTTAAATGAATTAAAAGAACGCATATTACGTTACAAACTGAGGCTTTATCTCTAAAAGAAAATTATGTAGAAATAAGCTTTTAGGGACATCGTTCTTCGAAGGATTGCTACATATAAAGAATATTCCTCTATCCACGAGAGAGATATATACGAGTATATATAAAACTACTCGTATAGCCAAGCGGCCATAAAATCGCTGGAGCCAGTAATACAATCCTCAAAAACCGTGGTACAATGCCATAAAGTATTAATTGAATTATCAGAATACTTTAATATAAACCTGGTCTGGGTGACGGGCCATAGAGATATTGAGGGCAATTGCAAGGCTGATGAGCTGGCTAGAGATGGGACAACATTAACTATCCTTCCGGATAAAGTTCCATTGCCAATGCCTTTAGCAATATGCAAATTAGTATTAGATAGCTACACTGTCGAAGTGGCATATGTTAGATGGGGACAGTTACCATCCTATCTAACAAGTCGACAAAATTGGCCGGAATGGAATCGCTCAAAACTGCGGTTGAAATTTAACAGGCAGGATATTAAAGTGCGATAGGGATACTGACGGGTCACTGTTTGATTGGTAGACATGCAAGTAGACTGGGGGTACCCCACTATGACTTTTGTAGGAGCTGTCAAGATGTGGAGGAAGAGGAAACCATGGAACCCCTCCTGTGTGGGTCCACGGCTCTTTACATAAAAAGGTTCTCCACTCTTTGAATTGCAATTGACAGCATTAAGAAAATTTCCCGGATGAAGCTAACGAAATTGGCTACTTTTATCAAATCCACTGGATGGTTTAAGGAGGATCCGAAGGGAAAAAGCTCTAGTGTCCACAATGGGCCTTGAACAGGCCTAAGTGAGTCTTAGGACAGCCATATAGCCTACCTACCTACCTAGAAGGATTGGAGTCTGTAACTCCAGGACTGTGAGACCATATTGCTTGTCTGAAGCAGAAGCAGCAATACCACATACCGGTATGAGCTCAGTTAGCCTGCCCACAAATCGAATGCTTTTTGAGTCATACCCAACGCGGAAGGTATGAGTATGAAGATGAAACGCGAGAGCTGGAGCAGAATCGCAGCTCTGGAAACTTTTTCCATGGTATCTACATATATAATAATATATAATTCAACCCCAATAATTATATATTATTCTATATGCAGACACCATGGAAAAAGTTTCCAGAGCTGCGATTCTTCCCCAGTTCATACTTTGAGTATGTGTAACCAATTGGTTTGAGTTAGAGTGGTACGCCACTCTTCGTAGACTCCAATTCAGGAGTTGCTCTATCTGTGATGAAAGCAAGAAACAATTTGTTAGAATGTTGTTTGCACCACAATGGGTGGCGATATCACGGATAGCAAATAAAGCCGCATATCAAAACTCCTTATAAGTGTTTAGGTAGATCTGTGGTCTTCCGGTAGCACAATATTTGTATTTATTTCTCTTATAAATTTAATGCTTTTACCGTGCTGCCATTGCACTGACTGAGTTCTGCAAATCATTGGTACGATATCTGCAGATAGCTCAGGTTTTAGTGCTGGTTTCTGTTGGCTTTTATGACTCTGGGGTAATAAAAAAAGCGCTACAAATTGATGCTGTAAATCGATTTTGACTGCAAAACTGGTTTTGAAATTCCCATTCGGCTTGGCGGGGGTATTCGAAACCAAAAGATGCGATAAGCAATTCAAATGAATGCGCGAGCGGCCGCTCTTATCGTACGCGCAAAGACGCTGCAAATTGCCTCAGTGAACGATGGAAAGTACGAGTGTATAAAATTGAAAAAAGCCCATTAAATCAAAAAGTAAAGGAAAATAAAAATAAAAATAATACAAAAAATATTTACAAAATAAAGAAGCAGAAAAGGCAAAACAGATGTACAATTTTAATGAAGAGTGAGTCGCGGCGCAGACACAACTTGAGCAAATTCTGCGTAATCTACATCAGAAGCCTAGGCACAAATTGGCTCCATTCAGCAGCACAGCCCGCAAAAAACACACATTTGAATAATGCAAAACAAATTCCAAATGAAACTTGAATTGTTCTAGAAGTGTAAAGAGGCGGCGCAGTGCGTTACTGGCATTCATGTTGCAAACGGATGACGTACTTCTAAATGAAATTCCAATTACGAGCAATTCTTCAATGAACTGCAATTATTTGATATTTTAGTTTCTATTTTATGTTATTTTTTAAACTAATTTGCTTCTTGTGTAATTTAACAACAAATATTTAAAAAATGCAGCCGTTTATCTGTAACGGAAGCTGATGCCGCTGCCCTTTTTTCCTACCAGCAAACACGTACGATAGGAGAGTGTTATCGAATTTAAGGCAGCGGCGAAGGGAAATGAGTACAACAAAACTTGCACACTTGTGCGCTGCTCACAGCAGCTGTAAAAGAGTACTCACTCACGATAAGAGAAGAGAACCGGGCACGACCGTGGGTCAACGTAGGATGTGATGAATGCTTGACACCCATGCCACTTCGGAGAAGTCAGCAAGTCCGTAACGAAGCAGGAAGCAAACTCGCCCACGTACACGAGGCTAAAGTAAGCAGCCAGCGAGTAGGTACGGGCGATCGAGAATTCGAGATTCAGCTGGAAGACTTGTAGAAGAATTTGCTGGAAAATGTGTCAATGGATGGAGAGAACTTGATACTCTTGGATTTTATGTTCTTAAATTTTGGTGACAGTTGGCGATGTAAGACGTAGAGAGACATAGAGAGAGACAGAGAGAGAGATAGACAGAGAGAGAGAGAGAGATGGAAATACAGAGAGATAGAGAGATAGAGAGAAAGAGGGAGGGAAAAAGAGAGAGATAAGGAGGTAGGGAGAGAGAGGGATATAGTGAGGGAGAGAGATAGAGAGAGAGAGAGAGAGAGGGAGATAGTGAGGGAGAAAGAGAGATAGACATAGAGAGGGAGATAGACATAGAGAGAGAGAGAGAGATAGATAGAGATGGAGAAAGAGAAAGACAGAGAGATAGAGAGAAAGAGAGAGACAGAGATACAGAGATAGAGATAGAGAGAAAGAGAGAGGGAAAAGAGGCAGATAGAGAGATAGAGAGAGGGAAATAGTGAGGGAGAAAGTGAGATAGAGAGAGGGAGATAGTGAGGGAGAAAGAGAGATATAGATATAGAGAGAGGGAGATACAGATAGAGAGGGAGATAGAGATAGAGAGAGACAGAGATGGAGAGCGAGGTGCAAAGCACAAGAAAAATCGAATCCAAAAGAGAGTTTTTCTTTTTAGTGTAACTCAGTTTTTGGGTTCCAATGATTGGAGTTTAAAAAGGATATGATAAAGTGACTCGCCCTTATTCTCATGGTCCCTTACAGGGAGAAAAAAAGCATAATTTGTACCTGAGTTTATATTTCGATTTTGGGTTCCCATCAGGTAAAATGTGCACCCCCTTTTCTATGTTCCGAAGATGGACGTGCTGATAGAAAGTACTCGTATGGGATCATTTCGCTTTTAAGTTTTTAAGATCGAGGAGGACGAATATAGTTTTTGTGATAAGTTTTGATTTTTCTTCCCTGGGACCCAAAGTTGCCGTAAAAATAGTAAAAATTATGTGCTTCCCCACGAATTCAAAGATGGTTTATTTGAATTTTGATTTCTCGAGTTAATGGAGAAAGTACTTGCTAGGTTCACCGGTTTCTGCAATTCAAAACTTTCCTAACCAAGAATTACTTTTCCAACGTTGCCGTAAAGGACTTAATAATTCGTATTCATGACTTCTCAGATTGTTAACTCCTAGAAGTGCTCCAAAACGTTGGACATTGCTGTTCAAGCTTATGCCGCGAAATAAAATAGTCATACTGTTTATGTTTCTGCATTTGTGATTCAGCATTTGAGTTTCTGCGGCTACGTTTTTATGTTTATGTTTTCACATTTTTTTCTCTGCATTCATGTTCCTACATTTTATGTTTCTACATTTATGTTTCTAACCTCATGGTTCTATAATTATTTTTCTATGTTTATGTTTCTACGTTCACATTCCTATATTAATGTTTCCGAGCTTTATAATTTTAAATTTATAGTTCCATGCCTATATTTTTTCGTATATATTTGTATTTGTCCGTTTAGGTTTCTGCAACTACGTTGCTATATTTATGTTCTTCTGCATTGATGTTCCTACACTTATGTTACTAAGTTTATATGTTTAATGTTTCTACATTTACATTTCTAACCTCATGTTTCTAGGATCATGTTTCTATGTATATTTTTTTTAAGTTCACATTTATATATTTATGTTTCTGTGTTTATAATTTTATATTTATAATTTAATTTTTCGTTCATATTTGTATTCTTATGTTTCTGCTTTTATGTTTCAGCATTTAAGTTTCTGCGACTACCTTTCTATGTTTATGTTCTCACATTTGTTTTTCTGCAGTCATGTTCCTAAATTTTTGTTACTACATTTATAATTCTACATTTATGTTTCTACATTTATGTTTCTACATTTATGTTTCTACATTTATGTTTCTACATTTATGTTTCCACATTTATGTTTCTACATTTATGTTTATTACCTTATGGTTCTAGGATAATGTTTCTATGTTTATGTTTCTACGTTCACATTTTTATATTTATGTTTCTGTGCTTTATTATTTTATGTTTATAATTAAATTTTTCGTTCATATTTGTATGTTAATGTTTCTGCAGTTATGTTTCAGCATTTAAGTTTCTGCGACTCACACTTGTTTCTCTACATTCATGCTACTACGTTTATGTTACTATATTTATATTTCTACATTAATGTTTCTACATTTACGTTTCTAAGCTCATCAGTCTAGGGTTATGTTTCTATGTTTATGCTGCTGAGTTCATGTTGTTATATTTATGTTCCTGTGCTTTATAATTTTATACTTATGATTCTAGAATTATGTTTCTACGTTGATATTTGCATGTTTAAGTTTCTTCTATTATATTCCTGTATTTATGTTTCTATGTTTATGTTTTTACGATTTTGTTCCTACGATTAAGTTTTTATGTTTATGTTCCCACATTATTTGTTCTTCTTTGCAGTTTCTATATTAAGGTCTCTACTTTTATGTTTTTGTATTTATGTATCTCCGATCATATTTCTATGTTTATGTTTTTACATATATGTTTCTGATTTTTCGCATGCTTAAGCGAAAAATTCCATATATTTATTGTTATATATTTCCGTTTCGCTGGTTACAGTTTCTCCTTTCTATGTTCCCATTGTTCCATATTTTTATGTTTATGTTTCTAAATTTACACCCACTCTTTGTACTTAGGTTCATGCTTCTAAATTCACACTATTTCACATTTATATGATCAAGTTACTATATAATCATTGTTCTATACCTGTTATTGATACCTATTATTGATATGTGCAATGTTCTTGATTTTTCTATGTTTGTGTCAAATATTAAAGCGAGAGTATGTTTCTGTGTAAAATTGTTGGTAATTTCATATTTCTTCATTTTGGTATTCGTTCTTATGCAAGGACTGAGAACAAATATTGAATTTAAACGAATAACGCACAGGTGGAGCTGCGGTGAGAATTTTTGATGCCTTTCACAGGTTGCAGGGATATCCTGCTGGGCTCAGAACGCAAAGCTGACGCACATATTCCCATGTCTTGACTTTTAAGCAGAAGGTAGCAGACTCTTACACAGCTGTCTCCACAAATAGCTGTATTTTAATTTACGCTTAGATACTCGTACTTTTTTCATAATTTTTTTTGCGTCTTCCGTTTTACAAACACACATACAAACACACACAAACAGACACAAAAACAAATTCAATGGCAAAGTTGCTGCCACTTTATACATTCTGTAAACTCTTTTTTGTTACTTTTTTGTGTGTGAGTGTGCAGATGCGTGTGTGTGTGTGTTGTGTTTAAATAAACTATCGATTACATTTTGATTGCAACTGGGACCCACAAGAAGTGCATGGAGTACCCAATGCACTTGTGTCATCAGCTTCATCAGTTCCGTATGTTCGCTTGCGTTTTTGTTGTTGTTTGTTTTGGGTTGGCAACATTGATCCAGACGTTGCACTTAGGTGCAGCTGTCATTTGTCATTAGGAAAATTGGTTTTATTACACACACATACACACACACGCATACAATACACGTATGCACTCAAATACAGAAACACAGCCACTGACACTGAACAATATCAAACCAAAAACCAAATAGTCCACAGCAAAAGCTATGAAAATTAAAATGTCATTTCGGACATTTGAGTAATTCTTGTGATGTTGTTGTGTAATGTCTGCTGCTGCTGCTACTGTTGTTGTTGTTGTTATCACCGTTGTGGTTGCTGATGTGTCGCCTCTCTCTATTACAACACATTTCGTATAAAAACATTTGAAATATTCCTTAATTTGATTTGATTAACTTGTAAAACAAATTTCAAACTGTCCACAAATTAAACACACATCCAGTGTGTGTGTGTATGTGTGTACATTTTGACATTCTTTGAGCTTTCTTAATGGCATTGCATATAAAATTTATTTTAATGTTGTGTGAAAACAACCTGGGCGAATGAAATGTCCCGCCTCAAGCGGTGCGGTGTGCTTTTAAGAGCAACAACACAAAAGCACCAACAAAAAATTATCCAACAACAGAAAAGAATGTGTATAAAAAAACCCTGGTATTAATTTGAATTTTATGTTTTTAAAATAAAAGAAACACTTCGACATAATGTCCCGTAAAAAAGAACAAAATTAAACCAAATTTACTAACATGCTCGCATGGTGCACCTACAAAGGGCGGACGGGAAATTAGGTCAACCCAACAACGCAGGAATATAACAAAAAACGGACAACTTTGGCCGCCATGTTAAACACTTAACACCGTGGAATTGTGTAAATTAGTTGGTTAGGATTAGGTTGGAACTTGTTAAGCATGCTCCAGGTCGTATCGTGAGTAGGAGCTGTGATTAAAAATTTCAATACCCGCACACACACACACACACATATATATATAAATCCCTAGAGTGGATTAGTGGAGTCAAACTATTTTGACTGCAGAAGCTAAAAAGTACTCTAAAAAAGTTGTGTGGAAGATTGTCAGGTAATGGAGTGGAGTGCCACTTTTCGCTATCGAGAATGTTGCCAGTATAAATCTCAACTCTAGAAGACTGCTAGGAATATTCTCGTAGGTTATTCATACAATTTAATGTTTCATGTATAGCTAAAAGTGTCGTTGGAGAGAATGGTCTTCGAGGAACATTTAATATTATGCGAAGTGAACTGTAAACGGAATATTGAAAATTCTGCAAAATAATCTGTTCGAAACAGATATATTGAGAATTTCAAAAAATTAGATCATTACTAAGAAATGTGGCAGATTCAACGATTCAAGTAACAACAATAATTTGGAAGGGTTTTATAAGAGAATCTCAAGAAATGTGGATAAGTCAATAGAAGGAAAGAAATCAGGTCTGTAAGAATGAAAAAATGTCATACAAATGCAGCTGGAAGCAGATCAAAAAAAATATACTATTAAAATAGCGATGAAATCATTCATTTAAGAAAAAAATACTGCTGGAATAAAATAAAAATACTGCTAAAAAATATGTGAATGGATCAGTCATTACAACAGGAATAAAATGATTTCGGGGAGAGTGATAAAATTCCATAGGAATAGACCTGGAAGCAGGTCCTAACAAGTATAGGGCTGGATCAGTCATTACAATAGGAATGAAATCATTTCTTGGAGAGTGGAAAAATGCATAGGAATATACCTGGAAGCACTTCCCAAAACTATAATCCTTGATCAGTCATTACAATAGGAATGAAATCATTTCTTGGAGAGTGGAAAAATGCATAGGAATAGACCTGGAAGCACTTCCCAAAACTATAATCTTTGATTACAATACGAATGAAATCATTTCTTGGAGAGTGCAAAAATGTCATAGGAATGAAGCTGAATGAAGCTTCAACAACAAGTGAATACTGAACAAGTCATGTCTTTAAAAATGCAAAAATGCACAGGACTAAACCTGAGAGGAGGGTCTGAAAATTCAATTATAATGATGGAATGATTTGTAGAGTGAGGAATATACGTTATTTATAATATATTAGGAATATATCTAAGTTCTACCGGTATCTTAGTGCTATGTATAAAACAAAGCGATTGTAGAAAACTAGAAAGGATAAGTTATTGGAATGATGATCTGTAGAAATGCTAGGGGAACACAGTTCAAGTATTCTCATATATCTTTGAAAGCCTCTTGAGATGAGTATCGCTCTATTGCAGTGGATTCTAACTTAACAATTGAAAGAATTGTACAAATTTGATTAAGTAAAAACAAAGAGCTTTAAGAATGCTACCTCAGTTGATTAAATAAATCTGCAGCTTTCCGAGAAATGAAAAACAGAGTTTAAAGTAGAGTTCAAGATAGTAGAAACATTGTCGGGAATACAGCGTTCTTCTTCAGGAATGTTGGGAATGGAGATGGAACGGATTGTATCTAAAAGATACATAAAACGTTGTAGTAAAATCCAAATAAGTAAGTTCTTGAAGTATCCCTTTGATCAGTGGAATGGTGCCGACATATTGGTGAAATTGGATTAAGCCAAAGACTTCAGTAATGAACAAATATTGTTTTGGTTTATTTGAATGCAAATCTTCAACAATGTAGAAAGATAACAAGAATAGCGATTATTTTGATGTGGAGGAATTATATTGTAATTTAACTTCAAGAATCCAGAAATATCACAAAAATCGGGATCTATTTGAATATGTGAAGTTGACATGGTGTTCAAGTTTTGGTATAATACAAATTTCATTTCAATTCATCTTTTTCCTATGCTCAGACTTATATTGTACTTGAGATTTTCCAGTCTTCTTATGATTGGCTTTAAAGAAATTTCTGGATTTCAACTAAAGTGGTTAGAATTGCCAATTATCACCATCAGTATAAACTGTGATATTCTATACACACTGAGGCAGACTACAAGTATGCTTCAAACTCAGCTTCTTCCTCGTTGGCATACAATTTCATACAAATTAAATATGTGTGATGTATTAGGAACATTACTATACACGCATACTTACAACACATAAATAGGAGCACCATGCCCTATCAAACTCCTCACTTCATCCTCACAATTCGTTGCTACTTGATATCGACTCAGAGAAATATTTCTCTAAATTTCTTTTAAATGTGTAAAATCCATTTTGATTGTTTGCCAAAACTGGAGTATTCAATTTCACTGCTAGAACAAAGCACAGTGAGGGAGATGTGTTGCTGCGATAACCCACAACAGCAAAAACAATTTAATTTGTCGATGCAACTTCAGTGATAACGTTGACAACAACAATAGAAACAGTCACAGTCAGCGTCACCATCACCATCACCAACGCCGCAGTAAAACGCAGTGTTTTGTAATTTAATCTAATTCACATAAGAATAGAAAATTAACGTGGAAATTTGAAAGAAAAATAAAACCCCCCTGGAATAAAAAGTAATAATGTAAGAATATGAAAAACATCAGCACCGCTTAGGCAGAATGCCACATGATATGTCACGTGTGTCAGACTGTTTGTCAATTTGATGGGTCTATTACCAACAAATTTTCAACCATTTAAACGTGGCCGCGCATTAAGTCCACAAATTTATGTTGAAAGGGAAATATCACCATCGCCGGGAGATAAATTGAAATGAAGTTTGTTTTTATTGTCGCGTGTATACATTTTGATGGCCGTGCAAATGCTGTAAACGCATACAAGCCATTTTGTCGTAATTAACATATTAACTAAGCCAGTTTAAGAGCTTCGAAGTGGCCATAAATGCCAATTTGATATATCATACTTTGGGGGGTTATTAAGCGATCATTCGCATAACTGCGCATACGATTAAATCCCACGCAAAAGTAAATAAACAAACAAACAAACAAACAAATAAGCCAACAAAAACAAAAAAATATAAATAGAAACAAAAAAATCCCAACAAAAAAAAAGTAACAAACAAGAAACAAAATTAAAATTAGAAGAAAACAACTCGCAACGAAGTCCGCTAATCAGGCAGGAAAAAGAAGCCCACATTCGTGTGATTGCTGATACTCGAACATTTGAGTGCACGCTACATCACGGTGTGGTGAATTAAACCATGTCACACGAGAGCTCACTAAGCAGCGAAGAAAATGAGAGCAGAAACCTTAAGAGGAGTCACGGAAATTTGGTGTATATAATTTATTTATTTAAGTATTTAACTATAATTTTATTTTTATTATTTATTTACTTCTTTGATACTAGAATTAATTATTTACGTTTTTAATTAATAATGTACTAAATTATTAATTATTTGTTTAATTATTTAGTTACTTATTATACCTCACACCTGTCTGCAAGGGCTTGGGAGAATTAGTTTAAACATCCAAAGCCACCAACTCGAAGATTAGGAAGCTCGAAGACTAGGAAGCTCGAAGACTAGGAAGCCATCATGTCAACCCCAACACCTGTGCCGGAATTGATCCCACCACAAGGATATATAAAAATAACTCATTTGTGTCATGAATAGAGGTTTTCTGAGAGATCTTCCAAGTTTTTGTGGAGAGTAGTTTGGCACTTAAGGGAACATTTCGGGGGAACTATAACGAACTCTTCTTTCCACTATTACGATTTGCAGGGCAATCACTTCAACTGCCTTGTAAGAAATTTTCTGAGAAGATTTAGCAGCCTCTGGAGAGTGTCTCTGTGAAGTTTGAAGGTTATGGAAAAGGGGGCGTGTCACCTCCCATACAAACAGTAACTTATATAGAGCGTATCTCCGAAACCATTAAACCGATTTTTAAGAAATTTTCTGAGAAGATTTGATGTTTGCTCACAGATTCATAACTTTTAACTAACCTCTTTTGAAAGACTAGAAACACAGGAGAATTTACAGGTGCTAATCATTATCATCGATATCATAATTACTGCATGGTTATCTATGGAGAGATTTGGTTGTTTTTCTAGATTATTATACCTTGATTGCTAGAGCTATCAGTCAGTTTTTTGCAACAACTCTCTTTACTTTTTATTTATTAAATACTTCTGTTGTTTATTAGAATACTCGTATATATTCAGTTATAAGTAACCTATTGTTTAGCGAGTTAGCAGTCCATTGTTTGGCATCCATTTTTAGTAGGATACTAGCCACTCCTCAATCTTAGTAGAGTTTAGAAGATACCTAATTAGTACGGTGAACAAATTTCATATGGGAATAGTTCCTCAAAAGCAGTGTAGGGTAGCTTACTATTGAATATATCTACATAGATTACCGCAGAAGTCGCAGCAAGCCTCATTGGTCCGGAGCCATACTGTGGTATCAACTGGGCGGAGACTAAATCCAGGGCAGATAGCTGGGAACAAAGTCTCAGAATGTGTGGGAAGGGACCAAGCCAAAAAACTGTTAAGGCCATTCACCTCCAATAAAGAACTGCGCAATATGTGCAAAGCAGACATAGGGAAAATAGTGGGTTTTCAATCAGGTCATTACTACCTGAAATATCACCTGACTAAAATCTACATTCTTGATGGTATGGAGTACCGGCTCTATCTAGAAGAAGGGGAAACCACAGAACATATACTGTGCAACTGCATTGCGTTGGCAAGAACCAGAATGAACATATTCCACCGCGACCAGCTGGCTCTGGACGAAATAAAGAATGCTCCTGTTCTCCTGGACATTCTCAAATTCATCCATTAAGCGAAAAAGATAATGAAAGAACATGACATTCAACTACGTCCTTTCTTTAGAGAAGGATAGAAAATAACCTGATAACATTAATTGTGACGCTTTGACATCACCAAACGGACGAAATCCTATGGCATTACGGAAGAAATGCCGGTACTAAATCTATGGGGCATAGTAGATCGGACAGTTGTGATCACATGAATCATTAATGACAAATTTGGTATGACACAAAAGATCTTTTAGGTCGCAGTGTCGGCCATGGCGCAAACTACTAAAACTAAGTTATTATTATTATTAGCGCAGAAGTCACAGATATGGTCTGGACGGAGCTTTTACTGCTTCTTGTAGTATCTTTCTTTCTACGAGTTCATGAAGGTAATCAGTCCACTTCGATCTGTATAGGCTGAAGAATTCAGTCATTTACTGCCGGTACTTCAAGAATCTTTGTTTAACTGCAGCCTTAAATATGTTTATTAGTTCCATATGTAATTCTCTTTAATTGTTTGTATCCTTGGATTTAACAACTTAATTACTGCAGATCAATCCGTGTATGGTGAAGTACGCTCAGTGATGTGCTGCGGTGTTTATTTGTTCTAACTTCAAACCTTAGTCTCAAAAATGAGAATGCGTCCACTCCGCCGATCGTACAGTGACGCCACTGGCTGCGAGCGTACAGTGACGCCACTGGCTGCGAGTGTTGCTACAAGGCAGCAGCCCTGAAAATGCCAAACAAGCGTTGGTACAAAATTGACACACAAGTGCCATAAATGTCAAATTGAAAGCTCTACAAATGTCAAAATTTTGACAATTAATTAGTCTGCGGCGCAGTCGTCTCGCTTTGGTTGTGTTACCCACACACGCCTGGAGCCAGTGCGGTTCCATTTAAAATCAGCTTAGGACTTAATTTTTCTCCTAGGCTGTTGTTGTCTGATCCCCACTGTGGCTACGGTTCTGGTTGCTTATGTTGTTGCTTTAATTTATGCCAATTGCGATTAATTTTAAATAATTACAAATTAATTCCAGTCTTTTACGATTTAATTTGCCGCAAAAGCAACGGCAGCGGAGCAAGTGTGGAGGAGACCCATAAAAAATTGGGCCAAACATAAAAATAACAACCGAAATTTCGGATTAAGCGCAAGCGCAGCCGGCACAAACGCTTCGGTCGCCGGTCGCTGGCTTTCGACACGCTAATCAAGAAGAGCTGCTCTTCGATGAGACTGTCACAATTTTTTTGTTTGTGTTTTTAATAGATTATTTATGACTTTTTTTTGGCTTATTTTAATGAAACCAAAAAACAAAAAGAAAAATGATTAAAATACCAAAATAAAAAAAAAACATAAAAAACTAAGAAAAAATACAGGAAGACCCGAAAAAGCGCATTTAAGACGCTTAAGTTTTGCCCGTTTTCAGTTGGTGGCTTTTTTGTCTACGTGCCGGCACAATCCACCCGGCCAGGCCGAGAGACAGACGGACGCACAGGAAGCCGAACGACGAGCGTGAGTATGCTAAGCGGATTCCAATTTCATTTGAATTTTGGTTTAAGCCTTGAAAATCATGCCCATCCGCAGCCGTGCTCGTTGGACAGCTCAGTGTGCAGGTAGAAATTGTTTTAACACTTTAAATGCATTCGCGAAGAATGCAACACCGTTGACACCGGATTTGAAGGTTCCAGAGAGTTCATTGGCAGGTCAAGCTGCTACCTGAGAGAAAATGCTGGTAGGGAATTGTTACAAAATGACCAATGATGTCATAAATCTAGCTTTGGACACCACTCTTCCATCGATCATTCAGCAATTTTAGTCGCAATTAACCTTGAGAACATCCTTCCACTGGTTATGCCACAGTGCTGCTGCTTTTCATTATTATTCTAGATTAGAATTTCACCTGCCTAACTTCTAATTTGATTCTTGTTACTATTATAATCGTATTATTATTATAAGTAATCGATAATTATCGATGTTCAATTCAATGTTACAATTTCGCTGTCTTTTTATGACAGTACCCTGGAGGTAGTTCAGATCTATATGTAAAACAACAGGCTATGAGCAATGTCACAATGGCACCAACCTAACCATGCCTTTCTTTCATCATCTCTAAAGTTTAATATAGAGAATTGAAGTACAATTTTAAAGCAAAATTTTCACACGGTTACACTGACAGAAAATAATTGAATGCAAACTGTCAGAGAGTGAGAGAGAAAGAGGACGGAAGATACAGAGAGGGAGACAGGGAAAGAGGGAGGAAGACACAGAGAGTGAAATTGAGAGAGAAAGAGACTGAGAGAGAGAGTAAGAGAGAGTGAGAGAGAGATTGAGAGAGAGAGAGTGAGAGAGTGAGAGAGAGTGAGAGAGTGAGTGAGAGAGTGAGAGAGAGAGTGAGGGAGAGAGTGAGAGAGAGTGAGAGAGAGACATTGAGTGAGAGAGAGAGTGCAGAAGAGAGAGGAAGAGAGAAAGAAGGAGATAAACGAATCAAAAGGATCATCAACTGAGATATGAAATGAAATCAAGAAAAATCAAGAAGAGATCAAGGAGAGATCAAGGAGAGGTCACGATATCAAAAGAGATCCAGAGAGTTCCAGGTATATCATGAGAGATCAAGAGAGATCCAAAGAGATCAAGGGAGATCAAGAGAGATCTACAGATATCAAAAGAGATCCAGAGAGTTCCAGGGAGATCAAGAGAGATCAAGAGAGATCCAGAGAGTTCAAGGGAGATCAAGAGAGATCAAGAGATATCAAGAGAGATCAAGCGTGATCATGAGAGTTCATGAAAGATCATTAGAGACTATTAGAGATCATACGAGATCAGGAGAGAAAAACAGGAGAGAAAAAGATATTCCAAGAGGGATCAAGAGACCAAGAGAGACCAAGAAAGATCAGAGATCAAGAGAGCAGAGATCAAGAGAGATCAGAGATCAAGAGAGATCTGAGATCAGAGATCAGGAGAGATCAAAAATCAGGAGAGATCAGAGATCGAGAGAGATTAGAGATCAAGAGAGATCAAGAGAACAAGAATTATTAAGAGAGATCCAGAGAGTTCAAGGGAGATCGTGAGAGTTCAAGGGAGATCAAGAGAGATCCAGTGAGTTCAATGGAGATCATGAGAGATGAAGGGAGATCATGAGAGATCATGAAGTATCATTAGATATCATTAGAGATCATACGGGATCAAGAGAGAGAAACACGAGAGAAAAACAAATTCCAAGAGGGATCAAGAGACCGAGAGAGATCAAGAAAGATCAAGAGAGCAAGAGATCAAGCTAGAGGTAGTGACCGAAGGAGAAATAGAGAGAGAACTACTTTACTTGTTCAGTTTATTACAATCAACACTTCCGATACTTGTTCATCCTTTCATTGCTACATCTTCTACTGTTTTTTCTATATAACTTTCTATCTTTTTGTGTTTCCAGAAATTTCCAGAGACTTTTTCAGCTGTCTACTTAGTTTTGAGTGTGTTTGCTCGAAGCGGAAATTTTTTCAACTTAGCTTGAAGAGACTTTTTGTCAAGGTAATAAGCTCTCTCTTGGATTTGCGATTGCGTTGATTAGCGATATTGAGAGTTGAGTGACCAAGGTTTCGGAAGAGGACTACAGTCAGTTCTGCATATGTTCTCTGTTCATGCTGTCTGTTCACGTTCTCTGTTCATGTTCTCTGTTTATGTTTTCTGTTCATATTCTCTGTTCATGTTCTCTGTTCATGTTTTCTGTTTATGATTTTTGTTCATGTTCTCTGTTCATATTTTCTGTTCAAGTTGTCTGTTCATGTTATCTGTTTATGTTTTCTGTTCATGTTCTCTGTTTATGTTCTCTGTTTACCTTCTCTGTGCATTCATATTCTTTGTTCATGTTCTTTGTTCATGTTCTTTGTTCTAGTCCTGTGTTCAATTTCTCTGTTCATGTTCTCTGTTTATGCTCTCTGTTCAAGTTTTCTGTTCATGTTCTCTGTTTTTGTTCTCTGTTCATGTTTTGTGTTCATGTTGTCGGTTCATGTTCTATATTCTCTGCTTTTATTTTTTATTTATGTTTTCTGGTCTTGTTCTGTGCTCATGTTGTCTTTTCATGTTCTTTGTACATATTCTCTATTTATGTTTTCTGTTCGTATTCTCTGTTCAAATTCTCTGTTCATGTTCTCTGTTCATGTTCTCTGTTCATATTCTCTATTTATGCTTTCTGTTTATGCTTTCTGTTCTTGCTCTCTGTTTATGTTTTCTGTTCATATTTTATGTTCTTGTTCTTTGTTTATATTCTCCATTTATATTTCTGTTCATGTTCTATGTTCATGTTCTCTGTTCATGTTTCTCTGCTTATGTTTTCTGTTTATATTTTCTCTTCATGTTGTCTGTTCTTGTTCCTGTTCACGGTTTAAGTTGAGTATATTCACTTTAAATAAAAGTAAGTAAAGCCAAATATTAAAGCTCAGTGGAAAAAGCAGGGAGCAATAACATACGAGAACTCGCCTTAAAAAACAAACAAAAAATTGTTCTACTTACTGACTGCATAAACTTAAAAAATTCTCACTTTCTCAAATGCAACAACAACAACAACCAGAGCTCATTCTAACCAGGAACACTTGCGGTGCTTGACTGCTTTATACGAATGCTCGTATTTACCTCTTCTGCTGCTTCTGCAGCAAAGTTACTTCTTTTTATCCGGGCTGCATTTACATCTACACGCAGAAATACTATTTAAAAATGCAGCAACTGCAACAACAACGAAGAGTTAACCACTGATAATATTTAACTTTTATCATACGCCCCGCTTGACAGAACCCAACAAAACCGAGAAAAAGGGAGAAGTGAACAACAAAAACACCGCAACTGCAATTTTTATGCAAATATTTTGTGTGCTAAGTAACTGTAAACAGCGGCCACTAGATGTCGTAGTTGTGCTGCATGTAATTGTTTGTGTTGTTGTTGTTAGTGTTGTTGTTGTTGCTGTTGGTGCTGTTGTTGCATTTGCTATAGTTTACTTGCTTGGGATGCTTATTTTTCTTTATATGTATATTTAAATAGCAAAGGACGAACGGGCGCGCGTTCGCTGCCAAAGTGAAGCACTTAAAGAAGTGCGAGCGTTAAACATATACACCAAGTAGGAGTCGGACCGAATCCCTGAAGCCCTCTGTGGCCCGCCTCCCACTCCTTTGATCGTCTCGCCCGGTAGAAAGTTTCCTTCTTTTTATATTATTTCATCTTTTTTACAATTTTTTTTATGTAGTTTCTTTTTTAGAACTTTTTTTGTGCAAAAAAAAAAGGTGTGCAAGTGACGTTTACTTTTATTATGTATGTAGGTGAATGCACTCTCCACGGTTGGATGCAGTTTTTATTACTCACACACACGCACGCATGCACTCAGCGCGCAACACTTGCGTGCACACACTCAAAGAGCACACACAGAGTCAAAGTTGAACCCCTCGCAGTGTAGGAATTGCTGGAAGAGGCGATTGCTTATTTGAAAAGTAAGGAAGCGCAAAATTATACGCTAAAATAATGCAAAAATAACACAATCAACATAAACAAAAGCAAAAACAAAAAGAAACAACAACAACAAAATTTATAAAAATGTGCACTGAAATTTCACTTACATTAAATGCGCGTGGAAAGAACAACAACAACAATAACAACTGGAATAAGAAAAATTTAACACCAAAAACAAGTTGTAAAAAAATTGTAAAAACATTGTAAAAAAATTGTAAAAAAATAGTAAAATAATGCAAAGAAAATGAAGAAATGAGCAGAGAAAGAGAAATTGCTTTTGTGTTGCTGTGGCTTTTGATGGTGTTGTTCTTGTTGTTGTTGTCCGTTTGCTTCTTATTGTTTTTGTTGTTGTTGTTCTTCTTGTTGTTCTTTGTTCTTGTTATTACTGCTGATAGTTGCCTTAGTTTTGTTTATACTACTCCCTCCCTTTTTTGTTCCACACTTTTAGCCTCTTTTGCTGATAGCAAAATGCAATTTTAATTTATTATCAGCGCATTTGTGGCCATGCTGCATTTGCTTCATGCTGCCCCTCTTTCGTCCCTTTTCACTCGGCGCTCCAGAAGAATTTTTCTGCTTTAATCAGAAATGCAATAATGCTTTCAAATTTTTTGTATGCCCTCCTCACACACTGGCACACACGCACACACACACACATACACATGAAGCAGTCAAGGCTCCGTTTTTAAAGAAAAAGTTTCAACAGCCCAGAGATGCGAGTAGCAGGGATATGCAAATTGAAAGAGAGACATTTTGACAAATAGCAACAGATATGAAGAGAGAGCTGGAAGGAAAGTAAACAAAGTGCCATCAATCCTCAAAGATCTTAGTTTATGTTTAATTTATTTTGTAGTATTTTATTTCATTTCATTCTGAGGTGATGGAGGAGGAGTGGGTAGAAAGGAATTGCAACAGAAATAGAAAAATAAAAAAATATAAACAGAAACAGAAAGAAAGGGAAATCTTCAATGCCGGAGCAAGAATCTAGAGAGATAAAAGCAACAGCCTTTGATATTTTGCTGTGGAGGATCCACGGAAATTCATAAATGAATATTAGTGAAGAGAGGAAGAGAGAGCCACAGGGACAAAGGGAAAATAAACGGCAGTCGTTGACGTTATCCTGTAGAGATCAGTGAAGCATTCTAAATGCAGACATATTAATTAAAAAGATGAAGGTAGAGAGGAGAGAGAGAGAGAGAGGGAGCGATAGCTAGAAACAGAGAGAGATAGAGAGAGAGAAAGCGAGGGAGAGGGATAGTACGGATGAGATATATACGAGTATGCAGTGACAAATAGATAGATAGAAGTGTTCCCCAGAAGAGATTAATGGTAACTTTTAAATGCAGACATATCAATTAGGAAGATAAACTGAGAGAGAGAGAGAGAGAGTGACGGGGAGATATATGCAGGCAAAAAGAGATAGACAGACGCCAGTCATTGACGTTCCCCGGAAGAGCTTAATGGGAACTTCTAAATGCAGACATATCAATTAAGAAGATAAAGAGACAGATTAATTAAGAAGAGAACGAAAGAGTATTTATACATAGAGACAATGAGATAGATATATACAGAAAAAAGAAAGAGTAGCTCTTAGCTACAAAGAGACATGTAGAGAAAAAACAGAGGCCTTCAAAGTAAATTTAGATTTTGACTTATTCAAGGGTGTTATACTAAGTTGTTTAAATCAGAGTGGAGCTACAAAATTGTATGGAGAGGTCTCAGCGAAACCTACAGGTTCGATCAGTCCACGATCACCTGGTACACCGACGGATCTCTCACAGAAGAGGGTTCCGGCACGGGGTATTTGGACCTAGATACAAATACTATGAATCCTTAGGCAAATATACTAGCATCTTCCAGGCGGAAATCCACGCCATTGAGAGATTTGCACATTTCCACATTGAAAAAGGTTACGAACGCTAGAAAATTGCCTTCCTATCGGATAGCCAAGCGACCATTAGGGCACTTACCTATTATCAGGTAAATTCGAGACTGGTATAGGAGTGCATCAAAAAACTTAATGCTCTTGGCCCAAGCAACAAAATTACAATTCTATGGGTTCCAGGACATGCTGGCATAGAAGGGAACGAGATTGCCGACGAAGTTCCAATGATGGGGGCTACAACACCCTTTATTGGCCCAGAACCCTTCTGCCGTGTAGGAAAGGGCAAGCTGTCCAGCCAGTTTAGGATCGATGAGGGATAGCATAGGCACAAACACTGGATTAAAATACCAGGCCTAAGGGTATCAAAGAGTCTGCTAGGGACATATCAGCTAAAGAGATTCGAATCACTCATCAATTTCTCTAAGAATAATCTTAGGATGATGACAGGCCTACTTACAGGACACTGTAAACTGAACTTAAATATTGTGAGAATGGGGGTCACCTCGGAAGGCTCCTGCAGATTCTGTATGGAGGAAGAGGAGACGTATTTGCATGTGTTGACAGAATGTCCGGCTCTCATGCACACCCGCAGGAAATACTCGGGATTTTTCCAGGGCTCTGCCAGTGATGTGAAACCTCTGGAGCCAAAACTTGTCATCACGTTTATCCAGAGGATAGGACTCAAAGATGTACTTTGAACCTCTGATGGGGGCCCAATAGATCGAAAGGTCGCGGTGCTTAAATCCCCTACACACAATAATAATAAAGGTTGTTATACACCACGACCTTAACAATCCACTGTGTTGCCTTAATTTATTTAAAATGCTGAGGATAGTTGCCGCTATAGATCTTCAGTCATATTTATTTCCGAATTAATGTATTTTGGAGAAGTCAAGCTGAGAGATCTTGCTCATATCTAAATGAGAGGAAATGTGTTATTTGGCTACGTGAGTGCGTCTTCTCAGGAATAAATAGGCCTGTATAGGGATAAATGGACACATGGACGAAAGTGTTGCTGAACCCATTGAAGAGTTAGTGAACCTGTGGTGGCTCAAGTTTATTGACTTGTCTAAGATCGGAAACTAGTTTCTAGTATGATAGCCAATTACCTCTCAACCATTGGGACAATAAATTATTTGTAAGATGACTACCCAACACGGTATTGCCTTCTCTTGACATTTTTGAAGGCAGTCACAATGGACATAGACGCCTCCGAGTGGAAGTGCGGATACCGTATCCGCACATGCCTTCGTAACCTAACCTAAACCAACATGGCACTAGGTTTCTGGGCCACTGTACAGAAAAATACACCAAGGCAGGACTTTTTTCGGGAATCTACGTAGAAGCTTTGTAAGAAAACTATGAAGAATCTTTGTAAGAAACCAAAATTACTTTGAAGTTTGAAGACTGGATTTGTAAGTACATTTTAAGTAGACATTTTTTAAATAAAAATCAAACAATTTTGTTTAACTAACTAATATTCTGCTGCACGAACTAAGAACTATTTGGAGAATTCTTTCCTAAGAAAAGAGTTCCAGAACATCGTACATAAATACTCCGTAGAAGATTCCAATTGGGTTCAGTGTATATTTCACTTGCGATGGTCTGAACATTCCGCACTGAAACCCAAGCAGGAATTCCGAAAACTGAAAATTGTATACGATTCTTTTTTCTATTAAACTCCTCTTCCATTTTCCGACTGTAGAGCAAAAAATGGAGGTATTAATTGGGTGCTCCGGAATGCCGAAAACCACGCACGGTAGTTTAATTAAAATTTTTGAGTGAAAAACAGCGCGACTAAAAACCACTTCAGAACAAAAATCAAAATCCGAAACAAAAAATTCAAAATAATAAATAAATATTTAAAAAAAAAAAACTGTTTTTAATTAAATTATAAACTCGAAAAGTTTGTAAGGTATTAAAAAACACATCCACACACACACCACACACACACACACAAAAAGAGCAAAGAAATTGTGCCATGAAACCGCTTTCAATACGCCACAAAAAGCACATAAAAAAAAAAAAAAAACTTTAATAAATTAAAAGCGCCTTAATAAACAAAAGCGGCAACAACAACAACTTCAAGTAGCGGTAATTTAACGCATAAGCAGCACTGCTGCCAACTTTACACATTCATATGCCAAAAAAGCAACACGGACGAGAGAGCGCATCAGCGGCAAAAAAACAGCACGAAAAAAACTAATGTCAAGCTTTAAATACTTACAAAAACTTTGTACATGTGTGGGTGGCGGCATGTTCGCCTTTGTGTAAGTGTTTTTGTGGGTCGCTGTATAGGTGCGTGCGTGTATGTGTGTGTGTGTGTGTGTGTGTGAGTTAGTGCGGCTGTATTTGTTGCATATGCAATTTTTCATATTTTAATGCCGCACAAAATGCTTTGCGGTTTTTTACAACAGACAAGCACACACTCCCGCACCCAAATGTAGTTAACTGAAAAGCACACACACTCTCAATCACACACACACACACACACACACAAACACACACTCACACACCCACACAAACTCCAAACAAGTATGTGCAAGTGCTTGTTAATAATTTCACTATTATGCAAGAAAAAAAGGAGAGGAGGTAAAATTTATTTAAACTCAAAAATGTAAGAATTTTCGAGTACGGTTGCGTTTTTTTTTCGCATTATATTTTTTGCTCTCACTCTGGTTAACACACACATAGGCTCACACACAAGCACACTCATACAATGCCATCCATACAAATGTGCCATGAAAAGTTCTTCAAGTGCTCGTTTGGATCGTCCTTTTTGACATGTGCAAATGCGTATCCGCTTTGTTGGCAAGCATATGTGTGCGAATGCCTGTAAGTGCAGTTATGTATTTATATGTTTGAGAGAGTGTGAGTGTGTGGGTGTGTGTGACTTTGTGCTTGTGTGTGATAATTCGATTCAAATTCTCTCATGCTGCAAGCGGGTACTTCTGTGTTTACGTACCTGTAAAGAGAAGAGCATAAAAGAAAAAAGTTGGGAATTAGTTTTTTTTTGTGTGAATTTTTTAATACTTCTACAATAATTAATACAAAAAAAGTAACAGATTATTATATTTCGTTTCAAGGAAATGTGATGATTACCCATTTGCAGATATTTGAGGAGATGTAATTAAATAAGCCCCATACACAGCAGGAAGTCAAACTTCAGATTAAATAAAATTGTAATAAATTCTGACTGAACAACTGGTGTTTGTAAATAATGAGTGGCTAAAATCGCTTCTTATGCGACTGTAAGTGAAACGATATGAATCCTGATGCAAATTTTCATAAAATCTATTACATTTTTTAAGCTCTCCAACGCTATTCATTGCTCTAGTTTGAATTTAAGATCATCAAAAATGTAAACTTCATTTAAGTGTTTGAATCACTTCATATCTGTGAAATCTATTACAGTTTTCCACATATAGAAGAAAACATATATCATAAACTATACACCTCGATGTGAATATAAAAAAATACCGCTGCACTAGGTTACCTCAAATAAAATCTATTACAATAAAAATGTGAAGATATATAGCTAAGCATGTTTAAGCTGTCCATCGCTATAGATTGCTCTATTTCGAGTGAATGCTCTTCAAAATTGTAAACTTCATATCAATGTTTGAATGTATTCATATCTGTGAAATCTATTACAATTTTCCACATATAGAAGAAAAAATATAACATAAATTATGCACCAATAAATATCAAAATTAACGCTGCACTGGGTTACCTCAAATAAAATCTTTACAATCAAAATATGATAATTATAAAACTAAGCATGGTAAATGTTTAAGCTATCCTCGCAGTCACTACTACAGGTTCTATGGCAATAAAGAAGTCAGCAGCCTTTTAATCTTATAAGAAAATCTATTACCATATTTTATAAAAGCTACAATTAAAGCCAACAATTCAACTACTTTAGGCGTCTGTAGTGATCTTTAGATGTTGCCCCTCTTACTTAATGCATTTCATATTGTAATAGATGGGTGGTTTTTCTGTTCTATTACAAACATTTATTGTGAACATTTTGGGCAACAACAAGGAAGAAGAAGAATGTATACTATTGCATTTACATGGATTAAGAATAACAATAAATTGTAATAGATTAGATAATAAATTTAATTACTTTAATAAATACAATAAATTTAATTATTTTAATAAATCTAAGCTTTGTGAATAAATAAATAAATAAGTAACTTGCTTTGAACATAAATTGTAGTAGATTAATACATAAAATTAATTATTTTATATAAAAAATTAACAATTATTTTAGAAATTAAAATAAAAAATGACCAAAAGTATGACCAAAAAGGTGCAAATTCCTCTGCCAGTCAATGCCATCAAACTAAACTGAATATATGATCTAACCAAGCAGTTCCACAAGCTGCAAACTTTGTGAATGCCCATAAAAGCCAATTAATAAACACGGGAAAGTGTTAATGAGCTAATGGAATTGTTGTAAGTAGATAAGTTGACTTTTGAACATCCATCAAATCATCAGAGTGGCAGAAGTTTGCACCCACAAAGTTGCATAGTGGCAGCACTTTAAGCGAATTACACGTAGTGCAGTGCCATCAGTTTGCGGACTGCTGGGAGTTTCGAACTGCAGTTGGCTTTGAGTGGCGCTGAGCTGCCTGCCTACCAAGGACATGGTACATCAAACAGATCATAGGCCAAGGTATGCATAAAGCCTGGGCTGCCATTGCTTTATTAAAGTGCCCTAGGCGGCCCTCGAGGAGAGTGAAATGTATACAAGTTGAAAACTTTCCAGACAAATTGTAATAGATTCCTTAAACATGGAGTAGGCAATTGAATTGCTATAGAATTTATGGGACTTGAAAGCCAACAAACTTCTCTCTTTCTTCTCGCTTCCTTCACAGGGACAAACGGAAATCTCGGTAATAGATGAGGCAGTTTTTTTCACGCTTACTATAACTAACTTCTGATTTGTTTGCAATACTCAAATACCTGATAAAACACAAACTACAGAGAAAACAAGGCAAACAGACAAAAAAGTGAGAAAAATTGTAATAGAACAAAAATCACTTTCGTAATTAAAACATCAAATATTTATGCGTTGGAGTTTATTTAACGTATTAAAAAAACTGAGGAAAGAAAAAACTTTTTAATTAACAAATCACACAAACACATAAACACACAAACGCATACACACACACACACACGTAGGTACAGAGAAAGAGTCAGAAAAAAGGAGAAATGTGGGTAGGCATGAAAAGCTGACAAATCCAACCAACAAATACACACTCACTCGCATACAAGGAAGTCCCATACAAAACTTGAATATTAATTAAATTTATTCAGTGTGTGTGCGGGTGTGTGAATAAACATAGTCATAGGTGTGTATGTGTGTGTGGTATATTTGTGTGAGTGCGATATGTGTGGTCGCGTTATAGTCCGCTATTATTACTTTTCGACTAATCTGTGTACTCCTCATACACACTTTCAGACATAATACCACGCTAGTATAAAAAGTTCACACACACACAATATACAAAGCATTTAACATTAAACATATATACGTATACAAGCACACACATACACACAGTAACACACACATACACTCAGCCACGCTCCTATACTCAGTTAAGCTCCACAATTGTTAGTTTTGCAGTGCATTTTTTGCATCTTATTTGTGCTGTTACGCTGGACCATGTTTGGATGTGCTTTTTTCTGTTTTCCAATATTGGAACAGAGGTGGAAATCTTCAACAAGACACTGGTCGCATGGCGATACCAGTAGTGTGGAATTTCTACCCACTAAACACCACCTTCATCGTACCCTCTCCCCACGAGAGTTCCGCAAGGTATCACTTCTCCGGGGGGCAGTATGGTCAGCAGGTCCCTCCTATCCATTTTCCATTGACCATTTTCTCCACTCCAGGTATCGGAGGTTTTACATAATGTCGGCGGAGCCCATTTCTCCGGGGTCTCAAACATATGTTCAACTATGTTGTCGAGCATCACGGACTCTCCACACACTCCTTGTACGGCCTCTCTAGTACTTTTATACCGTGGGCAATAGAAGAAGACATGCTTGACATCCTTTATCTCTATAACTTCACAGTTTGCACAGTAGGAGGATTCCTCCAAGTGGAATCTGTGCAGGTATGCCCGAAAACTCCATTGTCCTCTCAGCAGTTGTGTGACGTGATAATTCATCTCACCATGTCACCTGCTTTCCCATTGCTGAATATTGGGGATCAGTCTTCTTGTCCAGCGGCCTTTTGAAGTTATGTCCGAAAATGGGCTTGCTACTCTAGAAAGGTCCTCCGCTTGACCATTGCCACGTGCTCTTTTGCACTTGTTGCGTGTGTCCCTTTGCTGTGGTAGAGGTTCATTGCTTCCTTCACTAGCAGGTTCACGGGAGTCATGCCGGGTATCACCAAGGTAGCATCTGTGGACACGGTGTGGTGTGCGGGGGTTGCTGGCAGCGCACTTCTTCTGTATGCTGCTTCAATGATGCGGACGTAAGTCACATCCGCATTTTCGGGCCATATTGGCGCCCCAGAGAGAATAATGGATGTGATAACCTCAGCGATGGGTGACCTTTTCCGTATCTGGGTGCTTCCACGCTTGGCATTATTCGACAAAGGAGAGCGCATGTATGTGCTGTCTTATCTCCCACGCGCCGCCGATGATCTAAGCTAAGCCTTGCATGTATCTACACGGCTAGCTACTTGAGGTGTGGGATCTTTGTTATGATACATCTACCAACTCTTATTTTAGCTACCTCCTATACATAGAGACTAAGAACTTGAGGTGTCGGATCATGGTTATAGTACATCTACCAACTCTAATTTTAGCTACCTCCAATACCTAGCGTCTCGAAACCAGGATTGCTTCGGTCTTGTGTTCAGCCAAGTTAAGTCCAACGTTTGCCAGCCATCTTCCGACGGTAGCCACAGTTCAGTTGGCCCCTGCTACTACTTCCTCCAAGTATTTCGCTGTAATTACCAATGTCGTCCGCTTATCCGATGATTTTGGCCTGTACGCGGAGGATGCCGCCCATAGCAGTACAGAGTAGTCGTCCAAGCACCGATCCCTGGAAACTTCTCCGATCACCTTGTGCGACTCCACACCTTGATCGGATTCGTAGAGCAGGATACTGTCGCTGCAGTAGCTGGCAATCATTCACCTTAGGTGGATGGGCACCTCGAACTCTGCTAATGCCCTGGCTTCGCATTCCCAACTAGCTGAGTTGAAAGCGTCTTTGACATCTTGTTTGATGTGTGTGTGGGTGTTTCACTGATTCCTTTATTTTCTCCATCCATGTATGGTCCTGTGTGTGTGTGTGTGTGTGTGACTTTCATACCTGCTTACGTATTAACAATTAAATACGACATTAAAATTTCATGTCAACAATTATTTTCATTTTTCTTTTCTCCGCTTTGAGTTTCCTTGCGTATTTATTTTGGTTGATTCTTTGTGTTTTGTTCTCGTTCTTTTTTTGTTGTTTGTATTGTTTTTGTTTTGGTGTTTTCGGTTGATACCAAATTAGATTTGACCCTTGTGTCTGTTGCGATTGCTTTTGTGATTATTCTCTGTGAATGCTCCACTCTCACTCACGCCCACTCTACTTTGTGTGATTGTTCTCGTTTTTCGGTATTGTTATTGTTGTTATTGTTGTTGTTGTTACCTACCATTTAGTTTTGTGTGCGCTTTTTTATACCTTTTGCTGTGTTTGTTGTTGTCGTTGTTGTTGTTGTTGTTGTTGTCGTTGTTGCTATTGTTGCTTTCGTATTACATATTTAAGCTCATGAGCTTTAGACACCACTCCAAGCTCACCATACTCAGCCGCTCTTTAGCTCCGTTCGAATTTTCAGCCAACACCAATTGTTCATTTTGCCAGTTGTATTGTTTGTGGTTTCGGTTGTTGTTGTTGTTGTGGTTGCTGTTCTTATTGTTATTGTCGTTGTCAGCACATGCACGTTGTCGCCTTTGGCATACCAAATGTCATTTGCTTTGTTCGTCAATGTATCAAATTTTTGCCAATTTTTTAGTTGTTGTTTTCGTTTTAGTCCTGTTTAGTTTGGGTTTTTTTTTTGTTTTTCGGAAAAGGACGATGATTCTGTTGACAGAGTTGAATTTCACAGCACTTACAATTTAACTTGAAGTTTTCATTTAGTCCTGCAATTCACATACACACACACACAATCATACACTCATATACAACTCTTTTATGTGAGTAAATCAGTAGGCGTCAATTCGGTTTTATGAAATGATTGATCAACCAATTTGTTGACAGGCAAGGTCACAACTGCAGGTGCAAATGTGGTTACCGCAATAATTGTCAGAAGAAGAATCATTGGAAACACTTTGGCAGATCTTATAGCTACTTCGGTTACGCCTCTTTTCTTCATTAAAGATGAATCAATGAAAGGCAACTCTACCACAACCATATATTGTGCCTCAGAAAGCAACAGCACACCAACTATGAACCCCCCAGGAATGGAACCGGGGCCTTCAGCTATTGTATTCTGTCCTTCCAGCCAACCACGCTAACTGCAGCTGGTAAATTCACTGATCTAATTCTATCCATGTACTGGCCCAGTCCACTGAACTCTAAACTTCTGTGTCTCATTATGACCCCTCTTTTTGTTTCGATTAAATTACACGTCGTAATTAATTATGGTGTAGTGGAATGTATCAAAGTTAAACCCAGAATTGCTACTTGCTGAGCTTGAGGCAAACATTCCAATATACAGCCACGCCAGCGATGCTAATAGCAAGGTGAAGCAGACCATGCAGTGTAAAGAGAGAACCTGTAGCAAAGCGTTGCCGAAAATAAGTCCAAACAAGCACAAGAAGGCCGTTTACTGGTGGACAGAGGAAATAGCTGAGACCCATCTGTCTGCGGTGTAGACGAAAGTACACTAGGGCCAGGCGTGTAGGATCTGCGATTGCCGAAAGAGAAGATCTCCAAGCTGCATGGAAAACCCTCAAATCTGCTATTCGCAACTAGCAAGTAGAAGAAATGGGAGGAGCTCCAAAACGACATAAACAACAACCCATGGGGACTGGGACATAAAGTCGTAATGAAAAAGCTTGGAGCAAGAGCAGCGATACTCCAACTAGAAGACCGTGCTAAGCAAACCACGCTCTATTCTCTATACATGCTTTAAGAGAAGAATCTGCCTAAAGAGAAGAATCGGATGTGCTGGTTAAGGAACTCCCACCTCCTTTCACGGAAGATGAACTTAAAGCAGCCGCCATCACCTATAGAGAAAGAAAGTATTGGGTATGGACGATATTCCAGCAGTATTCTGCAAAACAGTATCAAATGGTATGCCCAAGTACTTCTCGATATGTACAATGCCTGCCTGACAGAAGGAATATTCCCAGACGTATGGAAAAGACAGCGATTATGGAATGCTCATCAGTAAGGGAAAATGAAACACCGAATCACCGTCAGCATATCGACCTAGAAACTAGCGGACAAACTTTTGGAGCCATTGAAAACGCTGGGGGATTATCCACTCGCCAGCACGGTTTTTGGGCAGGAAAGTCCACAATTGGCGCCGTAGAAGATGTCAGAGGATGTGTGCTGGCGGCACAGCAAGGAAATCACTACTCCAGGTAAGTGGTACTCCTTGTCACACTAGACGTCAGAAACGCTTTCAACAGGGCTAGGTGGGTGGACTTGATGGAGGCACTCGAAATTCATTTTCAAATACCAGCTTATCTACCTTAAAGATCGAATGTTGATATGCGAAACCAACAATGGCACCCGAAGCAAAGCCATCACGTCAGAGGCAGTGCAAGGGTCCATCCTCTGACCGGACCTTTGGAGGAGCATCGGTACCCCAACTAGAAGACCGTGCTAAGGAAAACAGAGTAAGTGCTCTATTCCCTATACATGCCTTTAGAAAGGCATCGGATGTGCTAGTCAAGGAAGCTACGACGCCATTTTGCGCATAGAGATGCCAGATGACACTCATCTAGTCGGATACGCACATGATATTGCGGCTGTCATTACCGCATACGACTCGGAAGACGCCCAAAGAAAGCTGAACCAGGTATTGATCAGAACGCAGAGGTGGCTCGATTCACACGGTTTGAAGTTGGCCACGGAAAAGACGGAACTGCTATTCCTCACGAGAAAGCACATTCCAATCGAAATTGACTTGAGAGTTTGCTCCGAGACCATCAGGACAAAAAAGTTGATAAAGTACCTGGGAATTCAGCTTGAGTCCAAGCTCACCTACTGGGCGCAAATTCAAAATGCGGCGGCTAAGGCAGCACGGGTAACGGCTTCTCTCAGCAGATTAATGGCAAATATCGGAGGGCCGACATCCAGCGAGAGGAAGCTTCTGATGATGACAAGCATGAGTAACGGCTTCTCTCTGGAGACTAATATGGCAAACATCAGAGGAAGCTTCTGATGATGACTAGGCACTCCATTCGGCTGCATGTTAGCGAATTGTGCGCCTTCAAGCTGACGGTGCACGCCCGAGGAAAAGTTTTATCCTCCGTACAACGAACCGCGGCTCTGCGAGTAGCTTCAGCGTACCGTACTTTATCGGAGCCGGCAATTCTGATAATTAGCGGCTTAAACCCTATCGATCTCTTGGCCCTCGGACTCAAACACCTACGAGAAGTCAAGATGGGTAAAGATACCAATGTAACCGCGCATGATATAAAGCAACAAACCGTGCACCATTTGCAAGAACGATGGTCCGCCGAGAGCCGGGGAAGATGGACAGCGAGACTCATCCCCGACATAACTAGTTGGATAGGAGGAACAGCCGGAATCGTCTATTTATACCTCACGCAGTTACTGTCTGGTCACGGATACTTCTGCAAGTATCTACACCGAATGGAAAAGATTGGAGGGCCTGAGTGCATATACGGCGAGAGCTATGCGGATGATGCAGAGCACGCTTTTTTCGAGTGCACAAGATGGCAAACAGAGCGCACCACGCTTGAAATGGAAATCGGGAAAACTTTAGCCACTGAAAAGATTGTGGAGGTGATGGTAAGCAGCAAATAAAACTGGGACCACGTAGATAAATATGTGAAAAATGTGCTCCGGTGGAAAAAGCGTGACCTGGACGCAGGAATATTGTTGCGAGTCCAATAGGGAGGAAGTGAGAATCTCCAGCTTGAAGGAACTATAAAATGGGTTCCAGGGTGGGGAGATGTTCTCAATGAGGAAGGGGCATGTTTTAGTGAGTGCAATCCTCATATACCAAAATCTGTGACGACAGTTTTGATGATGCGACAAATATTCTTACCCTCTCTACCCGAAAAAAAAATCGATCCTCATAAATAATTGGTCCTTGTTTATAATTAGTTATAATAAATTATTATATGTTTTTATATTAAATTATTTTGCGATTGCTCTTATTCCGAATTATTCGGGTTACTTTTCTACATAGTTTTGAAGGAAAATAAACGGTTATGGAAGGAAAACAATACATTCCCTCCCAGGAATTGTAATAGAAGACCTAATTACATTAAATCACTAATTGATTTGAGACCCATCAAAAGTTTCGTGGAGGTCGTGACATAAATTGGATAAAGTGGATACTGATACACAATCATCTGAAATAAGTTTCTTAAGAATCATATGCGGATCCATCGACACACATTACTTCCGCTTCCTCCCACACGGTTTTCTCTCAAGTGCCCACTCTCGCAACATTTTCTATTTCATTTAAGCCATAGAAAATTGAAATTGAAATTTTTCATTATAAAAATTGCTGCACACATTTTCCTAATAATTTCCTTCTTTTCACAATTTACTGCCATAATAAGCTTTGATGACCTCTTCACTGCACAGCCAAGCACACGGGCACTGACAGGCGGACAAACCGAACGACAGACGGACAGATGGACAGACAGTTGTTGTGCACATACCTTTCCGAAGGCACACATGCCTCCACACATGTACATCAACGCCATCTCCATCTCCATCTACACGAAGAGCCATGCACATAATCAATGGACATACGTTCATATAAGTGAAAATCTTTACTTTGATCGATGTCTGTTGCAATTTCTTCCTTCTTTAAACACACACGCACATACAAACACAGGCACACACACACACAAACCCAAGCACACAGCAACACACATCCCCATAGAGTCACACGGGTACATGTGTATGATTGTATCGGCAAATGCAAGTTACCACAGCAAAGCCAACCGCAACTACAAGAATAAGACCAACAACAACAACAATAATAATAATACCAACAACAACAACAACAGTACCAATGGCAATAGTAATAGCAATAACAACAACAATAACAATATTCCTTTGACTTTTCAATAAACATTTGGTATGTTGTTACTTGGCTGGAAAATGAATTTCTTTAACAACTACAACAACCAGCAACAACGTCGGCAGCAGCAGCAGCAATAGCAACAACAAACGACGTCTATCTCTAACGTTCTGTTGTCCATATTTCTCACAGCCATAAATGCATGGAGCTGCGTATATGTGGCACGGGCATATAGCAGCTTAGGAGCTGAGGAGCAGCATAGGCAGCCAGGCAGTGCCTAGAAGGAGGAGTGCGGCGGCGCTCCAGCGGGCAGGGCGGTGTTCCAGCGGCGGAGCAGCCTCCAGTATGTACGTTATTGCTTTTTGTACATGTTTTATTGAAAGCAAGATTTTTATCTGATTTTCTTAAGTGATTGTCGGTGATGCGTTCGCAGTTTATTATTGTATGCTCTTCAAGTATTTTTCTCAGTTTTTCCTTTTATTTTTTTTTTTCTTCTTCTATATAATTTTTTCGATTTTTTTCTATCTGCTCATTCTGTTCTCTTTGGGTTTTCTACATTTCAGTTCCTTAACAATACGTTAGCCGAGCAATGATTGCAAGTACAATGCAGTAAGTCAAAATGTGTACGAACAACTTGTTTGACAGCTCTTAGCATAAATGCTTGACAGTCGATCGGTGCTATTATTGTATATGGCAGAGCCGGCAAATAAGTTGCAGCGCACTTTTTTCCCTCACTAGTTCTCTATTTCGTTTTATTTTATTACTGTGGTGTCTTTCACAATGATATTTGCACACTCATATGTGAATACATGGCCTGGGCAAGAAATATCACATCAATATTTGAAGGCATAAAAAGGAAAGTTTAGGTTGTATACTGGTGGGCTGGAGCAGAGCCAAAACGAAATTGGCATACGGCTACAGTGTCAGAGGCGTTTGCGCATGCGTTGAACGCGAATCGTTGCGAATAGTGGAGCGCAATAAAATTTCGAGTTGATTTGGAAGGATACTGAGGTGTAGAAGGAGGCTCAATTCAATGAATCTATTAGTTCCGTCAGTGAAACCAAGCGAAGGTCTATCACAAATATTCAAAGGGTGTGAGAAAAACGATGGATGACAAACCAAGGAAATGCTACCGTGCAACAGTAAACACTAATTTGATTGGGAAGGAATTATAAATGATAGAAAACGCGCCTAGCACATGGTTTGAAGTATTAGAAGAGGTCCCACAATTAAGAACAGTTTCGCTCTACTTATTTGCTAAGAACGTCTCCCTGTTCACCCTGTTCAACGATTTATACTACAGCTCTTAAACGTACCCCCGTGCGTGGCACCGCAAAGAACCTTTCAGGTCTATGTGTGGCCTTCACGGCCAGCCAGTTTAACCTAACCTAACCTAGAAATGATCAGAACTGTACTTCATTCGTGTTTCACTCGCTCCGTCGTAGGTGCCTCAATCTCGATCACTCTTTCTATCTGTTGATTGATCTCTAAAGACTTTTTTATTTATATTCTTCTTATGAGATCCCTTTCTATCACGATCTGCACGAGTATGGATCCCCCTCGTTCTGTTTAATCAAGCTTGAAGAAGAGACTTCCCCTTTTAATAATTTCTTATCTCTCTTGTTCTCTGTGGATATCTCTTGATCTCCCTTTAAAAATTTATGATCTCTCTTGATCTCTGTGGATATCTCTTAATCTCTCTTTATCTGTCTGGATCTTTCTTGATCTTTGTTGATCTGTTTTGAATTCTCTAGATCTCTCTTGATGTCTCTGGATATCTCTTGATCCCTCTTGATCTATTTCGATCTCTTTCGATCTCTTTCGATCTCTTTCGATCTCTTTCGATCTCTTTCGACCTCTTTCGATCTCTTTCGATCTCTTTCGATCTCTTTCGATCTCTTTCGACCTCTTTCGACCTCTTTCGATCTCTTTCGATCTCTTTCGATCTCTTTCGATCTCTTTCGATCTCTTTCGATCTCTTTCGATCTCTTTCGACCTCTTTCGACCTCTTTCGACCTCTTTCGACCTCTTTCGACCTCTTTCGATCTCTTTCGATCTCTTTCGATCTCTTTCGACCTCTTTCGACCTCTTTCGATCTCTTTCGAACTCTTTCGATCTCTTTCGATCTCTTTCGATCTCTTTCGACCTCTTTCGATCTCTTTCGACCTCTTTCGACCTCTTTCGATCTCTTTCGATCTCTTTCGATCTCTTTCGATCTGTTTTGATCTTGCTTGATATTTCTTGATCTTTCTTGATCTTTCTTAATCTTTCTTGATCTTTGTTGATATCTCTTAATATCTCTTGATATCTCTTGATCTATCTTAATCTGAATCTCTCAATATTGGAATCATTGGAATCTCTTAATTTATTCGAATCTCCCAATAAATTCGAATATCTCAATCTGTTCGAATCTCGCTTTGCTGTATTTCTCTCTCTCTCTCTCTCTATATATATATATATATATATATATATATATATATATATATATATATATATATATATATATATATATATATATATATATATATATATATCTTTCTTTCTCTATCTCTGTATTTCTTTCTGCACATCTCTACACCTTTCTCTCTATATTTCTTTGTCTCTCTTGTCTCTCTATATATATTTCTCTTTCAATATAATTTTTTTCACTCTTTATCTTCCTCTCTCTATATATCTCCCTCTCTCTATATATCTTCCTCTCTCTATATATCTTCCTCTCTCTATATATCTTCCTCTCTCTATATATCTTCCTCTCTGCATATATCTTCCTCTCTGCATATATCTTCCTCTCTATATATCTTCCTCTCTCTATATATCTTCCTCTCTCTATATATGTTCCTCTCTCTATATATCTTCCTCTCTGCATATATCTTCCTCTCTGCATATATCTTCCTCTCTGCATATATCTTCCTCTCTCTATATCTTCCTCTCTCTATATATCTTCCTCTCTCTATATATGTTCCTCTCTCTATATATCTTCCTCTCTCTATATATCTTCCTCTCTGCATATATCTTCCTCTCTGCATATATCTTCCTCTCTATATATCTTCCTCTCTATATATCTTCCTCTCTCTATATATGTTCCTCTCTCTATATATCTTCCTCTCTCTATATAACTTCCTCTCTGTATATATCTTCCTCTCTCTATATATCTTCCTCTCTCTATATATCTCCCTCTCTCTATATATATTCTCTCTCTCTGTCCCTATATATCTTTTCTCTTTGTGTTTGAGTCTGTGTTTTACATTTTCATTATTTTTCTAATTTTATCACTTTCCCTTATTTCCCTTTTTATCTCTTTATTTCTTTTTTATATTTTTTCTTGTTTTTCTATTTTTTCTTTTTTTCCCTGTGTCTCCTTCTTTCTTTTCTCTTTATCTCTTTCTTTCTCTTTTTTTCTCTCCCCCTCTCTCCCTCTTTATCTCTTTCTCTATTTCTCTCTTTCTCTCCTTCTCTCCCTCTTCTTTTCTCTTTTTCTCTTTTTCTCCTTCTCTTTTTTTCTCTTTCTCTATTTTTCTGTTTCTCTTTCTCTCTTTCTCTCTCTCTATCTCTCTATCCCTCTATCTCTCTATCTCTCTATCTCTTTCTCTCTTTCTCTCTTTCTCTCTTTCTCTCCTTCTCTCCTTCTCTCTCTCTTCTTTTCTCTTTTCCCTTTCTCTTTTTTTCTGTTTCTCTCTTTCTCACTTTCTCACTTTCTATCTTTCTCTCTTTCTCCCTTTCTCTCTTTCTCTCTTTCACTCTTTCTCTCTTTCTCTATTTCTCTATTTCTCTATTTCCCTCTTTCTCTCTGTCTCCCTGTATCTCTGTCTCTCTGTCTCTCTGTCTCCCTGTCTCCCTGTCTCTCGGTCTCTCTGTCTCTCTGTCTCTCTGTCTCTTTGTCTCTCTATCTCTATGTCTCACTGTCTCACTCTCTCGCATCTCCTTCTACCTTTCAATAAATCTTTTCTCTCTCTCCCTCTCATTACCTCTCTACCTCTTTTATTGGCTATCATTTCTCTACTCTTCTCCGATTCTACTGTGCACTAGAGTCCATTAGACTGCATGTAGCGTACTTTGCGAACAATGCCAGGCAACTTCTTCAACTTCTTCAAGTTCTTCACATCATCGCATCATTACAATTTTATTTCGTATGATTATTGAATTTTTCTGCGCTGCTCGCTCGACTACCGCCTCATCATTATCAGCAGCATCGTTGACTGCCGCTCTGTGGAAGAATTGACATTGAACATGGGAATTTCAAGTGCTGCACCAGCCATTTCAACTTCCATACTTTCGTGCTTCACTTCTGCTCGGCGACTTTTTGTTGCTGTTGTTGTTGCTGTAGCTGTCACTGGCGTTGTTGTTGTTGTATTGTGAAAAAATATCCTTTGATCTGCGAGCTGCAATTGTATCTATCTATTGTATATGCCAGCATATCTTTTGTTTACATTCATGTTCACAAGCGTTTTGACATGTTCGCAGAGAGCTGGCACGGATCGTACTCGTGTGGGACCGCGGCGGGCCGGGCCGGGTCGGGTAATAGTGTCCATTTTTATGCTTTCAAAATCAATTATTAGCTGCCATTTTTATTTTTATTTTTATATCTACTTTCTTGCTCATTTTTATGCGAGTACATGTGCTGGTGTCTCTTTATGTGTGCTTTTTATTGGACTGTCTACGAGTTGTCATCATCCCTCGAATGGCCGTAGCTGTGGTCGTGGCTGCGGTCGTGTTGCTTAGGTGCTGCCTGAGTGTTAGGTGTTTGTCTGGCCGGCTCCAAGCATGTGTGTGTTTGCGGAAAACATTATGTCAATAATTTATTTATTTTATGGCAGAGCAAGCACGTCTATTTGTAAGGCTTTGATTTGCTTTTAGCCTTTCGCGCGTATTACTATCATGTACGCATCAAGTACAACGACGCCGCCATGACACATGTTCCACTACACTCATCGAAATGTACGAGTGCACAATACACTCCACGCACACCCAAACATGCAGCCGCATAGACGCTCTCATTTGTAAGGAGAGAAATTCTCCTGTGTACGCGCATTCATAAATGTTTGCCATCAATTTGTTAGATTCTTATATTTCCCCATAATTGTTTGTCGCATTTGTTACAACACGCCGCGTAAACGAAGTTTCTAATGGATTGTAAAAGGGACAACTTACTGCTCATATAAATTCAGTTTCAAGTGACACCAGGCAATAGGAATGAGGCATATGAATCACTCTTCAACTTATATATCTGCCCGATATAGTCTGATCAATAAAAAAAATGTATCACCAATATCCCAAAATTTTGTACAAAAACGAAAAGGGTTACGAAGGCCAATAAAAGCGGTCACTGTACGTTAGATGGAACAGAACTAAATCTATTACAATCTGAAGGATTAAAGGTTCAAATTGAAACAATATCAGAAAATGGAAACTGATGCTAAAGATTACTAATATAAATCACACTTTTGTAAAGAAAATCTATTACAATTAGCATAATATTGTCAGAAGTCCGCTGGAATTGCCCCAGCTATAATAGGAAGTAGCGAGTGATCCATGTGAGGGCCTCTGGAAGCCATAGTGAGTGTTGGATTGTTGCCATCATATTATCGTGGAAAAATCTATTACAATTTTTAATGATTTTTTTAATGAAATTACTTGAAATGCCAACTATATAGATAAAATACTATAGCACGAAATATAATTAGAATAGAGACTGAGTCTTAGATTGCTGCCTAAATCTATTACTATTTTCTGCTATTTATTATGTATGCTATATTTTCATATGAGAAGTAAGCTGTGGTTCATAGATATCATAAATAGTTCATGTTTTCCACTAGATTCCGAGCGCCACAAAAGTCTTTTACAAGTTTCACATTTTCACCTTAATTAAGTTTAGCTCCAAATAGAAAAATGCAACAAGTGGTTGCCAGGGAGTCACTCTACTATATCTGTAGTTTGGTCTGAAGTGAATCCATATAAATTTGAGCGATGTCGGCAAGACTTTTTTTCATCACCAATTTTTTTGGATTCATAAGATAGAGCGCAATAATCGTACAATGAAACTGAAGCGTCTCTTGCTAGACTTGGGAGAATTCCAGTTCTGAATTTTTGATCTATTACAATTTTCGCAGATTTCCCAATAGCAATTTGTTATGTGAAAGGTAGACACATTGCAATACGAGCAATATGAAAGCTTCACAAAATCCCCCTACAGAGCGTGATTGTCCCCTCCAATAAATCTATTACTATATATTTGATTGATTGCATTTTACACCATAACTATTTGTGTACCCAAGTATTTGGGAGAATCAGGGCTAGCAAATAAGGCTAGAGTCAAGCATAGTTTAATTCGCGTTAAGTTTCATTTTCATTACTTCTTTCACTAATTTTGATTTTAAAAATCTATAACAAAAATTACTAAATTGGCTACTCACTTCAATTTAATAGCAAATTGCAAACATATTATTTTCTAACAAATTAAATTGCAATATTTCTAGAACATCCCCATTCAGGTCCTTGCAGGACACTCTCTGTTAAGGATGTTTTCATGCTATGAGTTAATAATGATGCTCAGTGAAGTAGCTCAATAAAGGTTTTCAGGATGCAATTCTATCCCGAAAATGGTGAACAGAAAAAGTAAAAAAAGGTATAAATCAGAGGAGATGCTGCTGGAGAACTCACCGTAGTATCTTAATCCGTAGAGTGAACTTGATGTTACTCCAACTGCGTACTTGATCCTACTCCTACTGCGTTGTCTTTTGTATTTTTTTTTTTTTAATTCTGGACAAACCGCAGCTAGCAGACAAGTCGCGTGTACTACGTTCACCGAACTGAGAGAGACTAGAATTCAAGCGTCTGTCATTACGGCACCAGAATACGAGTGCATTCCCTTGGAGGTGCTTCCAGAAACTTCTGCCTTTGTCTGTCCCACATTTACCTGAGTAAGCCTTAAGTCTTGGCATGGCTGCAATGGTATCCACCCACTATAAAAATTGCAAACGAAGTTTCCCGGTATGTTTGCATTTTTTGTGTGTCTACTCCACCTGCTTCCTACATCTTACTGCACATTAGAATATGTAGAATAAAGTCAAACAATGTAATCAACAAAATTTGTTGGACACTTGCCTCAGCGCCAACATAAAACCAAACAAAGCGCAACGGAGTCGAGCGGCGAACGCAACAAAAGTAGTTAAAGTTTAAAAACTAAACTAAGTAAAGTGTAACAAATGTCAAAATGACTGACATTTAGTTAAGAGGTACGACAGGCGTGTCAACATGTCAGTTACGGCGGGCAGGACTCGCACCGAGAACCGCAGAACTTCCACGGAAAGAGGCGCCAAAGGTGTGCATTCAAATATGATAAATTGAATTTGCAAAAACAAAACAAACCCCAAAGAAAACAATGCAAAGAAAAAACACCTAAAATCAACTTACACACACACAGCACACCCACAAAAGGGGCGTGTGTAATGCGATCGCAGGGCGGGGGCGGCAGTGGCAGTGGCTAACTGAGTTGATTATATTTTCAATAAACTTTTGAAGTATGTACGAAACTTCAAATAAACACACATAAGCGACTCTCCTCGACACACCACCCCCGGGGTCTACAACCTGCCACACTTTTGCCGCCACCAATGCTGCTGCTTGTTGCCTTGTTGCAAATAAGTAAAATACTTTACATTGCCATAGTTTTGTTGTTTATATTTCGACACACACACACACACACGCACAGGGAAACGCGGCCACACAAAGCTATACAAAAGTACACACTGGCAAACGCAGCCAATCCCAGGGACATGCCAACACACTCCCACACACACTCACACACACTCGCATACACTCGCATATGTGCGACTGTTACCATTTCTCTTGTGAAAAAGTCAAAGACGATAAAGCACGCAATTGTTGAAAAATGAATACAAAGACGGGCAAAAGGGAAGCGCACTTTATACAACAGTAGTAGAAATAGTAGTAATACTTGGGAAACGCAGTATAAAGGCGAGTTGAGTGGAAAGATGGCGAAAAATAAAAAATAAAGTGCAAAAAGTTGTGAAAAATAACAACACATTTTTTCCCATGAACGCATATGGGAGCGCGCAACGTACCTACTCCGGTGGGTGATGGCCAGCACGGTTGTGGGCACGGGCACGGGCACGGGCACAGGCATACACACTCACACATGGCGCATTCCTCAAGTGCTCTGCAACTGCTTTGTCTAAAAAAGCAGCAGGTCCTTTTTACGGCTCCCAAACATACAGCCCCGTGTAGGTGCGGTCTTACACTCAAAGATAGTTGTGGGTGCGTGTGTGTGTGTGTGAGGGAATAAATATCATTTTTATTTCACAAAAGTGCACCACACAATCAGACACACACACACACACACACACACACTCGCACAGCTCCTCATGCAATCAAACACAATACGTTTAATACTATTTCTGCTACGTAAAATAGTAGCAAATTGGTATGGCTTATTTATGCCTTTGTACGAGTATTTGCGGTTATGCGTTTTATTATATTCCCTTTATTTTGCTATTTTTCTATACCCCTCCGCTATATTTATGTGCATTTCGCTGTCCGTATACGATGTGCGCAGTTCAGGAATTGTAATAGATTCATGTTGTCAGATATTGGCAATACAAAGAGCGTAGCAAAGCGAACAAAAAATCGCATTGCAATTTCCATCTCTTTGGCGAATTTATTTTTGCCCATTGAAATTTATATATATGGGAATTTGTAGTGGGTGTGTAGGTAGGGTGCTACTTTGTGCAGGTATCCACAAATTGTAATAGAAGATTGTCAGGAAAAAAATGGACTACTTTATTGTGGGGCCTTCAGCAATGTAAACACAGAGGCGATCTGGAAGGCGCTGAGAGATCACGGAGTGCAGGAACTCATAGTGACATGGATTAACACAATGCTAGAGAGTAAACAGGGTCATTAACGCCACTACGGGGATGGCCTCGGTGAGTAGGAGGACTACAAGGGGTACGGCCTCAGTGAGTAGGAAGACTACAAGGAGCACTACGGTGAGTAGGAGGACTACAAGGGGTACGCCGCAGGGGAGAGTGCTATCACCTCTGCTATGGCTTCTAGTAATAAATGAGATTTTAGGAACCTTGAAAGCAAAGAGAACAAAGGTTGTAGCCTATGCTGATGACGTTGCCATACTAATTCCGGGCAAGTTCTTATCAACGATTAGCGAACTCATGAAAGCACTGGGTGAGATTTTCGTATGGGCTGAGCGCAATGGTTTAAGAGTTAACCCTATTAAGACGTAGCCAGGAAAACAAAAATTCCTGAGTTCCCTTTGCCAAAGTGAGGTAGGGTAACGTTGAATATTTCTTCAGAAGCGAGAACTTAAATTGGAGAAGGAATATTGAGGAGAGAACAAAGAAGGTTTTGGCTGCATACTATACATGTAAAAGGATCTTTGGGAAAAAATGGGGATTGTCACCGTACATCGTGTATGGGATGTACACCACAATCATTAGACCAATTTTAGCCTACGGGTCCATCATCTGGTGGAAGGCGTTGGGATAGAAATGTAATCAAAATGGTATTGGAAAAGTACAAAGACTTGCTAGCCTGGGAATCTCAGGGGCTGTAAGCAGCGCGCCTCAAGAAGGCATACAGATATTAACTCTGAATGAGTTCACCTCTTACCACTAGGGGTAAGAGGTGAACTCATTCAGAGTTGTGGCGCTCACAGACAAAGGGAGTGCAACACGTGGAAATCTGCCAACTATGGACACTGTACAATTTTGAGCGAAATAAAACGGAAAGGTCAAAGGATAGTTACGGCTGACTAAGAAATGGCTACAGACTACATGACTTCTACTCTAGACTTTACAGCTAAAATTCCAACTCTCTATTCAACCAGGGAAGACTGGGAGTCAGGCTCTGTGACGGGTAATTCCGACATAACCATCTACACTGACGGCTCAATGATGGTTGTCTTCTCAAGGCTGGCAGGAAAGACAGTCATATCGGCTACCTGACGCATGCAGCGTCTTTCAGGCCGAAGTCTTTGCAATTGAGAAAGCAGCCGGACTAATACAAAGTGATACAATTCGATCTTCGAATATCACTATCTTTGTGCATAGTCAGGCGGCGCTTAAGGCAATAGACTCCAAGACAGTTAAATCGAAGCTTGTAATGAAATATCGTACCTCACTACTGAACATTAGACCCCACAAGGTCTCACTTTGCTGAGTTTCCGGGCATAGCGATATAGAAGGGAATGAATTAGCGGACGAGATGGCCAGAAGGGGCTCTGAAATGGACATTAACGAAGCAGATACCTCAATACAAATCCCGATATGCGAACTGTTTAGGAACGTATATGAATTCACTATTGCAGTGACAAATAACTTATGGACTAATCGGGACGACTGTAAAGTTTCAAGGGCCTTATGGTCTAGGTTAGACATGGAGAGAACGAAGGTTCTCTTAGGGCTCAACAAACCTGCAGTAAGGGTGCTTACGGGGGTCATTACGGGGCATTGTGCTGTCGCACCAATGCTTAAACATTGGTGTATTCCGTCGAGCGGGCTATGCAGGAGTTGCCATGATGAAGATGAGACAGAGTCGATTCATCACTTTTTATGTCAATGTCCAAGACTACAGTTGAAACGACTTCAATGTTTGGGGTTGCGCTTCTTCACAAGCTTGACAGAGATAACGAAGGTGGACTTATCGGATCCCCTCACTTTCATCTGGAAAACCAAATGGTGTAACAGGGATGGCACTTCCAATGTTTACGGACATCGAGGGTAAGGACGAGTATGCCTCTTCTTGGGATTTTTAAAGGCAGTCACAATGGAGATAGATGTCTCCGGGTAGAAGTGCGGATATTTCGTATCCGTACACGCCTTCGCAACCCAACCTAACCTAACCTTGTATGTAATACAATATGTAAAGAAATTTTTTGAGTAATTATGGGAGGAATCCACGAATTCTAAGAAAGCAGTGTTAAGAAGTACTTGGATTATATTTGGGCAAATAGTAATAGAATATTTCTAGACGACTTTGCGGCACATATCCAAAGCTTCAAATGGAATATTAATAATAAATAATTCTGCCAGGTATCTAATACTTGTAATAGAATACTGTTAAGAAACACTTTGTCTACTTTGTTGCACAGATCCACAAATTCGAATAGAATATTATTAAGAGATACCAGAAATTGTAATAGAATATTGTTGAGCAATAGTAAGACCACTCTGTAGCTGGCACCTACTAATAGTAAGAGAATTTGCTGATTACTTTCCGGCAGTGTACGATAGTTGTGTTGAGAAGCAATAGAATATATATTGTAATAGATTTTTGCTCACAAAAAGTTTGAATACTCTAAAGCAAACACCCACAAATTGTAATAGATTATCATACCAATTCACCATTTGCTCCATTCGGATTTGCACACGTAATAACATGCGTGTATAAAAAGCAAGCATCATTGTGTTTATTGTACTAGATTAGCTTTACTTGATAAAAAAAATAAGAAACAATGCAAAGGTGAGTGCGATTTAAATTGCTAAATCGACCGAGTGCAAGAGGACCACTAATGTAATTGGAAATCTGTAGTCTATCCACAGATTTGGTGCTAACGATCATGACAGCCTTTGCATTGTGTTCAAATATAGTTAGGAGCATATAAAAGAATTAAACTAATAGCTGCCCTTTAACATAAACACACACATCGACGACTATACGCGTGTGTGTTTCAATGAGTGTGTGTTTATGTGAACCTGAATGGCATGCTATGTGCCATTTTGCCATTTGAAAAGCTGATTAAAACTGCATTAAAGCATTTTACGCCCACCAAACTAAGCACTAAAGGAAAATGGAAACAAACAACCATCAAACCAAGCAGGAAAAATGGCAGTTAATTTCTTCCACCTACCCAAGTATCCAAGTATTATTATTTTACCGCAACTGATAAAAATGCCCCAATGCAGGCAGCATTTGCCATTGTTGTGTGCCTGTCTCAAATTGCCACACTACGAATAACATTTCATTTACGGGTCCCTACTACACACTATCTCCGAGTGCGTGTATGTGTGTGTGTGTGTGTGAGCGTGCGTGTGAGTCAGCTTCGGTGTGCGTGTTGCCAATTTCCGATAAATAAAATTCTTCTAGTTCTGCTTTTTTTCAGTTTGCTTCTTTTTTTTTTAGCTCATACACACGCAATTTCACACACACTCACACACGGTGAGATTGAAGCCACCGCAAAAGAGGAAAATTTCCCAGCCTGAATTATGCACGTAATAAGCGTGCTCCAAGCTAAGGTGCTTGGTACGCGTTGCCTCCAAAAAGACACATGCCCATATCCACTCGCACAAACTCTCTCACACACACACACATATAGAGAAGCTATTATGCCTATTTGCTTGTTGTTGTTACCTTTCCTCAACAATGTAGAAAAGCAATTTCCAGTGACTCCACTGGCTGCCTCTCTTCTAGCCAAATACAGCACCACAACACCTACTCACATGCCTGGCCAAAATGATTATTTATCTATTGTAACCAATAGAGTCACACACACACACACACACACACACACACACACACACACACATACTCGTACAACGCACAGGCACAGAGGCACACATGCACACATGTTACCTCAGGCTAAAGGCAATTTCATGTTTAACGCAAAATAAAAATACGAGTAGAATAGCTGGAAAAAGGAACGCGCAACCTTTTGTTAAGCGTATTGCACATTTTTTTGTTGCCAATAGCGAAAAGGGGTGGGCAAGGGCAGGGACTGGAGCCAGCAGTCTCTCTACGCTATGCGGCAGAGACAAGCTTACTCGAAGGAATTTCGTTTAATAGTTTAAGTTTAATCTAAAAAGCAGCTTGCCTGCGATATGCCAAATGTGGCGAAGATGGCAGATACGCTGACCAGGGCTACGGCGGTGCTGGCTACGACGTTCGTACCTACGAGTACGTATTAGTAGGTACTGTTGTTGTGCTGCTGCTGCAGCAGTAAGTGGGTTTGTTATAAATTGCCATGCCCAATTTCATTTCCTTCCTTTTTCAACAATTTCTAATTTTCAGTTTAAAGTTCATTGCTCCAGCAAAATGCTCAGGAAAATACGAGTACTTCAGTTGGTGGCCAGTTTATGGCGTTCTTAAATCAGTCTCGATGTTCACATGAGGGTTAAAATATTTTTTCAAATTTTTGCTCGTCTAAATTAAATTAGTTTTGTATTAACAAATTTTGGTGGAGATTTTGCGTATATTTATCATTACACTAACTGTGTCACTAACTCATTGAGACGAAGATCAAAAGAGTAAGTTTGAGGAATTTGACGAATGTTTCTTAACACATTTCATATATTTATATCTCAGTTGAATATTCATATCACAGAGAGCTTCATTTTAGTCATATGGTAAATATTTTTCGCATTTCCCTTGGGTCATTTAATTATTCAAATCAGAACCAGTAAATTTTGTAGAGATTTTGTACACATTGCCTCATATCTGAAAATCCATGAGTGAAAAATTATATTTTTGGAGAGATTTTATATGAATTTTGTACACTAAGTCGGGTGCCATTGCCTCATATCTGAAAATCCCTGACTGATAAATTAAGGTTTTGGAGAGATTTTGCGCATATTTCCCAGTACACATTTTATGTCCCTACATCGTTAGGACGTTTATGCAACGAAAATAGTCTTTTTGTAGATTTTAGTGCTTATTTTTCTATGAATTCCATATGTTGTTGTTACGGAGAGATTCTTTGCAGACATTTTGGACACATTGTTTAGTACAATCCCTGTGTCAATGGATGATTTGAGCGTTCATATGAGAACAATAGAGATTGTATGTCCATTTGAATCGCAAGTTATGTCCCTTTATGTCAAGGGAAGGTGCATAACAGGGAATTTCTTTTGTAGAGATTTTTGTGCATATTCCTTAACAAATTTTTTTGTTTGCTTTGTCGCTACCTTATTTAGATATTCAAAATATGGTATGTAGCAGCTAGTTGGAGTCCATTTCTCAATACATTTTCTGTGTCTGATCCTCATGTTAGGGTGAGTTTTTCGTAGAGATTTATATAAGTCCTTCTTAGCTAATTTCCTGCGTTGGTATCTCATTTGATAGTGTTTCACATAGCGGAGTTTTTATTTGTCAACATTCTGTATTAATTTCTTCGCACATTGAACTATTTTTGTAGAGAATTTATGTGAAATTTGTACTTCAAGTCTGGTGCCATTACCTGAGCTAGTTGTTTAAGAGGGGGACTTTCCTTCCTTAGAAATTGCATGCATACTCCTGAACTTATTTGTAGTGTTGTTAATTGAGTTGATTATGTCAATCTAGAGGATAATTTATTTGTAGATATTTTGTATTGATTTTTTAACACATTTCAATATATTTTTAGAGGTTTTAGGTCTGTTTTGTACTTAATGTCTTGTTTCATTATTCTGTTTCATTATCTCATTTGGGCGTTCTTTATAGGGAGAGGTTTTAGGTCCATTTTGTACTTCATGTCTTGTTTCATTATCCTGTTTCATTAGCTCATTTGGGCGTTCTTTATAGGGGGAGGTTTTAGGTCAGTTTTGTACTTCATGTCTTGTTTCATTATCCTGTTTCATTAGCTCATTTGGGCGTTCTTTATAGGGAGAGGTTTTAGGTCAGTTTTGTACTTTTTGTCTGGTTCATTATCTTCTTACATTAGCTCATTTGGGCGTTCTTTATAGGGAGAGGTTTTAGGTCCATTTTGTACTTCATGTCTTGTTTCATTATCCTGTTTCATTATCTCATTTGGGCGTTCTTTATAGGGAGAGGTTTTAGGTCAGTTTTGTACTTCATATCTTGTTTCATTATCCTGTTTCATTAGCTCATTTGGGCGTTCTTTATAGGGAGAAGTTTTAGGTCAATTTTGTACTTCATGTCTTGTTTCATTATCCTGTTTCATTATCTCATTTGGGCGTTCTTTAGAGGGGGAGATTTTAGGTCAGTTTTGTACTTCATGTCTTGTTTCATTATCCTGTTTCATCAGCTCATTTGGACGTTCTTTATAGGGAGAGGTTTTAGGTAAATTTTGTACTTCATGTCTTGTTTCATTATCCTGTTTCATTAGCTCATTTGGACGTTCTTTATAGGGAGAGGTTTTAGGTAAATTTTGTACTTCATGTCTTGTTTCATTAGCGCATTTGGTCGTTCTTATAGGGTAAGTATTTTTGTAGAGATCTGATTACATGCTTTATAGCTAAATTCCTGTATCGATAACTCATGTTATCGGCTTCATTTTACGGAGAGTTTATTTGTAGACTTATTGCATTCATCTTTTCAAACATTTTAATATATTTGTAGTGATTTTCCGTCAAGTTTCCATCTCATTTCTAGTGCGATCACCTCATTTGGTAGTAAAATACAGGCTAATTTCTTTGTGGACAATTTTGTGCATATTTCTTAACTCATTTCTTAACACATTTCTCATATCGTGGGCCGATTCGGATGTGTACGTTTATTTGTAGCCACTTTGAGGTATGTTGCAACCTCATTTGTATTTGACCTCACTTATTTTTGTATGCCAACATTTCTCCGTTGAACCTTCAACAGAGGTGAACGCATTCTTATACAGATATATTTTTGAATCCATTCTTTAAGTCGGCTTCATTGGAGCATACCCCAAAGGGAGCGAATTAATTTCGGTTAATTTTCATATAATTACTTAACCGCGTTTTTTACAGCATTGCCTTGTTTGGACGTGCATAAGTAACGTTGTTCCAGCTCCTCTCAGCTCCCTCCAACTGCATAAACGAGGCTTATAATAAATTGTAATAGATTAAGCACGCAGTTAGGTGTGTGCGAATATATTTTATTTCCTTGACTCTCTGACTGACTGGCTGCCTTCCTACTTCACTGCCCGTCCGGCCGCCTTTTTAGCAGTGTGCGCAACTCTGCGGCATGGTTGCGGCTTAATGCACAATTTTTGCCCCTATTAGACTGTCGCGCCGCATTTGGTTTCATAATTTACAGCATTTGCTGCATAGTAAATTGTACTTTATTATTGTAGGCGCAGAGTTTAACTGGCACTGGTGTGTTTAACTTCCAGCAAGCGCTTAACTAACACTCTCTCACATACACACAAACACACACACACATACACAATCGTAGGTACTCATGTCGCTGCACACAGCCTCGGACACCTACGCAAGCCATTCTGCGAGCAGGGTGAATGCGTTTTGCACTTTAAGGCTTTTTATGGGGCGCACGCGGTTTTCCCTGCTCGTGAGCGTATCTCAGCCAAAACAAATCTGGCGATTTCGAAGCGATTTTTATGCGTTTTTAAGTTGACTTTTAGTGCAATGACGCGCTTTTTACACATTCCCAGCCAGGCCACAAATGCTCTGTACACGCTAAAGTAATGAACGTAAAATTTATAATCGCATTTATTGTTGTTGCTCTGCTTGTTTTCTATTGTTGCTGTTGGTGTTAACAAAGAGCCGCATTAAAATTGGAACGAGCAACAATGAGTAACGCAAAATGAAATTATGCGGGTTGTAGGAGAAGCGTAAGCGAAATGCAGTAGCAAATCAGTTAAGAATGCTTGGTAACAGAAGGCTTGAAATGTGCTCGTTTGTTCTGTGCTGAGTTGGTAGTAGTGCACTTGTAGTATAATGAAAATTTAACCTCTGTGGTGTAATGTACCCGCAGTATAGCGGGAAGAGACCTCCTTAGCAGAGTAACCGAAGTCTGTGAAACATTAAAAACTCTTCACGCTTACAATTTTTCTGAATTTGTAAATTGGTTAAAACGCTTTTGCATATTCACAGAGACTGAAACTCAAATTCTCATTGGGTTAATTCGAACTGGCACGCCTTTAACAAAGTTCAAAATGTTGTAGCTACTTAATAAGTTCCCATTGAAGCTCTACTTGCATGGTGTTGCAATTTCTCAACTTGAGAAACCCATCCAACTATTTTACATTTGAAATTAGTGGGGAAATTTACTGCCAAAATGACTGCCTGGCCTACGCATGAAGGTTCTTATGTTCTACCACCTCTACCCCCCACTCCAAAATAGAAGTAGTGCTCTCAAGCAATTAAACTTACTTACAACTGGCGCTATCAGACGTTGAAAGCATTGCTAGAGAAAACCACAACCACAAAACTAACAAATATATGGGTATATGGCAAGCGAGTAGACGAATGAATCCCAGTAGGAAATGGCCATAAGGATACGGTGATGATTCGTCACTACTTAAACAAGTGGTCGCTTATGAATGTCCAAAAAATTTGCGTTGGAATGGTTTACTTTTCAAACCTAAGCCACTATCGATTTACATACATTTTCCTGTAAAAACTGACACAGTCGATGGCATGTCATATTAGCAAAAAACTAGTTATAGTGATAGTGATAAAAAGTTTGGAGGTTTTGCTAGTTATTGAGTGGTTTCTACTGTAACTAGGGATACACTAGAAGGACTTAGTAGACCTCTCAAGAGTAAATCGTCAGCTGCCATCATTGATGATGTTTGTGATGATAAACATGTCTACCGAGCACACCTTTCAATGACAGGCATAAGGAAGTCAGGCAAGTCGTGTCAGTGACTGAAATTGGATGAGTAATATACACAGAACTCTGATTGACTTGCATGCAGCGACTAAGAGCACTATAAATGACACTGCAAATGACACTTTAAATGACATGTCATCTGAACTGCAACAATAACTGACAGTTAAAATGGCATAAAAACGAATTTTATTTCTTCAAAAGTATCAAGCAGCTTTTAAATCACTAAATTTGTACTTTTTTAAATATTGCGTATTTATGACACTGTAAATGACATGTCATCTGGCATATCACTAATTAATGAGTCTGAAATTGGAGCATTAGTGGAATTTGGGGCATGTTTGCTGAAATATCAGCAATCTATTACAGCATAAATGGAATGTCATCTGTTTATTGGATGGTTGAGATCCTCAACTGACATGTCATCAGCCACACAAGTAAGTGGCATCACACTAATTAACTTCGCAAAGGAAATATTATGCAGCTATAATGGTGTCATAAGAAATACAAATATGCTATAAACTCGTAAATGGCATGTCATCAGTGTATTAGCAAAGCTTTGGTCTTACAAATGACATGTCATCAGTTTGTTGCACACCTTCGATCTTTCAATTGATATGTCATCAGGCATATGAGTAATTAATGGGACTGGAAATGATATGGCATTTAAAATTTGAAGCACCTATGATGACACTAACACTGACATGTCATCTGAAGAGCCAGCACTGATAGTTTCACCATGACGTGGGGGAAATCAGTGATGACGTTGTCAGCACCGACTCAATTTACTGCTGGGCTGCCCCTTCTGCTGGGCACGATCTTACTGGTTTTTCTTTTTTTGCACTTCCATGCAAAAACAAAAAAATTAACAACAACCACAACCACAACAACAACAACAACAACGACAAATGCAGCCCACAGCAATAACCACAAATCTTTGGGTGTGCGCGAAAAAAACTATCGACATTGCCCTTGCGGTTAATTGAGAAGGAAATTAATTATTTATTTAAATTGTTTTGCATACGCATAGCACAAAAAAAAGGCCAACAACAACAACCAAAACGCGCGTTTGGCTTTTTTGCTTGACGACATTTTGGGCAGAAAAAGACGAAAGGCAGCAGAAGGAAAGGAAAGGCCAAATTTCTTACCGTAAAAAAGGCAGCAATATGCAAGTACAACAACAACAACAACAACCGCGCTGATCAGCGTTCACGTGCAACATTTGATAATGCGGGGCAGAACCAGCTTGGCGGGGAGTTTGGCGTGCAAGGAGGAGCAGCTATGCATGCCCTTTTTTTTGTGGCCGTGCGTGCAGGCATGTTTGAGTGTGTTTCATTTGGTGTCCATGTGTGAGTGGAGTGTGTGTTGAAGCGGGCACGCACGCACATAGCAGCCGCAGTGATTGTGTTGACGCTTTTTTTTTCTTTCTTTGCTGTTTTTGGGCCGACTGAGATTTTGTGTGCTAATTTAGTGTGCATGTGTGGGGAGGGAGTGAAGCGGTGTGAGTGTGTGGCTCAGAGCAGCTTGACTCTAATGCATGCAGGAGTACAGCAACAACAACAACAACAACAACCACAACAACAACAACCAGAATAAAAAGCAGGCTATCTTAAAGGGTTCCGTGCACGCACGCCACGGAGCTACCCAGGCTCCAGTCAGCGCTCGCACTCACAAGGTTGTTGCATTTGTTCTATTGTTGTTGTTATTGGTTTGCTGCATGTTGCTACATCATGTTTTTTGTCTTTCGCTCGTCTTGTCTATTAACGAAATTTGTTGTTGTTGTTGTTTTTGCTCCTTTGTGTCGCGGGCTTTTCTTAATTTTGTGCCATTTTGAAGCTCCGCTGCTGCTCCTGCTGCGGCTGCTGGCATTCTTGGGGACTACTATTGGCGTGCATTGTTGTTCTTGCAGTGTTTTAGGTTGTAGCTATTTGTTGTTGGTGGTGATGGTGTTGTTGTTCTCGGTGATTTTAATGTCTCATGTCACTGATTTTACGTTATTTTCAGCATTTTGTGATTTAAATTGTTTTTGATTTTTTTTTTTGTAATTTTTTTTTTATTTTTATTTATTTTTTATTTTAGTTTGCCTTCGAGTTTTTATTGAGCATCTTTTGTGGTAACATATTTTTTTTTGGCGTGGGTGTTGTGCACATTTTTGCGGCTTCTCCTGCTGTTGTTGTTGTTGTTGTTGTTGTAGTTGTTGCAGTTGTTTGCCTTAATTGCAGTGGTAGTTTGTTAGTCGCCATGCTAAGTTAAACCAGAGAATTGCAAAGCTTCTGTTGCAGCTCTGCATATGAGGTGCGCGTTCATTCATTCACACACACACACCCATACACACTCACACATCCACTCACACATACGAGCGAGCTTGTCAGTGAAATTACTTTAATGACCACAATGTTGCCCGCTTGGCTTGGTTTCGTGTTTGTTAGGGTTTTGGTTTGTTTGCTTTGTAATTTATGAGGTGCGTAGGTGTTCCGGAGGCTTCGGCTTGGGTTTTTCTTTCCACAATATTACAACAAAACAAAAAATTATATTAAAACAATTTTATTTTTGAAATGGGAAAAAAGCATTACATGAGAAAAACAGAGATCTTGCATGTTGATCTCGTCGTCTGCCGCATTAATTAAGCTTAAAAGCGAGGTATTGCGTAGAAGTATCTTTAAATTGAGTAATTTAAAGTTTTACCTCCTTTTTATATTTAATTAAATTTAGCTGGGACTTTTCATTTATAGCGCGAACAACACGGCAGACAAAGGCAAAACCACACCCCAGTATTTAGCAACAAAAACCTCATGGAATTTGTAGAAGGGGCAACTGCATTTTAAAGTAAACGGAGAGTTATGAGTATAGCTTGTATGAAATGTTTTACCTTCATGACACACCTTAAAGACACTGTCTCCAGAAATGTCCACAATGTAGTCAGTTTATATTAACAATATAAGCATTCCAGGCTGAAGTCGATTTTGTGAAATCTGAGAGATTCTGTATTGGATATGATCATCGTATTTTCAAAATGCTCTCTGAAACTGATAATGACGTCATTACCACATACTTTTCTCTCTTTATAAAATATATTAGTTTGAACTAATTTGTTTGTCATGAGCAGAAAGAAGAAATTTGAAGGAAATCTTGTGTTCTATCATTGCAAACATATTCATGAATGAAGAGTACCAGGTCATCGATAATGTTGTCTCTTTCTCTCATATAGCACAGTGCTATAATTGTTTATCTGTCTCATATAAAATAATTACTAATGGATAGACTTAACTGCTCCATGCTCTCTCCGATAATCTGGAAAGCCGAGAGCATATAATCAGGCCCTATTGAGAGCTGTTCATGTGACTTGAAAACATCAAGGAAGACATCAGTACATTTTTTGGGAAACTATTCAATTGAACACCTCTCATGTTAAGTTTATGTAAGATTATTATTAATTCCACAAAGTCGAGGAGTAAAAAGAATGGGTATAGTGGAAATACTGTTTTGGAGATTGTAAAAAAAGAAAACTAAAATAATAAAGAAAAAATGTTGAAAGAAGATGGGTAAAGAAAAAATTGCTGCAAAGGATCCCTCAGCACCATTTGCACTCTTTAACGTAATGTCAGAATTACAGCGAACTTGAAAGCAGAGTATACAGAGAAAATAAACTTAAACGTCAAACGGCAAAGCAGCGAAATAAAGCAGACGTACGTTGTACATGAATCCACTGAAAATCGTGTTGAATCCACTCAGTATCGTGGTGAATCCACTCAAAATCGTGGTGTGTTCGCTACGGACGCTGGCAGCGAAAAAGAGTTTATTTTCTCTGTGTTCTTTGTTTGAAAGTAGTTGGTGACTCTGCCAATATCTTAGTACCACTTGCAATCTTTAACGTAAATCAGAATTACAGCGAACTTGGAAGTTGTTGGTGGCTCTGCACACATCTCTGATTCGGTATCTCCGTATTTTGGACTCTTTATTTTCTTCTTTTCTAGGGCAGCCCTTCTTCGCACCCTCCTTCTCTATCTATCTATCTATCTATCTCTCCATCTGTCTGTATACTTGTCTATCTATCGGTCTGCTTCTACATTTCTTTCTACCTTGATCTATTTTTTTTATCTGTGCACCCTTTTCTAAATATATTCTACTCTATCTTCCATCTTCATTCTGTCTGTCTCCCGGACTCGTTGGTTCTCTCTCTGTCTCTCTGTGACTCTCTCTCTATCTCTGCATATCTCTCTCCCCTTCTGTCACTGTAGTCTCTTTCAGTGTACTTTGTCTTACACTGTCTCAAACTCTCTGACTACTTTGTCCCATCGTTTTCTGTCTCCTTGGCCTTGCTTGGCTTTGGAATGCTCATTGCTCTTATGTAATTTTTAATTTATTTCTGCACTGCATCACTCCCTCCACAACATACGCGAATTAACGCCCACTTAACACTCACGTTATGGAATTAAAATGTTTTTATTTATTTTTTAGCGTTTATTTTCATACAATTTCTCAATAAAAAACTTATCAATGCAGTGCAGCACAAGGCCCAAAGGCATTTACCGTCAGTCTCCGCAACAATATGAAGTCAAGAGCAGCAGAAGAAGACGAAGCACGTCGCATAGAGCAGCAACCCACCCGCAATCAAGCGGGTTCATTTGTTCGTCGTTCGTCCATCTTCACAAACACACACACACACACACACACACACACACACACACGAAAGTGCTATTTGCTTCATACCCCACACACATGCATAATTGAAGCGACGGGCCAAAGGAAGCGTAGTTGCTTTAATACTCATAACAGTCCCGATCGCATGTAGGCGCAAAGTCGCGTATGTAATCAGAAAAAAACGAAAAAAACTTAAAATTGCTCCTATGCTAAGAAATTTAGCAAAAATTTTAAATTATTTATAAATAGAAAAAAAATGACGCCGAAGTTGGTGGGGCAGGCAGGGAACGTAGCGAACGAGGGTTAAGACACCTTTCTACACAATAACAAAAAACTATGTTCAACGCATTTGTACTTTAGTCGCCGCTGCAGATGCGTGCAGTGAATTTAAAATTAGCCGCCACTATGGGCATGGCATAAAGAAAAGGAGCATGCGTCGTCGACGTCGTCATCGTCGCCCAAGTGAACCGGCAACCAGGCACGACACAACGCAACGCAACTCAACTCAACTCAGCGCAAGGCAAATGCGTCCAAAGGCTGCATGAAGATGCTGCCTCTAACTCTAGCTCTGCCTCCACTGCTGCTGCTGCTGCTGCTGTTGTTGATGTTGATGATGTACGGCATGCCAAGTGAGCGAGTGACTATGAATACTGGCAAGCACCCAGGCAGGGCAGTCAGGCTGGAAGGCAGTCAGAGGCAGGCAAGTTTAAGGAAATCAGTTCTGAAATCTGACAAAGCAGAGAAAGAGAGAGGATTTTGAAGAAATCTTCCAGCGCACGTTTTCTGAATTTGTACGACGCTGGTTGCTGGTCTGTGTACTTTGATGTTTAATGGCTGCGCTGATCATGCGTCGTCGTCTGTCATTTTGACAGTTATTGACAATTGTGAGCTGCATGCAAAGTACGTGTTGCTGTCTGGTTGTCTTAAAGGAAGTTCAATTAGGGATGTGAGTAGGCAGAAGTGGGCATGGTATTCATATTAATTAAGGTCTCATACAGTAAGCAAACAAAAACAGCCGGGAACGAAATTCGGGTCAGAAGGGTTACAGTCAGGAGGGTCAGTTTAGAAGTGTAATTGTAGAAGGGTCACTGTAGAATGGTTACTGTAGAAGTGCGCTGTAGAAAGATCGTTGTAGAAGGGTATCTGCAGAAAAGTCGCTATCGACGGTCCTTAGAGAAGGAGCATTGTAGAAGGATCTCTGTAGAAAGAAGGGTTACTGTAGGAGGGTCAGTTTAGAAGTGTAATTGTAGAAAGATCACTGTAGAATGGTCACTGTAGAAGTTCGCTGTAGAAAGATCGTTGTAGAAGGGTATCTGCAGAAAAGTCATTAGAGAAGGAGCATTGTAGAAGGATCTCTGTAGAAAGGTCACTGTACCTATAGAAGGATCCCTGCAGAAGTGTCAGTATAGAAAGATCTCTGTAGACAGGTTACTGTCCCTATAGAAGGATCCCTGTAGACGGATCATTGTAGAGGAATCTCTGTAAACAGGCAATTGTAGAAGGTCTCCATTTCGAAAGTACTAGAAGTGTCATTGTAGAAAAGTCGTACCAAGGCCAGGTATAGAAACTTCAAAGTTCCGATTTTGCTTCGTTTGGGAGAGCAAAGTAAAATATTTCAGTGCGGCCTTCTTTTCACTTTTCCCAAGACACTTAGATAGACACAAAGCGTACATTGCATTCGTAGAGTCAAGTCCAGCTAAAAAAAAAGGTGAAAAAAGTTCCATAAATGGGAGGTAGGCGTGATCTTTGTCCAAATCGGCCCATATAGTAATCTGGTTCTGTATCTTTGTCCAGACTATACTATTGAACAATTTTTCATTAAGATATCTCTAACGGTGTAGAAAAAAGACGGGCGGCCGAAACTAAAATTGTTCAGAAAATGATGCTGATCATATCAGTATATATATTTCTATACTTATCACGCCTATTTCTTGTAGTTGAAACCCCTCTCAGAAGCACAAAATTAGTATACCCATTTTTAGAGGTAAAGAGCATACACATGGAAGAGGTGAGTCGAAAGAGTTCGGAAAAGCAGAAGAATCGGAGAAAAGTCATGAAGGATGAAGTGAAGGAAAAAGAGAACAATTGTTGAAATCATTGTGGAACTATTGTAGAGGATGATGAATGATGTTGACAATGATGGACTTTAAGATAAAGATAATGATAAATGATGATGATGATGAAGAATAAGAAGATACTGATGATTATTATGATGATGAAGATAAAGAGATAAAGATAATATTGAAGAAAATGATGATGAATATATTGGATGGTGCGGTGATCGTGTTGGTGAAACAATACTGAAATGGAGTGAAGTACTGTTGAAGCGATTGTGAAGTTTTGTTTAGATGGTGAAGTCTTGTTTAGCAAGCAAGATCATAATGACGATAGATAATGGAGATGGTGAATTGCGGGTGAAGTGCGGGAGAAGTGGGGATGAAGTGCTGGTGAAGTGGGGGTGAAGTGAGGGTGAAGTGCGGGTGAAGTGGTGGTGAAGTGGGGGTGAAGTGGGGGTGAAGTGAGGGTGAAGTGCGGGTGAAGTGCGGGTGAAGTGGTGGTGAAGTAGGAGTGAAGTGGGGGTGAAGTGAGGGCAAGTGCGGGTGAAGTGCGGGTGAAGTGCGGGTGAAGTGGAGATGAAGTGGTGGTGAAGTAGGGGTGAAGTGAGGGCAAGTGCGTGTGAAGTGCGGGTGAAGTGCGGGTGAAGTGCGTGTGAAGTGCGGGTGAAGTGCGGGTGAAGTGCGTGTGAAGTGCGTGTGAAGTGCGGGTGAAGTGCGGGTGAAGTGCTGGAGAAGTGCGGGTGAAGTGCAGGTGAAGTGCGGGAGAAGTGCGGGTGAAGTGGAGGTGAAGTGCGGGTGAATTGTGGGTGAAGTGGGGTGAAGTGGGGGTGAAGTGGGGGTGAAGTGGGGGTGAAGTGGGGATGAAGTGCTGATAAATTGATGCTGAGGTGTTGATGAGGTGAGGTGATAGTGTTACCGAAGTGATGGTGATGGAGAGGCGCTATTGAAGATGGTGATATTGACGATGATGATAATGATGATGATGAATACTGAGTGATGAATAAGGAATGATGACAATAGCGATGATTATTTTGATATTGTTAATGATGATGAGGATGTTATTGATTTAATTTTTTTTCTTGATGATGATGATGCCATTGATAAGGAATATCATAATCCACAAGAAAACTATTTGAAAAACTCTTTAAAGTAAAAATGGCAGGAGCTTCTTTAGACCCGTCAGAGTCCTGTTGTATGGAAACTAAAGGTGAGCGGTTTTAGAGTACTACATAGTAATATGTTACCTACCAGACACTAACATAGCTTTTTGAACTCTAAAAACTTGGTATCTAGCAAATCCCAAGAAATTCAGGAAATTGAAATTGTTTCAAGTGTTTCTTCATTCTGATTCCTAGCACTAAAATTTTTATCGGTTTGGTGGATCTTCCAGTTGGACCTATGTAGCACAAGTATGTCCTATGTGTGAAGCTCGGTATTATGGGCCTTTTTCATAGAACAATTTTGTAGATTTCTTTTAAATTTTTCATTTTCAAACTAAAAATTTCGTTAGAGTCTATGCTTAAATGTTCGTTATTCCGTCTACCAATAAAAGTGCTATTTTCGAATTCGTCTTCCGACGTCACAGCGATATGTTAGCTTTACTAGGAACACCGCCAGACCACCCATTTATTTTCGAGAGAAACGGCATAAAATATGAAATTCTCGTCATGTTCCCAGAGTGATATTTGCACAATTAAAACTACAAATTAGTGCTAACCGGAATCAATGCTCTACTCGCAACAACGAACTGATCATGCAACGACCGCAAACTATAGATAATATACCCCTCTTCCCTTCCTCATTCACTCATTTAGTCAGTTGCTTTCTTTATTGTTCTACTACCAACAGAAAACTAAGGAGAAACTTTCTTACGTTCACTTGCCACGAACACACATGCCGGCAACTTCTTCTGGCTGCGATCGGTCCAACGTCTCCGCCTGCTCCACCGCCGATCCTAGCCGTCACACGCCTCAGCTGCACAGAAACTCATTTCACAGTATTTATTAATAAACATTAATAATTCTTAAAATGCATGCTTTACAACTTCTCAACGAATCTTTTGTGTGACTACAAAATGGCAAATCATTATGCCATATATCTCCCATGATGAATACGGCCAGCAGTCGGCGCACAAGCATGTGCTGCATTTGCTGCATGCTGCAACTAAAGGATTAAATTTAGAGGTCGTCTGTGGCAAAAACTTTGTATTGACTTTTATGCGCTGGAAGTGAGCGGAGCGGAGCAGAGCGTATGAAAAAAATTCAATAAGAAGAAAAACACACACAACAAAAAAATAAAGTTGCGTGGAAACAATAAAAAAGTAGAGAAAAGCGGCAACAGCAGCAGCGGCAGCAGCATCATCATCAGCACAACAGCGCTGGAAGCAGCAACTATTTATGCCTGCCTGCGCCGCGCTGCATGGAGCAGTCGCAGCAACTATGGAGTAATGCTGGCAACAGAAAAACTCGACGACCAAAAAAGACAGGAAAAAAACGTAAACACAGGCGTTTTAACGTTAAATTTTGTTCTTGAGTTGTTGTTGCTGTTGCCACTTTTCTGCTGCTGCTGCTTCTACAAGTTGTTGTTGTTGTTGTTGTTTATGTAGTAGCATCTTCCTATGCAGAGTATGCGCTGCTGCCTCGCTTTGTGTACTGGGGCTGCTACTAAGAAAGCACTGAAATTTAGCTATGCTTCTTCTTGTTTTTGTTATTGTTGTTTTTGCATTTTGGAGGATTTTTAATTTCACTGCCGAGTTGAGTTGAGTTGAGATCTTTCTTTCATTATTTTGAGTTGTGGTACTCCGCGCTACTTAAGACCAAACCAAACCAAACCCAACCAAACCGAAGCGAAGCCAAGCAACCTAAACGGAAGATGCTGCTTACTTGGCTGGTTAGGACTGCCGACTGGGACTGGGACTCTGGCTCTCTGCCTCTGCCTCTGCTTCTGTCTTAGTTTTTATTTTGCTTTTCCTTCTATTTTTATTGGCATTTTTAGGAATTGCTACTTTATGCTTGGCCAGTTGCTGCTGTTGTTTTTGTTGTTGTTATGGAGTTTTGTGGCATTTATTTTTGTAATTTTCTCGCTGCTGCCGCCGTTGTTGCTGTGGCGAACAGAAAAAACTTGAAAAATGGAAAATACTAATGAGTTGTTGTAGAAATATGCGCGGCTATGCTGGTGGAGGAGAGCACCACCACCATCAACAACAACAACGATAGCAACAACAACAAAGGCAGCAGCACCTTAGCTGCGAGGGCATGCCGTTAATAAATGTGGTATTTATAACTAACAACAACTTCGCTTGCGGAGGCATTATGAGCTACTTAGAGTAAATGCTGCCAAAGTAGTACGTACATAAACAAATTGAAAGGAAATGGGGAGAGGGCAGAAGGGTGCCAGTGGTACGGCTGAGTAGAAGGCAGGCACGCTGGCTGGCTGGCTGGCTGCCTAGCTTAATGGCCTGAGTATTGAGTTACGCGTGATCGCTACCAAAGGACATACGCTCAGTTAAAGAGCCCCCTCCAATTTAGGAGAGATTGAAAAGATATCGCTGGAGGTAACTTAAACTATTATAAGAATATTATACATTTGGGAGCACAAGGGTCTGAAGTAGGTTAGGTTAGGTTAACGTGGCAGCCGGTCTAAGGACCAGCTCACTCAGACCACCATGGGTCCATTGTGATTACACCGCGTAACAACGTTCCTCTGATTTACTTGTCAAGCCATTTCGAAATCCTAAAGCGCAGGATTTGTTTGACCTTCGCGCCGCTCATTTCCGTAAGAGAGTTAAAAGCGTATTTGCCTAAAGAGGCCGCTCTGCTTCTGGCTAGAGCGGGGTAGCTACAGAAGGGATGTTCGACAGTCTCCTCCTCCTCCTCCTCATCCCCACAGCTTCTACAGTATTCATGAGAGAATACTCCCATCCTGAGAGCATGCCTGCCGAATAGCAAATGACCAGTTATACAAGCCACGATCTTCTCTCGGCAGGGAAAGCAAGTCTCTAGATTTTCTCCTATTAAGCTCCGGCACATTAGCCTGGTCGTTAAGCAAGTGCCCTCGTGTACCCAAGACTCATTGGCCTCACGCACGATCCTATCCTTCAGCATCAGTTTACAGATGACAATTGGTATTCCAACCTCGCATCTGTCCGTGCATAAAAGAAGGTTGGTGCCCCGTCTGGCTAACTCATCAGCCCTACAGTTCCTTTCAATATCCCTATGTCCCGGAGCCCATATTAGACGTACCCTCAAAATGGTACTGATATCATTTAGGGCTGTGCAGCTCATTGCCTTTTATAGGGCTTAAACTGAGAAACTCGCATCTCTCGCAGTCCTGAGCAACCTTTGATTTCAGTGACACCGAGTTCATTGATTTGATGGCCGCCTGGCTATCCGAGTAGATATAATGGTCTTTGTTACGGCGTGTCTACTTAAGTAGTCGGCTACCTCATTTATGGCTAGGACCTCTGCTTGATAAACACTGCAGTGGTCGGGGAGACGGAAAGAAAGCTCCAGTCCCAGTTCTTTTGCAAAATTCCAAAGTAGATCTGAAGTAACAGAGGTTCTTTTTCAATGTTCAATGTAGGCTCAATGTAGCCGGATTGTTCAATAGTCAAATTTATAAAATTCTACAGTAAAATTTTACATTGTAAACTCATTTTTATCGTGCCCCATCTACATATGTAAATATCTATTTCCGTCTGTTTTCCTCTATCTCTATCTATCAATCTATCTATATCTCTATATCTCTATCTCTCTATATCTCTATATCACTATATCACTATCTCTCTATCTCTCTATCTCGCTATCTCTCTATCTCTCTATCTCTCTATCTCTATGTTTCTATCTCACTAAATCCATATCTCTCTATCTCTACCTTTCTATCTCACTAAATCCATATCTCTACATCCATCTAACTATCTCTATCTTTCTATCTCACTAGATCCATATCTCTCTATCTCTATCTTTCTATCCCACTAAATCCATATCTCTCCACCTCTCTACATCTTTATCACTCTATCTCTTTATTTCAATATTCCTCTATCACTAAATCCATATCTCTTTATGCCTATCTTTCTATCTGACTAAATCCATATCTCTATATCCATCTATCTATCTCTCCATCTCCATCTCTCTATCTCTATCTCTATCTCTATCTCTATCTCTATCTCTATCTTTCTATCTTTCTATCTTTCTATCTGACTAAATCCATATCTCTATATCCATCTATCTATCTCTCCATCTCTCTATCTCTATCTTTCTATCTCACTAAATCCATATATCTACATCTCTCTACCTCTTTATCACTCTATCTCTTTATTTCTATATTCCTCTATCACTAAATCCATGTCTATCTTTCTATCAGACTAAATCCATATCTCTATATCCATCTATCTATCTCTCCATCTCTCTATCTCTTCTCTTTCTATCCTAGGGAATCAAATGAGGCTCAATTGTGGCTCAGTTTCAAAATATTTTCACTAAGCATGAAAGAGTAGAGTTATGGTGATTCAGTTAAAATAGCAAAACTCTCGAATGGGCTTCATTGGCAGATATATAACACCCTACATACAGTTCTCACAGCAATGAAAAGTGGACTAGCTGTAGTTTATTTAAGTTTACTTTATATCATTTGTCAGTTTAGCATTAAAATGGGAACAGTTGCCAGCGCCGCTGATCCTCAAAACTCATTTTCAGTTTGCAATTAGAAAACCAATCAAAATTTAAAATCCTTTTCATGGCAAAATTCACACAAATTTCCCACATGTCAGATTTGGTATTTAAATTTGTTTTCTTTGAAAACTATTTTTATTATATCATTAAATGCGAGAATTATAAAAATAAATGTAAACACACGCTCTGCCAACGCCACCCTAAGAACTCCTGACAAAATTTCGTAAAACTAATAAAAAAACAAGAAATTATTTAAAACCGCAATTTGTCTAACCCTACAAACTGTTGTGTGTGAATGGCTTCGAGAGGTGTCAGTGTGTGAGTGTGTGCGTGTGTGGAATATATGTGTGTGTGTGTGCGTGTGTGGAATATATATATGTGTGTGTGTGTGTCTATGATGAGATCTCTTGACACCTCATAAACACGCAAACAAATTTTCAATTTGCCGCACTTTTGTGCGAGTGGCATTAATCTTCTTAATTCTTTTTCTGGTTTTTTTTTTGTTTGTTGTTTGTCACAAATGAGTAAATCCCTGAATTATGCTTGTGTGTGTGCGTTGAGTATACATGTGTATGTGAGCCTCTGTATGGGTACATAGGTGTGTGCACTGTGGTGTTGCAGTTCATGGGTGCAGGCGCACATATTTCACTCCCCTTTCTTGCTACTGATCTTGCTTTTATTCTTGCTCTCTGTGCCCTGTTTCTATCTCGCTTTCTCTGCGGAACTATTAAAGTGTAAATGACTATCTCGCTCTTTTTATAGGTATATATCTGTGTCAGTCTACATGACCACATGTCTCTATAATCAGCCATAATCATAAACAAAAATGCAATTCAATAATAATTCAACAAATTTACTTATTAATGCCCTCCTTGCCTGAGCCCTCCAAGGCCATGGACCGACCACATACCCCGCTCTGATACATATCACCCTCCCTTTGTCATGTCATGAGCAGCACGGCGCCACCCTCTGCTGCAAAAGCAATACAAAAATTATTAATTGCTTTGTTACGTTTTAAAATTGCAGCAAAAAAAAAACAAAAATGAAGGGACGAGAACAATGTCAGCAACAACAATAAAGCAACAACATTTTTGGCGCCATATGTTGCAATTCCGTACAATGCGGCAGGCACCCTGACGCTGCTGCCCTGCATTGCTATGTGTCAAATGCAATTGTCACCCAAGTGCCACGAAACATTTTTGTTTGTTGTCATTCTTAGCGTTCGTCGCTTCGTTGTTCGTTGTTCGATGGTGTTGTTGGTGTTGTTGTTGTTGCTCCTGCTGCTGCTGCTGCTACTGTTACAGCCACTGAAATGTCACCCCTACAATGCATTGTTGTTGCCATTATTGCAGTTGCACTTTCCTCTCCCTCATATATACCGCACACCACACACACTCGCCCAGCACTGCGCTGCACTTTCGCTCGTTCACCCGCCTCCTTGGGACACTACAATTTAGCAGCAGTGGCATCAGTGACTGTGGCTGTGGCTGTGCCCGTGTGGTATCATCAGCTCTGCCGGCGTTAATGTCAATTCGATACGAAAATTACCCAAAACATAATTTTTCTTTTTGACACTTGGCACATTTTGACATAATTTTGCAATAGAGCAGTTAACACTGATTCTGTGATAGTCTGACAGTGATAAGCGGGGTGCGCCCCCGTAAGTGTGCGGCAAGGAGTGTATTAGAGCCGATGTTGCTGCTGCCGCTGCTGCTGCTGTTGCTGTTGTTCTGGTGTGTGTGTGTGTGTGTGTGTGTGGCATGGCTGTGGCGTTGACAAATAATGCCATTTTTATTATTATTATTACTGGCCATGCAGTTTATTGGCAGTGATAATGTGTTTTTCTTCTGTCTGCCCCTCCTATAGTTTACACTTTATTGGCATTTATAGAATGTCCAAAAGGGGGCGGGGGCCGTTTAATAGCAGCAACACACAACTAGTCGCCTGGTCGATGGGTTCGATTGGTTGTGCGCTATGTTTTTGGTATCGTTTCTATCCTGACTCCATCTGCCATTGTGCTCGCTGGCTGGCTAATGACCTGTAATGTTGCACAGTGACAATTTAATATTGCACTCGTAGCAGCCAGTCACACATAATTCTGTAGTGTGTGTAGCTGTGTTTTGTTTTGTTGTTTTTTTTTGGCTTGAGTGTACTTTATTTTGTTTGGGTGTGTGGCAGCAGGGGCAGCGCATAAGTTAAATGACTTTTCAGTTTGTCATTGATACAAGTTGTGATAATAAAAGTTATGTACGAGTACATGGTTTCTTAGTTGTGGTTGTTAGCTTGTTATTTTTAGTGTTGCTACAGCATGGACATAGGTAGGAGGGGTGCACATTTAATGACTCATGAAATTTTGGCGTTCATAGCCGAAAGTGATAGTTCAATGAAACATTGAAATGGAAACTTTGGAAAGTGATCGCTTGCGAAATTCTGCTGATTACTTCAGAAGAGGGAGAGAGGGAGAGAGATAGAGAGAGAGGGAGAAAGAGGGATAATAGAAAGAGAATAGATGCGAGACATCCAGATAAAGAGAGGCAAGGAGAGAGAGATAGAGAGATAATAGTGAGACATCCAGGTAAAGAGAGAGAGAGAAAGAGGGACAATAGTGAGATAACAAGAGGGTAAGACAGAAACGGAAGAGGTAAGCGAATGTTAGATAAAGATCTAAGTACAAAACTGATAACTAGAAGGATGTGAAGTTAGAGAGAGTTAGAGAGATAATAGAGAGAGATAGAATGGAACTGAGACATCCAGGTAAAGAGAGAGACAGAAAGAGGGACAATAGTGAGATAACAAAAGGGTAAGACAGAAACGGAAGAGGTAAGCAAATGTTAGATAAAGATCTAAGTACAAAACTGGTAACTAGAAGGATGTGAAGTTAGAGAGAGTTAGAGAGATAATAGAGAGAGATAGAATGGAACTGAGACAACCAGGTAAAGAGAGAGAGAGAGAAAGAGAGACAATAGTGAGATAACAAGAGGGTAAGACAGAAACGGAAGAGGTAAGCGAATGTTAGATAAAGATCTAAGTACAATACAGGTAACTAGAAGGATATGAAGTTAGAGAGAGTTAGGGAGATAATAGAGAGAGATAGAATGGAACTGAGACATCCAGGTAAAGAGAGAGACAGAAAGAGGGACAATAGTGAGATAACAAAAGGGTAAGACAGAAACGGAAGAGGTAAGCAAATGTTAGATAAAGATCTAAGTACAAAACTGGTAACTAGAAGGATGTGAAGTTAGAGAGAGTTAGAGAGATAATAGAGAGAGATAGAATGGAACTGAGACAACCAGGTAAAGAGAGAGAGAGAGAGAGACACAATAGTAATATAACAAGAGGGTAAGACAGAAACGGAACAGATAAGCCATAGTTATATAAAGATCTAAGTACAATAAAGGATATGAAGTTAGAGGGAGTTAGAGAGATATAATAGAGAGAGATAGAATGGAACTGAGACATGCAGGTAAAGGGAGATAGAGAGAGAGAAAGAGGGACAATAGTGAGATAACAAGAGGGTAAGACACAAACGGAAAAGTTAAGCGATAGTTAGATAAAGATCTAAGTACCAAAAAGATGACTAAAAGGATATGGAATTAGACAGAGATATATAGAGGGGTACAAAAGTGAGAAAGAAGAGTTAAAGGAATGTGGTGAGAAGACGAAGCAAAAGAGAAAGTAGTAGATATATAAATATAAATAAGTACAGAAAATGAACTACAATATACTCGTATAGAGTTAAAGATAGCCAAGTTCAGAAAAGTAACCAGAAGGAGATGGAGTTAGAGGCGGCACTAGTTCCCACCCATCACTGCTGTGAACATGTGCCGCATAACTGTTGAGAATTCCCCTCGAATTATCAGAGATATGCTAGGGTATTCTGGGCCCAAGGTTCAACCAGGACCATCGAGCCAACAATGATAATGATTCTTACTACATAATGTTTAATATGTCCCTCACTAGATACGTTGTGATTTTCTTCGAACAATGACTTACTTACCAAGAATCTACAGATGACTTCATCAATATAATAGTATAACATTTTTCAGTAGTTAAAAATCAGGTGAACCTCTCTGGTAATTGTTGTCCCTTGAACTAGCAATTTCAAGGAATATGCGCTACTGAGTCCTTATGAGAGAAAGAGACAATATAATGAAGGACCGACCATTGAAAAACAACACATATCTATAGCGTATGTCTCCAATGAGAGTTTCCTGAACATTGCCCTGAATTTTCTGTTATAACAATTTACAGCTCCAGAGAAAATTTTTAAATATTATTCCAATAACTTTAAAAATGGAAGAGTGAAGATTTCTTACCAAGATTTGAATCAGTATTAAAATAGTAACAATTCAACAGCTTCTTACCTGAAAGGAAATAAGAAGAAAAATAAGTTAATAAATATTGTTTTATCTGGCTTAAAAGGAAATGAATAATGAATAAAATTTGACAGGATTTGAACCTGCGACCCTCTGATTGTGCTTACCACAGAGGGCGGCCAATAATATTAAATATCGCAGACCACTCCCAACTAGTGGACAACCGGGAAAATAAACATTGACATTATTTATTTGAGCATTTTATTGAAGTTTTTCATATTTTCTCTGGTGTCCAACATTTATCTTGCAATAAGAAAACAAATTTGCTCATTATCCCAATCATGGCCCGGTTAGGAGCGGGAGGAGAGCGGGTTGGGGCTAGGAAAAAACTACTGCCGATTTCAGCTGGTTTTCTTCTACCATCAGCAAATGTCAAAGTATAAAAAAATGTGGAAATAAAACAGAACAGCATCAACAGCAACAGAAAAACGCGTAAGTCTAGAGAATGGGAGGGGGCCAGAGGCTGGGACAGGCAGCAAGAAAAACCTGCAAATGCAGATGATGAATTGATGTTACATTGCTCATAACAAGCTTCAAAAATAAAAACGCCATAAAATACAAAGCTGTGGAGAGCAGAAAGGATAAAAACTACATACATATAAATACACAAGCACACACACACACGCTCGCACTCATGCACATATAGTGAAATGTCAAAAAAAGTCATGTAATATATAACAAAATGTCAAAGCAAGGCAAGCGAAAGCGGCTCAGCAGGACTGCAAGAGTGACAGCGGGCACGGCAGAGGGACAGAGAGGTAGGGAGGGAGTGCAGTTGAGCTCACGACCAAACCAAAAAAAAAAAATCGGACATATTATGCGAAAACAGATCCTTGGCTACTCCTTTTTTCGATAGTCCTTTTCCCATTTGTTTTTTCAACGTGCTCCCTTGCGGTGGGGCTATGCGGGGTGCGATAATAGTGGCAGCAACAGCAGCCGCAGACGAGAAATAAGAAATATGTCTACTAATTTAAGCGTTAATATGCTTGCAGAGGCACATACCTCGGCCACTTTGCCTTTTCTGTGCGATGGCTTTCTTTTCTTCTTTGTGTTTTTTTTTTTTTTTTTGAATTTTTTTGTTGGAAGTTGCTGTTCTTGTTTGTGACACTTCCTCATAGTCGTGCCCACGCCAGCCGCCGCTGAGGACCATGGCGCGCGTTTGTTTTTGATTTTGCACATTATTTAATGTCAAATAAGGCAGGCGGGCGAAGTGTGAGCTGCTTAAATGTCAACAGTAGTAAATCGATAGAACTGTTATTTTTATAGTCCTTTTTCTGTAATTTTTTCTCTCCTTTTTTCCAGTCTTTCAATATTTCCTCCGTTTTTGCTTGCATACTTCAATCTTCTGCTTTTCTTTCTTCGGTTAATGACAGTACACATAAATCATTTGCGTTTGTCATATTTGACAGCTGGAATAGGAACATGATAGGCAAGTGCTAGGATACCAACACCACCACTAATACCACCACCACCATCACCACCATCAATACCACCACACCAGCGGAGTCCAGAGTAGAGCATAGCTTACTATACCAGCGACAAGAGGGCAGGGAGTAGTCTGAACCCTCCCAACCCACTCCCAAATACGAGTAGTTGAAACGAGAAGATGAAACAGCACGCCCCCGTCTCGCTAACACTTAAACACTAAAGCGGAATCCGCTCTGCATAATCATTCATTATGGTTTGGCTGTGGCGCTGGTTTGTTATGCTCGTACATCAGAGCGTTGCAAGCCACAGGAAGCACAGCCAAGTAAGAAGACCAAAGAAATGGAGGGCGGGGCAGTAGCCTAGCCTTGATATTAAGCATACTTGGTGGGGGTATATTATTATTATGTATTATACCCGTACCAGCGGAGCTGCCAAACGCAAACTCAAAACACACAACTGCGATTATTTATATTAATAAAATTCTTCTGGCATGGGAGCAGAGGAAAGACGCACTCACGCATACGCATACGCACACATAGACGCAGGCGAACAAAAGCATTAGGCTGGCGAAAAGGCTAATGAAATTAAGGCATGAGTGCTTCGCGGTGCATGTGGCTATGCAAGTTGGTGTGAGTGTGTGTGTGCCTGTGTGTGTGTGTGTGTGTGTGTGGGGGGGGGGGGGGGCGGGTGAATGAAGAAAATCGTGTATCTGACAGAGTGCATTCATTCATTTTGTTGTTCATTTTCAGATATGTTCGCCTTTCCTTCTCTAGGCAATTGCAAGGAGCACACTCAACACTTTGTTGGCTCAACTGCGTTTAAATACATCAGAAATAATCTTTCAATCATTCATTCAGTTAATAAATTTAAGTCACTTGCTCTTTTCAATCGCATCGATGCTGTAAAACTCCGTGGAGTTGGAAGACACAGGAATCAAACTCATGTTTCATATATATTTTCTGTATGTGTGAGCATGAATATTGAATATATTCATATACGAAACGTGAGTTTGATTCCTGTGTCTTTTAACTCCACGGAGTTTTACAGCATCGACGAGCTTAAAAAGTGCAAGTGACTTAAATTTATTAACTGTATGAATGATTGAAAGATTATTTCTGATGTATCATTAATACTGTAGAAGTTCGTGGAGCACAGGGGAGGCTTTTTTCTACCCAAAAATTTCAATAGTTTCTTATCTACGCGAATACAGAGCAAGTTCTCTCGATGGCTTGAGACCATAGAGAGCGGTTCACACCACTCAGGCTTTCGAGAGCGAAAGCCTAGTCAAACATGAGTGATGATCTAGAACACCATGGTGCAAGTTTAGTTGATACCAGGGTGCTATTTTATGTAGTGTACATTTGCGGTTCTTCGCATTACTTCTTTTGTCCACTGTTGTTGTTGCGGCTCTTGTCCGTTTTATTCTAAGCAACAAGTCTACTTCTTAACTACTTTTTAGGGTGTTTTTTTTTGGGGGGCAGCTGTCGCTCTATTGTTGCAGAGCCAGTAGCAATATAATAAGGAATAGTAGTAGCAAATCTCTTTTTATGTCCATCACCCAAATGTCCATCTTGATAGTAATTTGCTCCCTTCACTCGCTGGCAGATTTGTCCAAATATAAAGATTCGACTATTCCGTTACCTTCCGGTTGATATAAAGATTCGACTATTCCGTAACCTTCCGTTTGATAATGTGAATTTGACCGATTAAAGTGTCGGTTGAACTTGTTGGCCCGGCCCACCAACTCTTGATGGTGTGCAACGCTCTAAGCCTGCGACGATCATGAATTTCCCAACTACACCCAGATAACTGTATGAAAACCACTGACATACAAACTTTGAGTTCCGCTAAGTGCCAAATAGAAACGGAAATAGAAACAGCGAGAGAAGAGCAACGGCTCGGACCACAGTGTATATGAGCACAGTGTGACCAGTGCAGACTTTGTAATTCCTTCATTTTTTTTTTAGAAACATGTCCTTCTCCATAGCCTGATTTCAATACTAAATAGAACTGCAAACAGCACTGAACTGCGCCAAACAAGGCACGTCTAAATGCAGCATTGACGCCAGAAATGAACACAAAAGACCAACAAAAAACTTAAAATAGCTGCAGTTTCTACAGCCTGAGTCTTTCTTCCTTGCTGCACATGAACTTTCCTCACAATGCTAATGCGCTGCCTACTTTTTACTCTATGTGCGAGTATATTAGAGTGTTTGGGTGGTGTATGTGCGTGGGTATGGGTGTGTGTGTGTGTGTGTGTGTGATGTGCGCCTTCATAAATTTGCTACTATTTCATTGTAGTTGTAAAATTTGGCATAATTAGGACATGACCCAGAACATATTTTATGCATTCTATTAAAAAGGAAACATGCTTTTGAATGGATTCTTTTCTTTCTAACTTGCTGGTCTCTTTCGGTTGACAGCAGCAGCCGGAGCTGCTCTATAAATGAATGTCACTGAACCTTGAGTTTTGTATCTACGAATAAGGGAAATAGTAGAAAATATGAAATCCTTTGCTTTAGTGGGGCTGTGTGCGGATGTGTTTCTAGTTCTGTGTGTTGGTGTGTGTCCTTACAGCTGCGTCCTTCTTTAATAGTTATATATATGTTATTTAATTATCAGAGCAATTAAAAGCTTTCCCTGCTGCCTGGCATCATCTTTGCTCTCGCTTTCGACCGCGAAGCCGACACACTCTGTCAAACACGCACACACCCACACACACAGCAATAACCTCACGCACACTTGCTCATGTTTCTAATGTTTAAATGTAATTTGCATGCAGTTCTCAAAGCGTTAATGGCAAAGCAGCAAAAATGGCAAATGTGTTGACATTTTTAGCATTCTTAATGTCCATGTGTGTGTGTGTGTGTTCGTGTGCGAGTGTTGGTGTTAGTAAAGCACAAAATTTACGCGTTAGCAGGAATTTTTAATTAAATTTGCTTCTACTCTGCGCAATGCTTTAAGAAATTAACAACAAAAAATATTCATAAATAAAAAGAAAGAAATTCTTTTAAATTGTTTCTCTTATCTAAAACAATTTTTAAATGATTTATGAGCAGCACCGACGCACCTACATTGTAAGGGGGTCACGCTTGACATGTCGCATAATACACAGAAATTAAACAAACATAAATTGTACGTTAATGTGAAAGAATTTAAAGACATTTTCCTCTGTATAGAAAGTGAAAATTTAAATTTTTAATAATAATAATAAATGTTTAAAAATAAATTAATACAAAAACAACAAAATTTTACAAAACAGAACATAATTATTAAGTAAACATTTCAGAAATAGCAAAATAACTTTATACTTTTAGTGAGCATACAAATACTTCATTCAGGAAGTTCCAGCGCCCTCTGACACCATATCCTACCCACCACAGCTGTTGTAGCCTGCATCGGGAAAGTATTTGTTCCCCTCAAAGGGGCATTAGAAAACAGTCTTTGAGGCCGCAGTACCACCAAACTGACTCTTCCCTAGATTATATTAGATTTATTATAGAGGGTGTTATTCTCTGCGACCTGAACGATCTATTGTGCTGCCTCTATTTACCTAAAAGATGAGGATAGCCTAATTTATAGATCTTCTGTCAGGTAAATTTCCGATAGGAATTCATATATTTTAGAGGATTCAAGTTGAGGGATCATGCTCGTATCTAACTGAGAGGAAATGAGTAATCTGGCTACGTGAGAGCGTTACATCAGGAATTAAAAGCCATGTATAGGGATAAATACACACCTTTAAATGCCCAAAGGCGTTGCTGAACCCACTGAAGAGTTGGTGAAACTGTGGTATCTCAAGTTTATTGACTTGTCTAAGATCAGGAACAAGTTTCTAGGAATCTTCTTGAGAAATCTTGCTCATATCTAAGATATATTTTCGAAAACACCTGAGTCTTTTGTGTGCCAATGGTCCGCAGTCTGTAATCAGGTGCAGTGAGGTTTCGTTACTTTCTCCACAGAATCGACATGTGGCATCTGAAGATATACCCAACTTATTCATATGGTAGTTGCGACTACAGTGTCCGCTTAAAACACCTGTGAAGATTCTTAATTTACTCCGAGGCATATTTATTAACTCCACAGCTCTTTTATGATTAAAATCACCCAGAAGAGCTTTGGACTGTCTTAATCCCGGAAGAGTTTCCTTTTGCATCTATAAACTTCTTCAGCAGAGCTCCAATGGTATTCGATTATAGTCCACAGAAGGATTCAGGGCCGTTGAATTGAGAGGCCGCAGCCTTTCTAGCTAAGCTATCAGCCTTCTCATTTCCCTCCCCTTCTCATTAAGTCTGGTACCCACATTAGAGATAACTTGTTCATACTGCCGCCTAGGGAGTTCAGTTGCCCAATACAGTCCCATACAAATTTAGACCTCACCAGGGGTGAGCTCAAACTCTTGAGTGCTGCTTGTCTATCGGATATTATCACGATGTTTTTCCCCCGATATTTCTTGTCAATGTTGATCTGGGCACATCTTTCAATAGCGTGAATCTCCCCTTGAAAAATGCTTGGGAAATAACCCATTGGTTCTCAGTAGTGGGTTCTAGGCCCAAATACTCCTGCCCCATTGTCTTAGAACTGTCTGTATACCATACGAGGGAGTTTTCTCTAATTTTATACGCTTTTCCTTTCTTTTTTTCAACCCATCATTGGACCGTATTTGTGTGCAAAGTGGAATTTTCTTGGCATAATATCCTTGTGAGATACTATATTCTTGAGCTGAATTGCTACCCCATATATTTTGGGTGCAATTTTATTCTCTCGAGATAATTTCTTATATTCTGCTAAGAGATTTCCTAGTAGAGTCTTCAATTACTAGATGTAAGGATATTAAATCTAGTATAACTTTCATTGCTGCCGTTGGACAGGTGCGCATAGCTCCAGTGATAACAAGGCAGGCAAGGCGTTGTACTTTACTTAATGCAGATTTCGTTCGTGTTAAGTCTGACTCCATTTGATCAGGCTACAGAACCATCGGTCTCTCCATCATGGTATACCTTGTAACGTATCAAATCTGCTGGGGTAAATACTCAGCGGTTCGCCAGGGTCGTGTACAGAAAATTACTCTACCGAACGATTTTTGGGTTACATCCCCAAGATTTACCAGCAAGCCATCTACATATTGTTAAGGAAGCTTTAGCCCTCTTGGTGGTTGCTGTCAGGTGAGCCTTCCAAAATAACTTTTTGTCGAAAATGACTCCGAGGTATTTGGTCTCAGAGCTAATATCGACCATTTGGAAGCATAGGTTTCATATGACTCTTCTCTGAAACCTTACTTTCTATTAGCTGTACATAATGTAAATATTTGAAAGAATATCTCCCCCTCAGCAAATATTTTCCACCTATGTCACTGTTGATGTTAAGCGTAGAGAATCGTTTGCGATACAGTTTAAAATGCGCTAAGTAAGACGAACGAGCCAAACCCTTACCCAAAAATTCTGTCTACGGGTGAGTACGAGTGTATGCTAAAATGCCGCTATACTACAGCTGCACTGTCAGCCCTTTGTGCCTGCTTAACCCTCTCTCCATCATTCTCTCTCTCCTTCCCTATGTGTGTCTGCTTATGCTTTAATAATGATCTGTCATTTTTGACACTTTACTAAGTTTTTGCTTAAGTGCGCATCTTCCACTTAATTAACTCGTATTTCCTTTGAAATTTGCCAACAAAACATAAATCAAAAATTTTTGCTTTCCAACCAGGAGTGGCGGCGAAGTGAAGAGTGGGGTGCGAAAAGGGCTAAGGATTGCAAGTAAAACAGTTAACAAAATGTTTATGCATGCGTGGCATTTCACAAACGAGCATAAAAGCAACAAAAAGCAAAGCGATATAAAACTACCCAAAATGAAAAGAAAAAAATGGAATTGTCATTATGCACAAATGTGGAAGAGGCAAAAAAAAAAAAAGAAAGAAGAAAATGTGTCTGACTAAATGGGAGGGCAAAAAGGGGTGCGGCAAAAGCGCTGCAAAAGAGCTGCAATCCAAAAGAAAAAGGAGCAGCAGCGTTTACAATATGTCAAAACGCTTAAAGAAGTGACTTTATGCATATGAAGACTTATGTAAGGGCATGTGTGTGTGAGAGGGTTTTTTTTTTTTTTTTTTTTTTGAGATGAAAAATCTTCAAAAGACACTGTTGCCCCCACAACAATAGTGTGGAACTTTGTGTGTGTGTGTGTGTGTGTGTGAGTATGTGCTATTTTACCATAATTCATTTTAATGCGGAAAATATAAAAAATATTTGTGATGAATCACACACGTAAGCGACGAATCCAACTCTGACTATGCGTGCGGCTGAGACTGAAAGAAAGCATCTGTCACGGGAAGGGGGCAGCGAGGTTCGAGGGCGATCATTACTTGCATGTGAAATTTGCATGAATACATTTTTTGTTGTCAGAACATTAAACAAACCAATGCAAGAGGAATAACAACAAACAGCATGGAAAATACATGCACGCAGCCAGCCAGCCAGCCAGCACAGTCAGAACATCATCGATCATGCGCCTGCGCGCACTCTTTCAATTACCCACAAAACAGAGCAGCAGAAAAACACGCGTACGGAGTGTTCCTTGCGTGCCTGTGTGTAGGCTTTTAATTTAAAATAACTGCAACAACAACAACGACACTTGGCCTTTGTTGTATGAACAGGCAGCAGCGTTGGTGGTATGTGCGCTGGGGGTGCTCACTCAATTTTTTTGTGTGATTTTTTCCGTTTTTGCGTCTTGTTTGTTGGGCTCGTCTTTTGCGCTCACTCAGCAGCCTCCTCTTTTAATAAACGCTGCTTCGTACACTTCTTTTTTGTTTAATTTTTGATGTAATTTTTTTAAAGTAATTATTGTTGTTGTAGATCTTTGCAAGCTGTTACAAAGTGATCAATCAAAATGTAGTCACTTTTGGCCTTTTTGTTTTTAAACAAAAATTTTTGAGAAACATTTTAAAGAAATTGTGTTTTATGTTTGATCTTTCTTCATGGCAATTAGAGACGCACCGCATTACAAAGACCGATGTTCGACTGTGACGGGCTTGGTTGAGTTTTGCACGGGCCGGAATTGAATTTTTTTGGATTTTTGGAACATGAATATGCAAACAATTTTTTTTATGGCAATTCCGATCCGCATCGTTATTAGCGCAGAGCTTGCATGAAGGGTGTGACAATGTGGGCTGTGATATATGAGTCAGTCGGTAAACACTTCTGAAACGGAAACAAAGAGATCATATTGGGGAAATTGTATACTTAATTCAAAAGCAAGTCAACACTATTTCGCTGCTTATGAACCATACTGAACAACTTTGAGGAGTAAAAGAATGGTCTAGGATGGTCTTCATTACAATATGACAATGTCTTCTGTATTCAAAGATCATAAAGGGTTTTCCAGCAAGAGGTGTTATTTTGAATCACCCGGTATTTCGGTAGCTGTCACTTTTGAAGCTTTTATTCTTTGACATTTGACAAGTAGAAACTACGCCATTACTAAAAATGGAACCAAACACGCTTCAACAACGCATTGAAATTATTAAAATTCACTACAAAAAAGGTGAAAATCTTGCAGTCACAGTTCGCAAAATTAAATCATTTTTGGGTCATCGTGAAGTACCTTGTCGGACCGCAATACAGAAATTGGTGGAAAAATTGGAGCTGTTGGGACAAGTTAGTGATGTGAAGAATAAAACCCGTGCAAGTCACTCAAGTACAACTGAGAATATTGCTGCTGTAGCCCAAAGTGTTGAAGAAAGCCCAGGTTTGTCCATTCCTCGTCGTTCTTTGGAATTGGGCATTCCACAAACGTCATTACACCGTATTTTGCATAAAGACTTGGGTCTTAAGGCTTATAAAGTTCAGTTAACACAAGAACTCAAGCCAGCCGATCATCAACAACATCGTGTCTTTGCTGATTGGGTCCCTGAAATCCATGAAAATGATCCGGAATTCCATTGAAAAATCATCTTGACTGATGAGGCCCATTTCCACATGGGTGGCTACGTCAACAAGCAAAATTGTCGCATCTGGGGCTCGGAAAACTCAAGAGTTATTGTTGAGAAGCCTCTCCATCCTCAACGTGTGACTGTTTGGTGCGGTTTATGGTCCGGCGGGGTCATTGGACCTTACTTTTTCGAAAATGAGGTTGGATCAACAGTTACGGTGAATGGATTGCGCTATCGAGAGATGATTAATGATTTTTTATGGTCGGAGTTGGATGGTATTGATCTGGACAACGATTACTTTCAACAAGACGGCGATACGTGCCACACAAGCAACAAAACCATTGCTCTCTTACGGGAAAAGTTTCCGGACCGTGTTATCTCTCGAAGAGGTGATCACAATTGGCCACAGAGATCTTGTGATTTAACACCTTGCGACTTCTTCCTTTGGGGCCACGTGAAAGATAAGGTCTACGCCAACAGCTCAGCGTCGATTCAAGACCTCAAAGATAGAATTCGTGAGGCTATCGAGGACATAGGGCAGCCACTTTGCGATTTGGTTATGGAAAATTTCATGAAAAGGATATGGTCCTGTAAGCGTGGTCGTGGTAGCTGTTTGGCTGATGTTGTCTTGCGTTATTAACAGCATACCTTCCTCTTTATTATGAAATAAACATCCGATCATTTATCTCAAAAAATGGCATTTTTCTTTGAATACCAAAATAACACCTCTTATTGGAAAACCCTTTATGTTCTATTATTATTATTATATTTTACTCCATAATTAATTAGGACTGCAAGGAACTGGGCAATGAGTACTAATTTCGAGGCTTTCGACTCGCATAGAAAAATATGTTTTAGAACGAAACAGTTTTGAGACCAAACCCGGGGCAGTATTTAAACCTGCGGCCCTCTGAGTGTGAGTCTAGGATGCTTACCACTGGACAACAGAGGGTGGCTATAATATATTTTACACGAAATACTCTGTTTTAAAAGCAATCCACACGCTACAATTAAAAATGCTTACTACATTGGTCTATTAGTTTGGTTCTAGTGATAGTAGAGCCAGAGAATACAGAGAAATGACTCTTATTATGCGTACACTTACACATGTGCAAAACTGTAGTATTGTGGCTGACTTTCTTCAGTATTGTGGTTAACCAATGATAAACACACCGATCCATATAGCCAACTAATGATAAACAAAGACATTTTTTTAAATGTCAGGAAATTTGACGTGAAGTGAAGTGTCCCTTCTCTGTGTTCTCTGGTAGAGCTTAGCCAGGAAAAGCGTACTTAAATGGCTCTGCATTAAACAGTTTCAGGTTACACTGTTCAACATATTCCGCCGTATCTTGTTCCTTGTTCGCAGGTATTGCTATGTCAATATTTGGTTTAAACTCAGCATCATTAGCAGATCTGAAGCCCCAATGGGTTTGTTTGGAAATGTGGACGTTGCTTTGCCTAGAAAACTGAACCATGGAACAAGTTAACCGCCACTTAAACGTGGCTATTTACATGCAACTCGTTAAGCATACAAACTGTCGTTTTATGAAAGTGAGTGTGTAGCGTGCTTGCTGCTGAAAGTGTTAAACCAGCTTGTCAATCAAAACGCGCAGATTTCAAAATTAACATGTGTGAATGTGCGAATGTATGTGTGTATGGGTAAGAGTGTACGCCTGTGTGTGTGTGTGTGTGTGTGTGTAAATGGTACATTCACTCCTGCATGCATATTTGGCAAAATATCAGTTGTCAAAAGTGACAGTCATGTATGTTGTTGACAACAAGTAGACAACAACTTGTTAACAACCAACAACAAAGGTAACAACACAGCAGCAGTAGCACTGGGCATTGCTGCCTTGCCTAGTTGCCTAGGTGCCTGGTTGCTCCCGGTTGCCAGCGGCGGTTCATGTGCAATCAACTACACCAACTTAATTAGAGGTAACCAGCAACGCAGCAATAATAGCAGCAGCAGCAGCAGCCGCCACGAGTGAAAAATTAAAAAATGGAATGGAAATGTGCAACAATTGTCAAAAATCCAAACACGCTTCCCTCCTAGCAATATGCTCCACACTAAATTATGTGCCTTTTGACAGTTAACAGACAACAACGACTGACTTACACGCTACACACAGCCACAGAAACACAAAAAGTCTAGACACCACTGCATATTTTTGCATATTAGTGGAAAAGTACTTTTCAACAATGTTGTGGTTGTTGTTGTTGTTGTTAGTGTGACATTTATGCAATATTTTTAAAAACTCCTTCATGGCTTTCACGCACACTAACCCATACATGAGGACATATGTTAAACACACGCATGCAACTGCGGTGCCGTCATGTTGCCGCTGACAGTTGTCAGCATTATTTTGAGGTAAAGGTGTGCGAGCAAACGAGCGTCTCTCAAAGCATATTTTTGACAGTCGACCATTTCGCACCAAAACAAAATAAATGCAATACAGAATAAAAAAAACAATAAATTTATATAAAAATAAAATGAAATTCTCCTCATATGAGTGGGAGCGACAATGCCAACAACAAGGAAGAAAATAACACATCAAATATTTCATGCGGATTGCGAGTTTTGACAATTTGCATAATGTAAAGTAAAATATCAAAAAATGTAAGGCAAGCAAAAAGGACAATCAGAACAACAAAGCAAAAATGTGCACACTTAACGCGAGCAAGACACCAGACACCCGCCCACAGCACCGCACAGCACAGCGCATCACATCAACATATGCAAATCTCCCTATAAATGCAAGAAGCGCACGGAACTTTTGCAACATTTGTGGAAATCTTTTGAGGAGATGGGTAAAAACTATCCCAGGAACCGATAGAAACCGTATGCATACACATGATTAGACCTATGAGTCGAAAATGGGTCTTCGGTGTTATGTCAACGCGTCGATAAATACGCAATTTTCTACCAAGAAGCAGCCAGATGAGAAACTCATTTGTAGTAGGGTTGGGTGAGTCATTCATTTTCTTTAGTGAGGTTGCAGAATGAACCGATTCAAATGATTTCACATTTTGAAGTGACTCCGCTTAATATTCTATGAAGAAGGACAGCGGGAGGGAGTGCAGTTGCCTCTGCTTCATAACTTCAATTCACCAGGAAATGTAAAAGCAAATCATGAAGCCAAGGAACCACACGACAACAAGAAGTGAATATGAATATGATTAAACTTAGGATTCAGTTATGTCAACTGAAAAAAGTTCGAATCAAAATTGTTTATATTCATGATAATGATGACTCTGTGATAATGTTGGCGATATGGCTGGCGGAAAATGGAGGGTTTACAACAGCGGAATAGGAAATGACTTCGTCTGGATAACCTGTCAAACTCACATTAATGAGCTGCTATTTAACACCAAGCGACAGTATGGCCGAATTTCAAACTAAAATGGATAACATCGAAGACACGGCGCGCCAAATGACTGGCAATCTGATTATGGCTGAAGACTTTAATTCTAAATCCATGTAATGGGGCACACGGACGGCATATACGAGAGGGCAGCGAATAATTGACATGACCGCAAAGCTGGGACTCATTGTTGCAAACGTGGGAAGTAAGGCGACTTTTAGAAGACCAGGTTGCGAGGGCACTATCCCTGATATAACCCTAGTGTCTGATCACGGGATAATGAAGACTATAATCAGATACCAATGATGGACTAAATTAGGTGATAAGGATGACTATGATCAGATGACTATGATCAGGTGATAATGATGATATTGATCAGGTAATAATTATGACTATTATCAGGTGATAATAATGACTATAAGGATGACTATATTCGATGCGAATGATTAAGCTGATCAGATAATAATGAAGAATAAGATCAGGTAATAATGATGACTCTGATCAGGTGATAATATATGAGGATGATAACGAGGGGAAATACGATAATAACAAAACAGCAAACGAACAACAAGAAAATAGTTATGAAAAAAATGTTGATTAAATGGAAAAATATGGAAAAATATGATGATAAATTTGAAAAATAAGTTATTATGAAAATTATATTGATCATTATAGTCACTATGGTGGATATGATTCTAATAAATTATCAGAAAAATGCTAATAAAAATTGTGCTAACAGTGTCTAACGGTGTTAAAGCCTTTAATAATTTTAATTATGGATACAATTTAAACAGAAGTTCTTAATACTTTCGTCATTCGGAAGTGAGTGTCTGATTATGAGTCACGCGGGACTAGTTAAGAGAGTCCATGTCTTAGCGTAGGCGGATGGAATGATGTGCAGGCGTACCTAGCATTGGTATGCGATGCATGCATTCGCGAGTGTGTCAGGCAGTTATTTCACTTATTAAGCGTAAGTTTATGATGCAATTTTAAGAGCTTTTATTTACAGCATGCCACAGAACAGCGCCCCAACCCAATCCAGCCGTAATTCATTGATGGCCATCCCAGCTACACATTAAGCATAAGAAGCAGCAGAAGAAAATGTAGGAGCAGCAGCAGCAGCAGTAAACGCAGCGTCTATACCCATACGATTATGTCTACCCACTTGCTGGATGATGGAATATTAAAAAATTCTCACGCATTGCTCGTAAAATACAAAATAATGAAATTCATTTTCCCACATGCTGCAGGAATTGTTTTTGTTGTGTTATTTTTATTTCTGCTTTTGGTATTATAAATGCAAAAATTGCACACACACACACAGACGCAGCCATACACACACACATGCATGGAGGAGCAGAGCACATTCTAATTTATTATTTTTCATGCTCAAACAAGCCCGGCGGATATACGAGCACAAACTAAACGATTGAAGAAATGTAATTATAGTATTTTTTTAGCTATATACAAGTATATGGATGCATATATGTACTATGTACATAAATAAGATATATAGCAGCCTAAACGAAAGCAGGAGTAGAAGCAGTAGCAACAGCATCCAGCAGCAATAGGAACAACGGCATCAGTTACAGCCAGTGAAATATGAGCTGCAATCAACTGGCATAGAAATGAGCACCCAGCAGAGCCCAGTCCCGTCCAGTCCAGCCCAGCCAAACAACGCATTACAACAGCACGCAACACAATCGAATGCAGCAAATGCAGCAAGCACAGTGGAAGACTTTTGTATGCGAAAATTTTTCGTAATGAACCCATGCGCACTGCTAATAATGTTATTTGGACATGGAAGCATAAAACTGCATTTTAATAATAATAACAGCAATAAGGGGAGTGGGTCGAGTACAGTCGAGAAGCACTGCAGCCACACATATTTCAACACATGTTTTGTTAGATAAGTACACATGTGTGTATAGAGAAAAGTTCGGGAGAACCTGCTGCTATATTGTAGCAACGGAAATAAACCACAGCAGAGGCTCAGGAGGAATAGGCCAGCAAATATACAACTACAACTGGGAGTACTACAACACTAACTCAAGTCATACAGTAAAAAAAAAAGAAAAATTGCAGTGAGGGCAAGAGAAAGGTCAATCAAGAAGAAGAACAACAACAACAACAATAAAAAGGCACATGCACTACAGCCACAATAATAGCGGCGATAACAGCAACAGCAACAGCAACAACAAAGGAGCTCAGCTCAGCTCAACACAGCTAAAGAGCAAACGCAAATGCAGCAGGGAAAATGCTGCTTGCAGCTTCTACAGCATTACCATGAATGATGCCAGCGAACTGTATTGGCTTATAATATGTGACCCGCTTATGTGTGTGCATGAGCGGAATGCAGCATGCAGCCATACATACCCACACACACACACACACACATACGCACACACACACAGTAACGCACACACACTCTGACTCACACACACATGCTGCAATACCATCGCACATGCAGCGCCAATTTACAAATAGCTTTTGAGGCACTTAAGCCTTGAAGCTCAAATGAAGCGCGAACGCGAGGCTGCAAAAGTTCAGTAAAATAAAAATACAAAAACAAAAAACAAAACTTAAATGGGATCTTGAAAATGACACGCACACAAAAGCGTGCAAAAAGCCACCAACACACATAAACACACTTAAGTGTAGTTTGGAAGAATTAGTTCCAACACTAGATTACTTTATATATTCGCTGTAATGCAGTGGAGAAGCTCTACAAAATATGTCTTAGATTCATGTTCAAATTGGAGGAATAAACATATTGGAAATATATACATATTGGCATTATCCCTACATATGAATAATGCCTTTGCTAATAAAGACAGTTAAGTCTCCGGTCCAATGGAATACGCGGGCTCCATCACAACTAACGGGAGACAGACTTTGGAAGTACGAGTAAGTCGAGGCGAACGAAGAAGATATTTACTTAATCTCTGAGGAAGATATTTATTTGATCTCTAATTAGTTCCAGAACAACATTACTTTATATATACTTGGTAATGTAGTGAACTAGGTCCATAGAAAATCTAATGATGTATATAATGTATTTATATAAAAACCCGTCAACCACTTCAACTGTCAGTGCTCTGGTTAAGGAAGACATTTTCATTAGAACCATAGAAAGACCTTTGCCTGTGCAAAACATGACCTTTAATAAACGTAGGGATACATATCGATCATGCTGCATGATCGTCGGCAATCGACGACTATAGAAAACGCTAGAAAAAAAACCATGGAAAATAGATATGAGTAAGTATCGATCGCTCATATAAAGCATGAGCCTCAAAGATCTCCCATATAAAGCATGAGCCTCGAAGATCAGTGTGAATAATAATCGATCGAGTATGCAATTCACGGTCATTGGCAACGGAAAGGAAATATATCGATGGTAGTCGAAGACTGATACAAATAAGTGACAATGGTTCATATGAAAGTCTAAGACAGCTATTAGTATGTATTGATCGAGCATGCAAGACACGGTCGTGACATATATGAATATATATTCGTATGAGTCTTCTAGGAGCATGTCATTCACACACTACCGATAAGTCATTCATATTGGTCTTCGTAGACCACCACCATGTCTAGCATACTTGATGAATACTTACTTCTATATATATATATATATATATATATATATATATATATATATATATATATATATATATATATATATATATATATATATATATATATATATATATATATATATATATATATATATATATATATATATATATATATATATATATATATATATATATATATATATATATATATATATATATATATATATATATATATATACATATACATATATATATATATATATATATATATATATATATATATATATATATATATATATATATATATACGTGTGTGTATATATGTAAAAAAGTACAAAATTGTCGTTTAAGTCCGACTAAGAATATAACATGGAACGTGTTCATGCCTGGCATTGGCGACAAGGGCAACATGGCAAAAAATTCCTACTGGCCATGCAAGACATTCGCTTGTCTTGTAGACATCTTCTAAGACGAATCGATACTTTTTCATCTTGGCAGTTGAACTTTGGCGCCTTTTTCGGGCAACACACCAAATACACAGAAAAGAGCACACACACACACACACATGCATGCCTGCACACATGTGCATACACAATAATCGCACATTTATTTATGTGTGCTATGATACTTGAGCGTTAACTCCTTTTTTGCTGCGAGTATCTGCTGCTAGCGATAATAGCTGGAAATATGCTTTGCCACTTTGCTCAGCTAATATTTTTCTCTCGGTTGCTGCTTTTGCTGCTTTCCTTTTTTTGACTTGCTGCAGAAATGCAGTAATTTTACGTAAATGACTAAAGTCGTAAAGCAGCAGCAATGCAGCACGGAGCGCTGTCATGAAGCATAAGCAGCGGGAAAAAATAAGCAAGCAACAATATTGACTACTTTTGGAGTCCGTACGTTGGGCGCATATACGGAGTAGGTACTTGGAAGTCCCACTTTTAGTCAATCTCATATGCCACATGTGCTCCGAGCGTTTGTTAGTGTTAGTGTATGTGTGTGAGTGTTGGTAATGGCATGCGGGAGGGGAGGATGGCAACGTAGAAAATATGCACTTGGCTGTTGTGATCCATTGCGCTCGCTTACCATGGATGGGGATTTGATAGTTTGCTTGATTTAGTAGACGGGCACGCAAGAGCAACAGCAGCAACAACAGCAGCAGCACCAGCAGCAGCAGCACCGGCAGCAGCAGTCACAGCGTCACCGACACCGACAGCAGCAACATTGCTCGTTTTGGCATTTTTCTGCTTTACTGCGGCAAGTTTCAGCGCGCTGCCAGTTCTTTCGTTTTTGCCATTTAACTATTTTTGGCTAATGATGTTGCTCATAATGTCTATCATTCATTTTCATGTTTATTGGCTAAAATGGACATGAGTCACAGTTATGTTAGAAACACCAACAACAGCACACAGCAAACAACAAAATGGGCAACAACAAAACGGGCAACAACAAGACTGACAACAAATCGCAGTTAACGGAAGTGCTGCTTTTTTCTTTCTGATTGCATTTGGTACCTTTTGACTTGGTTTGCCTTTTGCGCATTTGTGGCGCATTGTGTGACGTTGCCGCATCAGTAGCAGCCCCAACAGCAGCACTTGCGAGCGAGCACTTTTATGCTATTTGCTTAAGTGCATTTAGTATTTGCTAAATGACAGTTATTGCTGATTAGCTGTCAGCAATTTTGACAGTTTGAGGAATAGTCTGCTCGTAAGGAATTGGCAGATAAGTTAAAATATTGTGCGGGTTCGGATGAGGTTTCGCTGGAATTTAGCTCGCTTTGGCTGGGGATTCATTTGCATTGTGCGGTGGCAATCAGCAAATGAGTAAATGCGTTAGCTGACACTTCTGTGGATACCTTCAAGGGGAATTGCGATGGTAGGAAGTTTCCATGTACTTCGGCGAAGGGATCGTTGTTAGAGTTGAATGAATAGCAGTCGTAATTAATGGCAGGAGGAATTGAGGCTGTAGGTAGCTTCATAACATTCCTGTCACTTGAAGCGGCGCTAGTGACTTCTACAGTTATACACAAAGCAGGTGACAATATGGGTCTAGGAACTATGGTTTCTATTGGAGTCTATTATTGTAATTATTATTAATTATTATTGTTATTAATGATCATTATTATTAGTAACCATTATTATTATTAAATGTTATTAAATAATAATTATTAATTATCATAATTTAATATTAATTAAAAGTTTCTTATTAGTTCACTGTAATAAACGATGATACGAGTGGTAGATATGTATATGTATGGTAAATATGGAAAGAATGTCAAGAACTATTTCAAGACTGCTCTGTTCCACGCCACAGTGAAAGAAATGTTATTGGAAAATCATATACATCACTAAAGGCATGGTTCAGGATATGAACATGTATCACTAATCCGTCTCAGTTGAATATGCCGACTCCTGCCATTGGAGCTAAATTGAATTAACAGAGACATCATATCATGAATTAAGTGTTCTGATTTGGAAGAATCAGTTCTAGCAACTAAAATCTTCGACTCGAAGAGAAGAACATTTTAGAAAGACGCATTTAGAGACCATGCCCACGGCAGGATTGGAACAGAAAATTGAGCCGCTCTAATCCAACAAGAATAAGGCTACCTTTAGTTTATGTTCAAACCATTTTCAGCAATTTTAAACTGTTTAAGGTTAAAAGATTAAAAATTATTACCTAAAAAACAAACAAAAACAAGCAATCCAAGTGCTGCCATAAAAAAACTACAACACCAATAATAACAACGGAAAAAACAACAAAATATTGGCCAAAAAAGCTCTACAACAGTTTTGTGTGCAAATTTGTTCTTGTGGCAAGGAAAATTTATATGCAACAAAACAAAAAAAAACCGTTTAGAACGAGGTTACACGAACCAATAATGCTAAATGAAAATGTCCTTCTTACTCTGTTGCAGAATATGGAAAGATGCAATCTCAAAGATACTCAGGGAAATGCCAGAAGGCACACTTTTGGGTGAAATGATTACAAAGCACTAGTATGGAAGATGAAGTAGTATAGAAGATGAAGTAGTATAGAAGACGTATAAGTATTGAAACAGTAGAAGTTAAGGGGGATTCCAGAAGGCCTACTTTTGGGGGAAATGATTACTAAGCACAAGTATGGAAGACGAAGTAGTATAGAAGACGTATAAGTATTGAAACAGTATAAGTTAAAGGGGATTCATGATGGCTGTCATATTTTTCCTGTACGTCTGTCAACTTACCCTGTGATGCAAGTAACGATCACAACTTTTCCCCGATGAGACCACCAGAAACGTTGCATTGAGAAACTGCACAAAAAAATCCTCAAACACAACAACCACAGCTAAAATCAAACTCGCCTATGGCAACTTTACCAAACATTGAAATTTCAGCGATGTTGCCGATGTAACACCGGGCTTAGTAATTCAGCTGCGCATGAGCAAAGCCAATAAGAGCAACAACAACGGCGGCGTAGTGAGCCCACAAACCAAATGGTAACGTTTGAAACGACCATAGATGTTGTTGCTGTAATTGCAAGAGTTGTTGATATTGTTGCTGCTGCTGCTGCTGATATTGTTGTTGCGTTTGTTGTTGAGATTACAATAACAATAAGTAAATAGCTAAGCAGCAGCCGCACTCGGAGCTCCATGTGTGCACGTACTCGAGTGTATGGACGCGTATTGGTTCGTCGTGTATGCGCCTTATAAGGCTGCAATATAAATATACGAAAATATATTGGACAAGTCGACAACAAGAACAGCAACAACCACGAGCATAACAACAAAGCCAACAACAATAATTACAATGTTTGCAACAACAATAAATAAAATGCAACTATTATGCGTATGGACAAACTGCTCAAGGGGCGGCTGGGCCAACCTCCGCCACTGCCTCTGCCTACAACTCAGCCGCTGATTGCGTTCATTGGAATCTGCTGGGAGTGAGGGGTGAAGTAGGCAAGCCCAGGCAGTCAGGCAGGCGGTTAGGCAGCCTGTACGCCAGTAATTTTCCCGCCGTCGTTTAAGTAAGCGCTGAGTGCTGAACAGAAAAGGAAATGAACAGTCAGCATAGGACAAAAGTTAAGACGGACATTAGGCGCAGCAGCAACGGCGACCAAATGAAAATTTTTTAATAATAACTAGTAAGGAAGCCTGAAGTAGTAGTCTGTAGACCCCTGCGGGAATCCTTTACACCCTAAGAACGCACAACTAACTGGGGTCGTATCAATAAAGTGGGCTTAAATAAGGACGAAAGTCACCTAATCTCCTTCATTCCTGCATATTGCACTTTGTAGCTCTTGTGGTATTTTATAAGAGCATTATATAGATAGGTGGGCGAGGCAGTTGAAATATACCAACATACATATAAAACATAGACCCTCTCACCAATAGTTATCAGGTGAACATTTTATTGTTTATTACATTGACCTTAATTTGTGTATATATATGTGATTTGTGGGCGTGGCTGTTGACCAGTTTCACCCATGTATTACAAGCATCTGATAATAGACTAATTTCATAAAATTAGTATACCTCAGCGTTGGTTATAGGGCAGACAAAATTCCTTATGAAAATTAACAGCAACATTCCGAGCGACCAAATAGGTAGCTGCTCATTACTATCAGCGGCGTATCCAGGAGGGGTTTTTTTGAGTTCAAAGGCCCCTCCTCAATAACTTCAGTTATTTCAACGGCTATCATTTTTAGAAGGTTTTTATTAAGTAATGAAAATAGGGTCACAACCATCTCTCAAGACATAAATCTCTTGGTGAAGCTAATACCTCATCAATTAAGTATATATATATATATATATATATATATATATATATATATATATATATATATTCCTTCAAGACAGATGGTGTTAATAGAGGATCAAACTCACATCCACATTGGAGTAACAAAGGACATGGTATCAAAATCAAATCTTATGAAAACCAAATGATTTATTTCTTAAGGGTCGGAATAATGATAGTAATGAATCAATCACCTAGTAAACAACTAAAGAGACCGGGGCCATGGAGGAACTTCGCGGATCATAGTGTAAAGTAAAAAGTTGGTGGCTTCTTTTAAGTGGATGGCCAGAAAACCAATGGTTTACAGTATAATATCGTAAGAAGCATTTCAACTTATAATGCGATTATTCGTACTCGAATGAAGGAGTGCATAGAAATACGGCTTTGTAGACCAAGCATATAGTGAGAGTCACTCCCCACCTCCACCAATGCCAGACTAGTGTAGACACAATTCAGCAACAAAGTTCCACAAATATAAAGATATCAGGTCCTCAGTATCTGGTTAGGAAAGCCATTTATGAAAAACCCTCTTTTAGAACTGTCTGGATCTGTCATTGATCATTGTAGCGGTAGCAGCAACTGCAGAACCAGCAGCATCATCTTCAGCCAACGCTGCACCATCAAAGGCGTGCGTTTCATGCTCCATTCCCATTCCCGCGTTTTGCTGCGACATGGTTGTTGTTGTTGGTGTTGTTGCTGCAGCTTTGATGTTGATCACAGCGAAATATGGCAATACAAACGATCGATTGTTGCAATTGCAGGCGGCGAGAGAGCGGCAACAGCAGCCGCACAACTGAGATCGATCGCTGCTTAACCATTAAATTGCATATTGGCAGACGGCTGAGGGCTGCGGCTGTGGCTGAGGTTGAGGCTGGGGGCTTGGGTTGGGACTGAGCCTGGGACTGGGGTCTGGCTGAGTGAGTGGCAGCACCAGCAGTCAGTAGAGGCGGCTCAATATGGATGGATGTGTGTGTGTTTGTGGCAACATTGCCGTGCGTTCGCTAAACGTGCAGCAATTTGGTTCTTGTTGTTGTTGTTTTAAGATTGCTTTTTTTGTTGTATTTACATTCAGCTGTTGCGACATGGGCGCAAGAGTGAGTCTTACGATTTTTTGTTGTTGTTCTGGGGGCATGCCTCTTGTGCTTTGTGTGGTTGATTGCTCCACGGCTGCTGTTGTCGTTGTTGTTGTTGTTGCTGTTGTTGTTGTTATTGTGCAGTTGGACGGTTTTGGTCCGTTGCTGCAGCTGAGGCCAATCATCAATTTTTCTTTTCATTTGACTTTTTTTCTGCTGCCGCAGCTGCTGCTGCTGCTGTTGCTGTTGTTGTTTTTGTTAGTGTTATTGTTATTGCTGTTGTTGTTGTTGTTGCTGTGTTTGTTGTTGCTTTTGTTGTGCGGTTTATCAACGCTTTATTACATTGACGTTTTGTCAATTTGATTGCTTTTGATTTTCGCTGAAGCTGCTCGTTCACTTCGCCTGGACACAAAGGAGCAGCAAACAGAATGGCAAAAACGACAGTGACAGCAGCGATTGAGCAGCTATTACGCTCAGCTGGCGGAGGGAGGGTACTGCTGCTGCGTCAAGCGTAGTTGGTATGTGGCAGAAGTATTTTAAATGTTTAAATGTGCAATTTCAGTGGAAATTTCAACGTTGCTTTGGAGACTCCAACGAGAGTTTACCTAGCGACGAGACCTTGAAAAGTTTTTTATTAAATTTTTTTTTTCTTTTTTAAGTAACTTTATTTTATTTTTTGTATTTTAGTTTAGAGCGCAAATCGAAAATCGATGCTCATTTAGGCTCGTCAATAAAGCTGGCATTGGCGCTGTTTGATAATTGGGAGTAGTGAATTGCAGGTTTTTTATACGAGGATGAGTATGCGGACGTGTGTATGTATGTGAATTGGTGTGCGAATGTGTATTTGTGTATGTGTCTGTCTATGTATATATTTCTCAGCTTGTGTTATTCCAGCATCTGCACCTTTTAAGGTAAACAATTTTGCGTTTAAGGTTTGAGCCTTCTAGGTACCGGGTCAGTGATTTCTCGGTGTCAAGCCAAGTGGTCTAAAAATATATATAATAGCTGCCACGCCTAATTTGACAGAAGACATAGGAAGTAAAATACAGGAGCATTCTTAGCTGAAGCAAAACTTTAACATGTTGAATCATATCAATAGGTAGGTTGAATGGCTGTCCTAAGAATCACCTAGGTCTGTTCAAGGCCCATTGTGGCCATCATCATATCAATCAATCAGAGTCAAAATGTGGCCAAGCAGAAAACTTGGATTACCAAGACGGATGAGGGGAATCACAGATGTTCTTGATTACAGATTCCAGTACTTGAACGTACATCATTAGATGTACTGATCGAATGCTCCATTTGCCTTAGAAATTTCTTTGTTTTTTATACAAGAGGTTCTATTAAAATATTCGTAAGTATTGCAAAGTAATCAATCCAGTGGAAATCCTTATGTATTTAGGTAAAATAGAAACAATTGCTTAAGAAATGTGTCAGTACCGAAACAAAAATATAGTTCGCTTGAAGGAAGCTTGGATTTTTCATAACTTTTGCAAACTTCGGTTCGATATTAAAACCTCCACAAAATGGTTGACATAAGAATATGCCCCGAAATCTTGTCATTATTTAACTGTTCCCTGGGTAATTGACATATTCTCAAAAAATTCTCCCAGCTCCCAACAGAGCAAGTGACACTGAACAAGAATATATACATATGTATGTAAATACAGACATTTAATATATATAAATACCCACTTAAGCCTTTTCTGAGATAAAATTCATAAAAAAACCAAATTCCTTATAATTCCTGCCAATCATTATTTCCATGTTTACACTTATCAAACAAATCTAAGAAACATTTCAATCACAGAAGCGCGTAAGTCGCCGCAAACACTTTAATTTCCATTATAAACAAATGGACCCAGAGTGGATAAGTGAGCAACAACAACAGCAACAACACCGAAATCTCAACAAATTCACACAATTTATCAAATAAAAGCTTTTAATCGACACTAATCTTCCAGATATAAAACATATGGATACATAAATTAGGCGTATTGAAATAAAAACAACAAGAACCACAAAAAAAAAATTATAATCATGCGCCAACATTTGGAAATTTTACGAAATTAGCGGCAAATTTCAAAGCCGCCACTCAGCGAACCACTGCGAGAAGTACGTAGAAGAACTGGCGAGGAAAAGAAATCTATGCATAAATCTTAATGTTTAAAAAACAAGAGGAAAAAATTATAAAATAGCGTATAATTCAAAGCAGAACACAAGAAAAAAGTAGCTTTTTTATGAATAAGAACAACAACAACAGCAGCAAAAACATCAAGAAACTGCCCACGCCCGGCATGTTCACAGCTCGCTCGCTGAAATGTCCAAGTATGCTGGCTGCGGAGAAGCCAAACGCGATCACCAGCAAAGCGGCAGCTCCAAACAGCTGCAAATCTGTAACTCGCGCGCCAGCAGCTGTTCCAGAGAATGCGCGGGTGTTGCCAAAGCAATTTCATTCAATTAAAACTATGAAAATATTGAAACAGGATTATTTCTAATACATTATTTATATATTTTTAAATATATATATATATATATATATATATATATACATATATATATATATATATATATATATATATATATATATATGTATATATATATATATATATATATATATATATATATATATATATATATATATATATATATATATATATATATGTGTATATATATATATATGTATATATATATATATATATATATATATATATATATATATATATATATATATATATATATATATATGCATATATGTATATATATTGTTACGCTGCCTTCCTGACAATTGATACCAAGCTATATACATACTTGGATTCGTATCACTGGATTGTGTAGTATGTAAACAATTCTCTCTTAAGTTAGAGCAATTGGCTTTATTAGTATTCGTCCAACTTACTATTGGCTTGAAAAGTTTGCTTCAGTTAGTCAGTAGTTGCACTACACTTTTTATTCAATCACATGCTGATACTGTAACAATATATAACCCTAGTTTTGTAAAATGCTATCCCAACTAGTTACCCAACTCGCTTACATCCTTGATGAAATTTTGCCAGTTGACATGAGGTGTAGCAACTAACAATGTTTTAGGAAGCTCTGAGGAAGGGCTCATTAGACTGGCATAAAAAACGGTTATTACTCTCTTATATACAAGAGAAGACTTATACTCATATTGTTACCCTAGGCCCCTTTGATGGAACTACTGATCAAGTGGTGGAGATAAGAGGAATTGTGTATTGTTCTTTACTTCCTGTTTTAACTAATTTGGGGAACTGAAATGAGGAATGCCACTAACGGACAGGCTAGTGGCGGAGAGAGAGAGAGAGAGAGAGAGAGAGAGAGAGAGGGAGAAAGGCAGAGAAAGAGACAGTGAGATATACGAGTGGATATAAAGACGGAAGGCCAAATACCTTATATTATAATATCAAGAAAGAGACATTTATATATAGATATAAAGATAGATATAGGGTTAATTAAGGAGAGTGAAAGACCGAAATCTGATGATCTTGAATATTAGATTCAATTAATCTGAGGTATCCAAACTTTCTCTACTCTGATAGTAGAACAAGGAGAAATAGTTTGACTACACTCATTCCTAAACAACTTTAATCTGATCTCACTAGAGCCACACAGATTCTTCTGACTGGCTTGTATCCATTTTCCAAAGTACCAGTATTACAAAATTAATACTCCATATACATACATATGTATGACGGTGTCTATAGACACTTGTGACAACTCAATATAAAATACTAAATGAAGGTTCGATATTTGGTCGCTTAATTAGTAATATTTACCCATAAGTCGTAAGGATTCCTGTACGACGTTGAGTTCTAAGCAGTTCATTATACTCAATCCAATATTTACGGGTTTTAAACTATTTAACCCAAATCAAATCACATTGTACAGACACAGCTGGAGGCTGAGTCCAGTTTCCACATGATGTACAAATAAGATGAAAGACTGAGTTCGCTCTGAGACAATGAATAATTATACTAATATATGTATAGAAGAATAATAACCAACCCAAACTCTGCCTACTATGCTCTGGTAGTAACTCTTGCTGTGCCCAACATTAATGTGGCATATGTTGCATTGTGGGATTACCACAAGTTCGTGGTGTTGGTGTCTATCTCCGAGCTTGTGTGGGTGGAACATCTTCCCAAAGAAATAATATTGCGAAATTGTTTTTTTTTAATGAAAAACAGCTGTGGACGAAGTAAGCAAACTGTGAGTGTGGAGCCGTGGGGAAAGCACACTCTTTACTATTTGCTTGGCCCACCGCCAAACCGCCCAGCCGCCTCCTAACAAGACAACAACAGTCACACAAATCTTGCAAATGAAGCTGTTTCTTTTAACAGATTTTCTCTGTTTGATTCATTATAAAAATTAATGACTCAAGTGGCATAAATTTCTCTACAAACACACCCGCCCATCGCCATACACACATGCACACGCAAATACACATACACTTCACTGTCTGCCTGTCTGTCTGTCGGTCTGTCGGGTTGTCTGTCGGGTTGCCTGTCAGTCGGAGCGTTATGGGTGCGTTTAATTTTTATTTAAACATAATTTTACTGCTCTGCGGATGCTCGTTGCTGTCTTGTGAGTGGCGGCGACTGAGCAAGTGTGGGTGAAACTGTGTACGTATATGTATGTGTGTGTGTATGAGTGTATATCTTCGGGTGGAAATATGTTTATGCCGCTGACTGAGGAACCCTTGCAAGTGATGCCACATGATTAATTATTAGTTCCACACTGCGGTGTCTATGCGGTTATGTACTACTCATGTGTGCCATGGTTGGAGACGTCTTCGGACGGTGGAATGGGGTAGGAGACTGACGGGAGGGCTTATGCCAGTTTGTACATATATAGTAGGGAGTATTATAAAAGGTTTAATCAGCTCAGAATTTGTAGCGCTGAATTTTTGGTCGTTTTTAGCACTTTTAGTAAAACTTTAACTAATTGTTACGATTTTTTTCTTCTCCGGGCGCTCTCCTTTTTTGTCCAGCTCGCACACGCACACTTGATCACAGTCACTTTTCTCTCGCATATTGTTATTGGCTTTGCTCTGTTAATTGATTGGCATATTTAGCGTTAATTTAATGTTGATTAATTATAGTTTCATTGGTTTTAAATGGTTAGTAGTGGGAGCCAAAGCCTCCTCCTTAATTTAACTTGTTGAGGGCAATTACAGAAAATTTATCAACAAATTTTGTACTTATTGTCAAAAGGGCAATTTTTGTGTTAATCACTCGTAACTAGTTTTAATTGCAACTTACCGCGGAATTAACATTGTTTAAATTTTCTAAAGTAATTCAAAGTTAAATTTCAAATACATCGTTAACATACCTGCAAAGAGAAGAAATGGGCAAATTAGTACAAATAATACAAAAAAAAATGGAGAAGAAATTAACAAATTCATTCAAAAAAATTATAAATAATATTTAAAAAAATTTCTTATTATTTTTTAAAGTAATTTAATGATATTAAACCCCTTCCATTGATAAGTTTCTATAGTAAGCAAATATGTAGGAGGAAGGAGCCGCAAAAATATATGTGACTAAGGGAATCCTCAGGCGTAAGCGGGGGTTTAGAACACTAGCTGTCATACATGTAAATTACAGGCATGTGGGACAGACCAACTCACTCAGACCACCATGGGTCCTTTGTGATACCACCGCGTAAGAACGCTTCTCTCATTTACTCTTCAAACCATTTCGAAGCCCTAATAAAGCGCAGGATTTGTTTGACCTTCGCGCCGCACATTTCCGTTAAAGAGTTAAAAGCGTATTTGCCTAAAGTGCCAGCTCTGCTTCTAGCCAGAGCGGGGCAACTATAGAAGAGATGTTCGACAGTCTCATTCTCCTCCTCATCCCCACAAACTTCTGGACTATTCATGAGAGAATACTCCCAGTCTGAGAGCATAACTGGCGTATAGCCAATGACCAGTTATGAAAGCCACGATCTTCTCTCGACAGGGCAAGCAAGTCTCCAGATTTCCTCCAATTAAGCTCCGGCCACATTAACCTAGTCGTTAAGCAAGTGCCCTCGTGAGCCCAAGACTCATTGGCCTCACGCACGATCCTATCCTTCAGCATCAGTTTACAGATGACAATTGGTATTCCAACCTCGCATCTGTCCGTGCATAAAGGAAGGTTGGTGCCCCGTCTGGCTAACTCATCAGCCCTACAGTTCCTTTCAATATCCCTATGTCCCGGAACCCATATTAGGCGTACCCTGAAAACGGTGCTGATATCATTTAGGGCAGCCCGGCTCATTGCCTTTTATAGGGCTTAAACTGAGAAACACGCATCTCTCGCAGTCCTGAGCAACCTTTGATTTCAGTACCACCGAGTTCATTGACTGGATGGCCGCCTGGCTATCCGAGTAGATATTTATACTGGTCTTTGTTACGGCGTGTCCACTTAAGTAGACGGCTACCTCCTTTGTGGCTAGGACCTCAGCTTGATAAACACTGCAGTGGTCGGGGAGAAGGAATGAAAGCTTCAGGCAGAGTTCTTTTGAGAAAACTCCAAAGCCGACTCTATCGTAAGGTTTGAATCCGTCGGTGTAGAAATTCAGTTTCCGCCTTCTGCATGGCATGAGTGTTTGCCACTCTCTTCTAGACGGAATATGTGTCTGGAAGTGCCTATCAAAGTTGAGATTAGTTATAGAGTGTTAGATAAAACTACTCCAGGCATGAACGATAGTGGAGTGCCCAATCTGCCGATCATGCCATAACGCCGCACATTTCAGCCGTAGTGCTGATGCGGCGGCCACTTGTTTCCCTACCAGCTATAATGTAGGTAGGTTGAGTGTGGGACTAAACCACATTCATATTCATATACACCAGCTGCATTTCTATAAGTATTTGAGCTGAGCAGTTCCAAAGATAAAAATCTTTCTGGAACAGTGTTTTCGCTCTCTTTATTCGTTTCGAACTTTTGCTTCCTACGATTGCTCCCGAATAGGGAAGCCCAGCATGCGAAAGAAACACCCATACAAACTGAGTATATAGAGTTGTGGAGTGTTCCCTTTTTGAGCAATGAACTAGTCATAGCTACTGCGACCGGCTCAGGAACTATCTACCGGAAGTTGTTTAGTTCCTAATGATATCACTCTACCCTAATATCATGAGTCCCCATAAAAAACGACCGCAAATACTACACAAGCACACTCAATCTGGTATCATATCACAGATATCCTAAGCATTCAACTTAGGTTAGTAAATTTGGAGTCATTCTACAACAGTCCACTATTATCAGAATCTCCTTTACCACATCCAAAGAATCACTGTGGGATCACGACTAATTTAAGCTAAACCAAAAGCTTGTTGTCTGGAATTACACCCCAACAGGCTACCCTGAACATTCAAGGTCAGTTAGAGGAGACTACACTATTTGTTGCTGTCATTTATAACAATATAACAATGGGCATTGTCTGTGCACAATGTCGCCGCCTCCACCAATGCTAGCAAGTGCTTAAATGAGGGTTGCATGGGACTTTGGGACTCCACTTACATCTATACTCGAATCCAGTCTGAACTAGTATTGTTACTTTTGCCTGAAGACGCAAACGTAGACATCGTCTGCTGAGAGTTCTGGCATACGTGGCTGGCGCTAACTCAGCGCTCAACGACTCAACTGAACGACGTCACATATTTGCGCACGTAATTCTTGAAAACTGGAAAATAATGTGTTATTGAACGTGAATGACGACAACATGAGTCTGTGTATGAAACACCTTCGAGCTTATCCTGCCACAACTGCTGGAGGACAACACGCAAGCGAGACTCCTTGACTGGAAACAACGCCGCCGAAATCCAATCCACCCCCGCCATAATACTTGATAAACTCATTGTGTAGGAATTTGCTTGTTTTCGACTGCATGCAGCAATATGCGCTGCTGCTGTTAGACAAGAAAAAAAATATTAGTAAACAGCATTTGTGGCTGAAGCTAAGAGCGCTGTGCATGCGACAATACCCGAGGACAGCTTAAGGTGGGAGCACAAATACCCTTTAAATAATATAAAAACATGCAAATCCAAAGACAAACACTTGCAGCCAGGAAAAAAATAAACATACACACATACACACACGAAACAGGAATAGAGGGCGCGGGAAAAAGCAAAGAGTAAACAGCAAAAGGAACAAACCATAAGCGACAGGAAAACCCCACGTTTATGAGGGTAAGCAAAGCAGAGCAGAGCAAAGCAGAGCAGAGCAGAGCAAAGTAACGCAAGGCCAGGCTAGGCGCGGTAAGGTAAGACAGGGTAAGACAGGGTAAGACCGGGTAAGACAGGGTAAGGCAGGATAAGGCCGGGTACGGCAGGGTAGACAAGAGGGAAAGCTGGCTGACAGGAAGACATCAACAGCAGCAGCAGCAGCAACTCAGCTGGAGTTGTAGGAGTTCAAGAAAGCAGCGTGAAAGCAAAAAAAGAAAAAAAATCAATGCTGCATGATGAAATATGCCAACACCAACGCCCCCAATGAGGCGTAACGAGCACACTGACTGGAGTTATTCTGGCGTCTTACTTGAAAGTGTGGCGGGCTCGTATGTAAACAAAAGACGCGTGTGCACGCAATGCCAGCGTTAGAAGCAGCCCCACAAAGTTGGGCCGCTTCCTGTTCCGTTTGGTGTAGTAGCTGCGCACAAACACACACACACACACACACACACACACATATGCACTGGAATGTGTGTGTGTGTGAATGCGATTGTACGTAGCAAGAGCGCCAGAATTTATGCTTTCAAAAATAAATGCAGCCGGCAAAGAAATTGCACAACAGGGAAAAGTAGCGACAGTAGATAAAAGAAATGGGGAAAAAAAGGAAACAAAACAAAACACACACACACACACACACAAAAGTAAAGAAAACGTGCAGCACCAGGGGGTACAGCGTTTGGGGGTAGGGGTGGGGAACAATGCAAATAAATAAATGAATGAAGCGAGGAATGAATGAATGTGTGTGTGTTTGCGTGTGTGACTGAGTAAACTGGCGGGCTAAGCAAATGCAGACTCAATGCGTGCAGAAATATTTTAGACGCCTGCCGGCATTTCAGCCCGTTTCCTAGGCAGGGGAACTGAGATTAACACTCCACGTTGATAAAAAAACAACAACAAATATAAAGGAAACTCAATGCGTATGAGTGTGTGAGTGTGGCGCGACAACAACATAAAAAAAACGCTAAGGAAACATTATTTGTATATGTATGAGTGTGCGTGCCAGTGCGAGGTGCTGATTTTTCTTTTACGCGCCTAGAACCGTGAGCAGAGTCGTCCTTACACCGCCACACACACATACACTCAGCCGCTGACACACACACGCACAGACAGCTGCGTCATAACTACGTAGTCGGAGCGAATGTAGTTGCCACGTCGCCACACGTACGTGTGGAGCCAAAATATGCGGCTGCATGCCTAAAAGTATGCTTTACAAAATGTTCCAAGTTGTGTACACAAGCATGTTATAATTTTCAGAGTGCTCCTTCCTTTACTTTTTTGTGGATAATTTTTTCATGTTGTGTTTTTTTATACATATTTTTTCCACGTTTCTTTTTTACATTTTTTTCCTATTTTTTTCATAATTTTCTTATATTTTTTTAAAATTTTTTTTCAAATTTTTTTTTATAATTTTTTTCCTGAATTTATTTTTTTTTGCTATTTCTTAGGTTCAGTTTTGTTTTGTTTCTATTTATTTGCCCACAGTTCGCCGCCATATGCGTTCGCATCTCGCGTGCTACTTGCTGCTCCTGTTGGCGGCTCCTGCCGCTTCCACTACTTCAACTGTTCAATATGCCCCGATGCCAACACTCCCGCACACACACACACACACACACATTCACACTTGGCCGTAATGTATATTTTCTAGTGGAACAAGAAAAGTAATACACCATCGAGCAGCCCTGAGACCCGTCCGCCTTATTGGTTTTTGTTTACGCTTCCTTCGAAATTTTTTTTTCTTCTACTTTCTCGTCTCTTTGCTTTATTTTGCGCTTTGGTTACCTTCTTAAAAAGCGCGGGTGTATTCTGTTATTCTTTGCATAATCTTCGGCGCTTAATGACGACCGGCACACACACACAGACCCACACCTATGCGTGCACACGGTAACACGCTCTGGCTCGTGCACCCCGAAGCACGCACGTAGCCAGCTTTGAGTGCGTACAGATTTGCTGCCCTTTTTTTCGTCCTTTGCCTGCGTTTTAGAACATTTTGTTTTTGGTTGTCGGCGGTTTTCGGTTTTCAGTTTAGGGTTTCAGTTGGCTTCCCTGTGTTTTTTCTCTTTATTTCAGTTTTTTGTTTGTCGGTGTACTCCGGTCTGTGTGGGTGGGTGGCCTTCTATTGCAGTGTGGACAGGAAGTAGCGCTGTAATAGTCTGACTCGGCAGTGGCGCTGCTGCCACGTCTCCAGACTGTGCCTACAGCTCTCTAAACGCGCCATTAGTCTTTGAAAATAGCTTACAGCAAATTTACATTATTAAGCTTTATTTTCTTGTTTGTTGTTGTTGTTGTTGTTGTTGCTCCTTCTGTTAGTGTTGTTGGAGTTGTTGTGTTTCTGCAGCATTTTCTTTTCATTTTTGATGATTTCACTTGAATTATTTTTTCCGGGCTGTTTCTTATTAATATTGTTGTTGGAAGTGTTGTTGTAATTGTTGTTGCCGGCAGTAGGGAATTCTTAAGTTAGAGAAAATGAAGCGTTATTACAGCGCAATGTCAATATTTATTTTTGACAATTTGAAAAATGTTTGACAGGTAGTAATGGCGGCTTTCCATCCCGCAACGTATGTGTGTTTGGCTGTGTGTGTGTGTGTGTGCGTGAGTGCGGTGTACTCGTATGTGTTTCACGTTGCGTGTCCCTTGGTACGCGTGTGTTTAGTTACCTTAAGGCAGCCTTTAGTAATCTTAAGCTTTAAATATTTAATTTTCACCGTTTTATTTGTGTTTATATTTTTTGCGTTTGCTGTTGCCGTTCCGCTGACGTTGTCGTTGTTGGTTTTTGTCCTCGTCGTCGTTGTTGTTGTTATTTTTTTTTTTGGGGAAGATGGGGGCGTGTGTTTATATAAAAGGCGGTTTTAACATACGCTTTTCTTCATCTTAATGTAAAAAGTTTTTAATGTCAATATTTTGTAACATTTTTGTTGTGGTTGTCATTCGTTGTTGTTGTTGTTCTTATTGTTGTAGTTGTTGGTTTTGCGATGTTTGTTGTTGTTATTTGCATTTGGCAATTGAGGAGCGTTAAAGCGTGGCAACCGCAAATCAGTATGCATGAAATTAGCATTTAAGCGGTTATGAAAGCAAGTACTAAACTTGCTTTTCGTTCTTTTTTTTGATATTACAGAGTTTCAAATTTGGATGATGCGAAGGCGGAAGAACCAACCACCTGAAGGAAGTTGTTGTGAAGTAGGTAAGACATTTTATTGACAAAGTGGGAGAATAGTAATCAACAACATATGCTTTGCTAGGTACTGAAACCAGGTTCGCTTGCAGATGTATTCAGTACTAAATCGAAATAACATTACAATTTACACAACTGTCTTAACCAAAAGAATTTGTCAGATGCAATTTTTATGCTGTATGTGGAGACAAATATTCTTAGAATCAGAACGACCTGTTTATCTAAATATATATAATAAATATTGGAACCTTGAATATTCATACAATTTGTCATATTGTCTCATAGCAATTGAAGCAATCATATACTAAATAAAAAAAAGTCCTAAAAATTACAAATTTACGAATACGATTATGTTCGAAAATGTCAATGTTCTAAATGCAAGCTTTAAATATGACAAAGTACAAAAAGTGACCTTATAATAAATGTGACAATACTTAAAATTTTGTTCTGTTCCCATAATTACAACAAGTAAAATATTATATTGCATCTAAAAACGACAATGTTCTAAATATACAAAATTTCTAATTGTGATAATTTTTTAAAGGACATATGTTCTACAAAAATGACGATGTTTCAAATTTAACGATGTTGTAAAAACAACAATGTTATGAACATGACAATGTTATAAATCTAGCAATGTTGGAGACATGTCAATGTTATAAAAACTACAATGCTGTTAAAATAGCTACGTTATATATGTTATAAATGTTATAAATACGACATGTGTCAAACACAACTATGTTATAAAAATAACAATGTTATAAAAATAGCAATGTTATAATTATGACAATATTTTTAAAAAGAGAATGTTATACTAATTACTCTATTCTACACATACCAATGTCTTAAAATGGCAATGTTCTAAAAAACAATGTTCTAAAAATGACAATGTTTCAAATTTTACGATGTTATCAAAACTAGCATTTTAAAAACATGGCAACGCTATAAATATAACAATGCTATAATTATAAAAATGTGTTTAATATGACAATGCTGTAATAATTACAATGTTCTATAAATACCACTGTGATAAAATGGCAATGTTCGAAAAAACAATATTCTAAAGACCAATGTTTTAAAAACGACAATGTTCTAAATATTAAAATTTTCTAATTGTGATAATTTTTTAAAGGAAATAATATTCTATAAAAATGACTATGTTTCAAATTTGACATTGTTATAAAAACTACAATTCTATAAACATGACAATGTTATATATATATAAAAACGCTATAATTATAAAAATGTTTTTAATATGACAATGCTGTAATAAATACAATTTTCTACAAATACCAATGTCCTAAAATGAAAATTTTCTAAAATACAATATTCGAAAGAACAATGTTCTAAATATGTAAATTTTCTAATTGTGATAGTTTTTTAAAGGAAATAATGTTCTATAAAAATGACGATGATTAAACTTTAACATTGTTATAAAAACTACAATTCAATAAGCATGGCAATGGTATAAATATAACAATGCCATGATTGTAAAAATGTTTTTAATATGATAATACTGTAATAAATACAATGTTCTATAAATAAAAATATGCTAAAATGGCAATGTTCGAAAAGACAATATTCTATAGACCAATGTTCTAGAAACGACAATATTCTATATATGTAAATTTTCTAATAGTAAAAATTTTTCAAAGGAAAGAATGTTCTACATGAAAGAATGTTCTAAAAATATTTTTTATATAAATAAAAATATTTTTAGAACAATATTTTTTATATAAATAAAAATATTTTTAGAACAAAATATATCCAAAAATATTTATGCTCCAGAAACGATCAAGTTGAAAACTCGGCGATATTGCAAGTTTGTGAATATTGTGCATATGACAATTGTCTGAATATTAAATCCCCTGAAGATACCACAACTCTAACAACCTTCCTGATCTAAATAAAACCATTTTCGAAACATAACTCTACGTACTAAATACAATGGAGTAACACAATTTGCTGTGAAATATAAACAAATAAATTTAATTTCAATAAAGCCAGCGTAATGCTCCGAAAGATTAGATCAATAATAGTGAAGCTCCAAATAAATTTGCCTAAAATAATTATTTGCGGGGGAGCAAAGGGCCGCAACAACATTTGCATACATAAATACAAAATATGACTGCTAAATACGCCCACATATGATTTTGTACTGAGGTACAAAAAAGCACAGTAATGAGATTTGAAACATAATGCTAATAATTTCAGTTTAGTCATCTCCAAACATATCACTATGGATTACGAGTAATTGATATAAATGAATAATTACGGCCATAAAAACACACATCCTCACCTCTGGAATCATTGCCTATTCAAAAAGCGGCTCAATTAACTTGGCTACATACCCAACTACACACAGAAGGCGAACGCTTTCATCAATAGGAGTAATCTTCTAAATCAAATTTTAATAATTCACCTGTCACATTCTGTCACAAAGCTAATACGAGATATATGCTAATTGAATATCTGTCACTCGTTTATAGATAAATTCTTGATTTGCATATGGACAACAGCAAACAAGTGCAGTGACGGCAAGGGGGGAACTCGTTGGTGACTAGAAAGGAATTAAATAAAATAATAAATAATAATTCCAACTACAATGGCCGTGTTGATTTAATTAACACCTCATACAAAATTTCACACATAACCCAAAATGACACCGTAGATAAATGTCAAATTGTCAGCTACAACAACAACAACAACAATAACAACGACGACGACAGAAACAATGGCGCCGCACAGGAAAAGAAATTAAAAATGACAAACGCGGCAAACACACTCCCAGCGACACACACTGCCGTGCACGTGCTTACAGTGCAAACTGACAAAGCACGCATAAATGTTTGACAAATGTTGGTTATTTGTAGTTAATGCCCTTGTTGTTAGTGTTGTTGTTGTTGTTGCTAGTTTGTAATTAAGTTATTTTGTTAACAGCTAGATTTGTTTAGATACAATTTCATGAAAACACCAGAAAAAATATATGAAACAAAATATGAGTATGAAGGAAAGCACCAAAAAAGGAGCGAAAAAGTCAACATTGCATGTCAAAGTTAATTGTCGTTTATATAAACACACCGAGCGACCCACACCAATCTGCCTACTACAACAACACTGCCAGCAACAACAATAATAACAACACTGCAGGCAAAAGCAACACTGTCAGCGACAGTCATCACACACACACACACACATATATATATGCACGGCTGTTTTCGTAATAGAAAAAAACTGTGCTAAATTGTTGAAATCAATATTTGAGTTGCACAACTTTTTTCTACTTTTATGTCGTGGATTTTTCTGTTTTTTTATTCATAAAATGCATATTTGCTGCTTTTATAGTTCACTGTCACACAAATTGACGGCTTGCAGAGCCGTGCCCCCGCCGCAAAATACTCAATCGCACATCAATTTCAGAGCTTCAATTACGAAACGAAGCATAGAATAAGCAAGGAGGGGTGGGAGTGTGGAAGCACAGAGCGGCAGTAATAGTAGTGGCAGCAGGAGCAGTGCTCGTGCAGAGAGCAACATGCTAGCAATTATGCAAAACTACAGGGGCGCACGTGCAAATTTTTTACGGAGGCACTAATGTTTAGTTTGCTGATATTTATTAGATGGATAGATTTATATATACCAGAATACATAAATATATATATATATATATATATATATATATATATATATATATATATATATATATATATATATATATATATATATATATATATATATATATAAATATAAAGGAGGAAGGCCATTTCTTTCGTTCTATTACTTTCCGGAGCTTTAATTTTTTAAACTCCAACTCGCAGCATCCCCCTTGTTCTGGTCCACAGATTGAAGTGAAAGGTTGGAGCTATTCTGTTATGGAATGTTGAGATGCCTACCATCTCAACTACCAGTAACTCGCGTACCTTCACTTAGAAGTCTCCCCAGAAATTCAAACTGATCGTCTCTTCAGTTCTGACCTATGTTGAAGGTTGTTCAATGACCAACTGGCACCCAGGATATGTGGACCAGATAATTGGTAGTGTTTACTTTAAATAGTGCTCAAATTTTCCCCCTCACTGACTGACTGGTCATAGTTTAAGCTGATCGTGCATTTAAAATACATTCTTTACTACAACCTCATTCGGATCTCCAAACCTCTGAGCCTTTTGCGTGCTCACAAGGCTACAAGGATTGCCCCAAGAATTGGAATTCCATGAGACGAACAAAAATCTATAAGTTACTTTTACCACTCAGAGCAAACATCGTAATCATCACGTCTGGTTGCAGAAATCGGTAGAGAATGAACAGGAAAATTGTTACGCAAATATATTGTTACGAAATCGACACACCATCTGCTTGGTTGATGGTTTTAGGTTGAGCGTCGATTTCAACCCCTAAAAATGCACACGCGAGTAGGCATGCGAAGCTGCGTTAAGGCTGGTTGAGGTTCTCGTGTGCAAGAGGTATATAAGCGACTGCACACGAAACATCGGGATCAGTAAATAAGTGAAAGTGAACAAGTGAACAATAGTAGCAACAGCAGCAGTGAAACAGTGAGCGTAGCCGAAAGTGAACATCGTAGTAGCAGCAGCAGTGAATCAGTGAGCGTAGCCGAAGTGAACTTCGTAGTAGCAGATCAGTTAAGGAGTGACAGTGGCAAAATGATCGTAGCCGAATCCTGAGAGTGGCAGCAGCATTGGGATCGTCGTGTTAACAACGGAGAGTTAACAAGTGATCGTCACAGAGCGATGTAAATAGAAAAATTTGGTGCAGCAACTGATTAATTGAAGCAAACGTTAGCGAAGACGAAGTGAGAGAAGCGAGCAAACTTTTAAAGCCAATAATGAGTTGAACAACTAGAATAAAGCCAATTATTCTAACTGAAGAGGAAATTGTTTGCTTTCACAGAATCCAGCGATACGAATCCAAGTATTGAGCTTGGTAAAAATTGAGCTCTGGTAAAAATATATGGCATGTTGTTGCATAATGCATATTATATGCTTCGTGGTTTTAATAATTGTTTCACATCCTTTGATTTCTTGTTTTATTTATTGAGTTATTATGTGTTTTTACATTCTTCTTCCATATTGAAATAGATCTTTTAAACTTATAAACATGATTCCCTCGCTCTGCTCCTACTTTGTACAACCTTGTTATATGTAGTTTGCAGTAAGTCCCCTTGACGCCAACTCTGAATGACTGCATTCTTGGCCTTCTTTATTTTAAATATGTACTAAAATTTTTCCTTTTTCACTTAACTTGAAATAATGTTACAGACATTTGTTTACTTTTTGGGTCACCTTCAACGGCTGCTAGGCCCCTCCCCACCTCAGCTCCTGCAAGCCGCCTTTGCTGCCTACCACCAGTCATTCACTGAGAGTAGACATACCATCATATGCTACAAATGCGGCATGCAATGATGCCCCAACCCATATTTTGTGTATTATTTAATTATTTTTTGTGTTTCAATTCTCAAAAAGGATATCAAGGGCGTACATTATACATTATATATTATAGCTATCTATTCAGAGAGTCCAGCTGCATTACAGGCATTAGCTTCATATTGTTTAGAATCGAAACTGGTGGAAGAATGCTTCAACAACCTACAACAAATAAGGTTGCAATTTGCTGGGTCCCGAGTCACTCGGGGAACGAAGGCAACTGGCTAGGGCCGGTTCCGCAGCAAGCCTCATAGGTCCGGAGCCATACAGCCATACTGTGGTATCAACTGGGCGGAGACTAAATCCAACGTAGATAGCTGGGAACATAGTCTCATAATGTCACACTGGGACGGGATAGAGTGCCAAGCCAGATAACTGGTAAGGCCATTCATCTACAGTAAAGAACTGCTCAATATGAGCAAAGCAGACATAGGGAAACTAGTAGGTTTTCTATCAGGTCATTACTACCTGAAATATCACCTGACTAAAATCCACATTCTTGAGGATACGGAGTGCCGGCAAGAACTAGAATGAACGTATTCCACAGCGACCAGCAGTCTCTGGACGAAATAAAGAATGTTCGTGTTATGGACATTCTCAAATTCATCCATAAAGCGGAAAAGATAATGAAAGAACATGACTTTCAACTACTTCCTTTCTATAGAGAAGGAATATCTAGGTAGAACATAACCTGATAACTGTAATTGTTATGCTTTGACATCGGACCAAATGCTATGGCATTACGGAAGAAGTGGTGGTACCAAACCAATAGGGCAGAGTAGATCGGACACTTGTGATGACATGGATAATTAATGACAAATGAAGTATGACACAAAAGACCTTTTAGGTCGCAGTGTCGGCCATGGGGCAAACTACTAAAACTAAATTATTATTATTATTAATATGTCATATAACAAGTAATCATTTGCATTTGTCTTTCTTCTGTTTGACAAGACTGTTCGGCGTCTTTTAACTGTTTTATTCCTTGCAATGTTACCATTACCGTTGCCCATTCCTTGCAATGTTGGGGTCCTGTACGTGTCGTCGCTGATTGTAGCGAACGCTCTTTTGCTGGCGGTAATAGGCGCGGGCGTGGATGAATTTATTATTATTTTTTGAATATTTTTTTCTCTAAACTCCTCAATACCCTAGCAGCGAGAAACTCTGTTGGCCTTTTTGCCAAAGAGTCCTCCATTTCGTTGCCTTTATGTCCCTCATGTCCCGGTATAATGTGGCTACCGGGACATGAGTGACATGAAGGCAACAAAATTACCGACGATTTAGCAAAAAGGGTCGCAGACACTCCCTTCATAGGTCCAGAACCTTTCTGTGGGGTAAACAGCAGCTTCATCAATCAACAACAAGTTGTGAGAACAGGAAAAACGAGGTCTGCTGAACTACTGGAGAGCCCAAATAGGCATGCGGCAGTCGAGACTACTAATTGACCCTGAACACATCAGGGTAGATGCTGCTTTAAACCTCAGCAGAAATGCCATTAAACTCTATACTGAACTTTTAACAGGACACTGTAGACTCTGCCTTCTGAAAGAAATAGGCGTGGTAGAAGACGATTCCTGCCGACTCTGTCAAGAGGAGCAGGAAACAGCAGAATACATTCTATGCACCTGTCCAGTGGTGGAAAGACGCAGACATAACTACCTAGGCAGTGGGTTCTTATCTCCAAATCGCCTAGTTAAAATTAACCTCACAGCAGTTAGTTACGAGATTCATAAATAGACTAGGATTGTTTTAGTTGGGTACGAGACTGCGCAATAGATCTCTTAGGTCGCCTGTTAAATAAAAATTATAGTTTCTGTGTATTTTTATATTGAAATTTAAAATTTTAAAAATTTTAGTAAGTATTTTTTAACAGTTCCAGTAACTAGGAAATCCTCTGCATTGGAGCCAGCAGGTGATTTTAGACCTATTAGTATTTTACCTCCTCTATCAAATGCTTGTGAATCACTTATGGCCGAGCAAATTTCGGTTGCTTTCATCAAAAGAATCTTTTCTCTCCATTGCAGTCTGGTTTTAGATCGGGACACAGTTGTGCGACTGCTATGCTGCTATGGTGATGGATCATATTCGGTTATTGTATGACCACAATCTTGTTACATTTCCATGTCTCCTAATTTGAATTGCATTTTAAATTGTTTAGTTTTTGTTTTTATTGTTTTATTTCTATTCTCATGATTTTTTGTAAATAACTTTAACTAGTTTTGTTGCTGTTGTCATAATTATTTATGTTTTCCTTCTTATTCTTCTCCATCTGCATTGGAGTTCATTCCTGCTGCCTGCTGTTTGGTTTACCAATTACACAGCAAAGCAATTTGTTGCTCACCATTGCCAGGCAGCCAGCACGTTGCGGATTGACGTGTTGCTAAAGGTGGTTTTTTAATGACAAACATAAAAAAAGGAAAAGAATTGAAAAAAAAATTAGTTCAACACGCTGAGTAATAAAACCGCATACAGTTGACTCGCTTAAAGGCAGTAGGGCGGGCGGGCGGTTGTTTGGTTGGTTGGTTGGTTCGTCGGTCTGAGCAAGGATTGTGCACACTCCACCCAGTCCCAGACTCGGTCTCGGTCGCAGTTTTAGCCGGGTATGGTTTGCTTGCTTGTGTTTGGCTTTGGTATGTTGGCATTTAAATATGAATTTGCATTGGCGTCGTCGTCGTTGCCGTCGTCGTCGTCATCGTTTGCGTCTGCGTCATTAGCAGCGTTCCAGTCAGCGTCGCTGTCAGCGTCAGTGTCAGCATGTAATCAACATACTTGCGCTGTGCGCCACAGACTACACAACTATTACGGTTACTATTACTACACGTATTAGTTGGTGTGTTGGCACTTGTGCTGAAATGTTATTTTGTCACGAATCCCACAACAGCGACAACAACAACAACAAGAACAACCACAACATCAACTACATCACCGTCATCAGCAACATCATCAACATCAACATCAACATGATTATTATTAAACCGCACACGAAAATAAAAATTAAAAGAGGAGTTCTTCACCTTCCTTAAAAAAGTGTGGTAGCAAGTAGCACACTAATCAGTGAACGACCGCAGCGTGTGATAGATTCGAGTTAAGTCGAGTTGAGTGTAGTCGCGTTCGAGTCTAGTCGGGCGGTCTTTTTGCTTTACTTTTTATTCATATTTATTCAATCTTTTCTGTGTTTTGTTTTATTTTGGTTTTTTCGACTTGTGCAACACAGACGACAAGTCAATTAGAACTTTGACTATGCAGCGCAGGGACTTGCATGCAAGTGGGCATGTGGGCAGCGAGGGTCCACGGGTGCACGTGAGCAAGCGCAAGACGACTTTGACATTTTTTTAATGGTTCAACTTTACTGTTAACAATTTGCAGGCCATTTTATGGCAATTTTCTTGAAATATGAGTAAATTTGTGTAAATAGCAGCCGAACATGCATATATGTGGGCAACCCATGCCTGGATGTGTGTGTGTGTGTTTGGTCATTTTCCATTTTCACATGTAAACAAAGGCGGGGAGAAGCTTTCATGGTGCAGATAGTGGCAATTTGCTGGAGAAGTGAAAGGGAAACTTTTGGAGCTCAACTGCTGAGGAATATTGTTGCGGTTTTAAAGAAATGCAATTATTTTCTATTCTAAAGCATTTTCCCAAGGCAATTAACTTAGATCAAAGTTTTATCAATCTATACAGATTCTCTCAAATGGCACTAATCAAAGTTTGAATTGCTTGAATTGTGAGCATACTCAAAGGAGCAAGTAAATAACTTGAGAATAGGAGAGGGTGATTTTAGATTTTTTTATTTAAGGGTGTTATACGCCGCGACCTGAAAGATCTATTTTGATGCCCCTATTTATTTGAAAGATGAGGATAGTCTTATGTAGAGATCTTAAGAGAGGATGATAATGAAGATAATATAAGATCATGATCCTTGGAAGATGAGGATAGTCTTATCTACAGATCTTAAGAAAGGTTGATAATGAAGATATTATAAGATCATAATCCTTGCAAGATGAGGATAGTCTTATCTACAGATCTTAAGAGAGGTTGATAATGAAGATATTATAAGATCATGATCCTTGCAAGATGAGGACAGTCTTATCTACAGATCTTAAGAGAGGATGATAATGAAGATATTATAAGATCATGATCCTTGCAAGATGAGGACAGTCTTATCTACAGATCTTAAGAGAGGATGATAAAGAAGATATATTGTAAAATCATGATCCTTGCAAGATGTATGGAAACAGTTATAGAGTGATCTATATTGAAAACATATTCAGTTACATGTGGCTGAGTTTCGAGTGTTCTATGAAGCATCCAACAACATGTTTCCATTGTCGCTGAGGAATACTTCATATATTTTTGAATCAGTACGAATCAATTCGAGACATCATAACTGAAACCATCTTTCATTATTCGAAGATTACTTTGGCATGTGCGGCTGAAATCAAACATCACTGTATCTCGCTATGGATATGTTTTATTCTATTCATATATCAATTCAAAATATATCTCGAAAAACAACCATCGAACAATGAACAACAAAACATTTGATTGTTTTCCATTGTTTTGTAATTTTTTTTTTAATTGAATCAATATTCAAATTAAGTTATTCTACTTTGTTATACTCATGAATGATTTGATTTCACGAATGACCCATTTATTATATTCTTATATTATACTTTTCGTGCTTTCTGAATACTTGTCTGGAATCAACCCACGTTCGAAACATTACTTCTATATTTTGCTCGGAAAATCATCCCTGAAACATAAAATTCCAAACAAAGCTTTCTAATATCTTTCTAGCCATCAGAACCACGATAACCAACATAATTTATTCCATATTTCATTGTTTCAACATACTTCGCTGGAATTAACCCTCGATATCATTTTTGAGACTTTTTTTCATTGTTTGAAGGTTACTTCGACGCAGTATCAAACATCAAAGCATCGTATCAAATTTATGCCCAAATGTATATCCAATTTGAGCATAAATTTGATTTTTCTTATTCTTGTGTTTTAATTGCTAATGATAGAGTACTCATGTTTTCATTACGTGAAATTGGCGTATTTGACCTTTATTTATGGCTGCCAACTCAGCGAGATTAAGTCAGGCACTTCAGCTTTAAGCGCTTCAAGTGCTGAATAAAGTACTTGGCTTTGTTTTTCTTATGTCAAATTGCGCTGGCTGATATTGGTTGAAGAAGACTGACTGACTGCTTTGGTTGGTTGGCTCCGTTGAATCAGCAAAGATAGAACAACAAGCTGGGAAACACACCCACAACAATAACAACCATACCAACAACAAACATACCAACAACAACCATACCAACAACAACAGAACCAGAACAAGTAATCTAATTTCGAAGGCAAATAAACTGCCAGACATTTTAACAATATAATAAATGTACTTTATGAAATGAAAATATTATGATTTTGACATGTTAAACAATGAAATCACAGCATCAGCAACGGTCGACGTAGTCGGTGTGATGGGCGGGAGGGGGCTGAGGCAGAGCCAACATCAGCAAATACTATGCTTGTATGTATGAGTGTAAATTCCGCATAAGAAAAGTACTTTATTTCTTTTCGTACTTTGCCTGCTTGCTTTCCGTTAAACATTATCCTTTCATTTCACCGACAGCGTAAACAAACATTTTCATTGTCGTACAAACACATACACACACACACAGAGAGAGAGAGAAAACCCACAGTCACACATGCATACAAGCAAACGAACATAAACATAAACGGAGCAGAGTGAGACTCGCGTGTAAAGAAATGCAAAGGAATATGTCAACATAAAAACGCGCATGAGGCTCAAACACTACGGAAGACGCATACACAGCCACACAAAACAACAAGAAATTAGATTTTCCAGATTTCTTTACTCCTCTTCAAACACCAAACAAAGCACACAATCACACAAATATGCAAACATATGCACATACATACGCACACACGTACATATACTTATATACATAATGCTAAATCTATAAAATGACAATGCTGTGTGCTTGGCTGGCAGGCGCTAACAAGGCGTAGGCGTCGTTAATAATTTTTCTACAGCTTTGTTCTTTATTTTATTTCATTTCATTTTTTTTTGTTTTTGGCAAGTGTGGCAACCCCAGATGCGCGAGGAGGTGACGTGGAATCTTTGGGGAAAACAATAAAATTATGACAAATGCTTGAGGAAAATCTTTTCTATGTTTTGTTTAAGGCAAATAAATTGTAGAAAAATTTTAAATAAATTTAGTGCGGCTCTGCTCTTGGCTGACAAACGCACTGCTCTGACAGTGACATAAATTTTTCCGAAACAGCGGCAGTTGGGCGCACGCACACACACACACACAGTCGTACGGGCACAGCCGCTTGGATGAGGCCGAATTTGCTATTTGGCAAGTGCTCATAAATTTTGCCAAATAAAACGATTTTTCTAAAATATTTTTTTTACTCTGTTTATGCTTTGAGTAAATGTACAAAAGAGTGAAGCTGGATGTTTTGGTGGGTTGTGAGAGAGTTGGAAAAAATTACTTGTGTCAAGTTGAAGATTTTCGCCATCAATTCAATTTGTAGGCCTATTCAGTACGCTGTGCTATTTTGAACCTTGAAAAATTTAATTAAAATACCCATCTTCAATAATCAAAGAATCCTTAAAATGGTAGGAGTGAATTCAGGTTATAGAAGTAGTATAGAGACTTAAGGTGACGACATAGAGTGGGATTTCAGCACTTCAGTAATGCTTGACAGAGATATCCAAGAGGAAATAGTCTTATGGAATATCAGACCAGAAACGAGAGACACAAAAAGAGATAGAGAGAGAGAAGGAGAGAAAGAGAGATAAAGAGAAAGAGAGAGAAAGAGAAAGAGAGAGAAAGAGAAGGAAAGAAAGAGATAGAAAGAGAGAGAGAAAATATGACAAATCCTGAAGTGGTACTAAAAAGAAACAGGTAAAAATACCTCTAGTTGATGTTGGGAAATAATCGTTTACTCATAAAGTTACAGAAGGTCCAAACCGACCAGTCAATCACGTTTAAGGACGATAATGATGCTTCTAAATAGGTTTGTTTGATAACATTATTATTATTGTGTGTAGGGGATTTAAAGCACCGTGACCTGTCGATCTATTGTGCCCCCCATCAGAGGTTCAAAGTACATCTTTAAGTCCTATCCTCTGGATAGACGTGATGACAAGTTTTGGCTCCAGAGATTTTACATCACTGGCAGAGCTCTGGAAGAATCCCAAGTATTTCCTGCGGGTGTGCATGAGAGCCAATTGATAACATACACTTGTCTGATTTAAACCAAAGGTACATGTTACAGGCTCTTTAAGCTCTTTGAGACCTTTCTAGAATAGTTACTACAAACATACACAGAGAGAAAGCAACTGCATTGACTCGTCATTGATTACTCATCATTGATATCATCATCATAGTATGAACACCTCAGTGATTATGAAAAAGGGACACCATCAATATAGTAGGAGTGGGATAGGCCAGAGAACCGCTGAAAAATGAGGTCTCCAAGCACTCAGGCATCTATGCTCATTGTCCTGTCAATATAGTAGTAGCCTTAGTCAGAACAAGAAAACATAATCGAATATTCCAAATGAAAATTCAAAGAAATGTTAATTAATGTTTATTTTTGAATATGGAAATAGCTATTTCGTCACAAAATATGTGAAACAAAATAGATTAAAAGAGCTGACAAAGGACTGTGGATACGGTGGATATTTTTCCTGTAGGATGTCCCAAGCTGAGACATGTAATAAAATACCGAATCAAGTCATCAAATATGAAAAAATATGTTATGAAAAAAAAGAAAATAAAAAGATATGTAAAAAAAAATGTGTTAAATTATACTGGCAAACGTTTCATAATCTTCAACCATTCCTTTGGTTATTTTGTGAGAACTGACTATAACTATTCTGGACACTAATGACCACAACTCAAAACATTGTTCTATGAAAGGACCGAAAGAAGGGTTCCAATGACAATGAATTTTATTTAAAAGTATGCTTAATTGTCCGCAAATGATTTTTGTTGGTTATTGGTTGTTATACTTTCATTTGAAGATCACAATTTTGAGTAGTTTTATGATGATTTCACATTTGGTTTGTCATATATCGAAATATTTCGTATGCTTTAAAATGCTTATCTTTTGGTTTTCTGACTATTATTAAGAGATCATTATAGAGAGAGTTCTTATGTGACTCACATAAATAGAATTCTGATGTGACTCACATAAATAGAATTCTGTTGTAACTTTTATAGGCAGAAATGTCAGAGTTATCAAAATTATTTTTATAGTGTAGTGACTGTCACAAACAGAATTAGAATGTAACGGACTCAGAGAGAATCTCGTTGTAACTGTCACAGAGAGTTTTATGACTTCTCAAAGATCTGATTGCGTTGTGACTATTAGATATGACAACACCATTGTGACTATCAGAGAGGAAATGGTGTTGTGACTATCAGATATGAAATTGTGTTGTGACTATCATATATGAAATGGTGTTGTAACTCTCCGATATAATGGTATTGTGAATGTCAATGATACAATAGTCTAATGCCTCCCCTCCCTGAATTAATACAGAAACAGTCCTCCAGGGCGGATGAAATTCCCGAAGAGGAGGTGTTTTTTAACTGGTAGCCAAGGAGGAGTCCGACACACCAGCACGGTGACGACCTCGCTGACGGTGCATAAAGCATTTTCACCTGACCTCAACACAAAAAAAAAATGGTCTTATGACTGATGTGATGAATATAACATAGAATTGTGATTGTCACAGATAGAGAAGAGTTGTGTTCAAAGATCTGATTGCGTTGGAACTATCAGATATGAAATGGTGTTGTGACTCTCAGATATGAAATGGTGTTGTAACTCTCAGATATAAAATGGTATTGTGAATGTCAATGATACACTGTTCTTATGACTCCCCCCCTGAAGTAATACCGAAATAGTCTTCCAGGGCGGATGAAATTCCCGAAGAGAGGAGGTGTTTTTTAGTCGGTAGGTATGGAGGAGTCCAACACACCAGCACCGCGACGACCCCGCTGACGCATAAAGCATTTTCGCCTGACCTCAACGCAAAATATAAAAACGGTCTTATGACTGATGTAATTAATATAGCAGAGTTGTGATTGTCACAGGTAGAGAAGAGTTATCCTCGTTAACAACACATTTTTTACCTGCACAAATAGAATAGAGTTTTTACTTTCACAGATAGAACACAGTTGTTACTCTCACAGATAGAACAAAACTGTGACAGTCACGAATAGAATGCACTTGTAACAAAGTAACCCCATTCATTGCTCCATCACCACTGCCAACAGATTGTGACTCCGCCGCATAAATCTAAAAGACAATTTCTGGAATGAGAACAGTAAATAAAATGCCGCTCCACGGTATGAAAACTCCCTCACAGAAATTAATACTGTAAATTATTCCGTTTAAAGCGAACAAAAGCAAGGAATCTTTCCAAACCACCCTCGCCTTGGAGCATCGAAATGCTGCTGGTAAATACGAGTAACTCCCTATTAGCCTTGATATCAGCGCATTAAGCTTAGTTGAGTTAATACAATGCTTAAATGCATAAATAGGTAATGTGTACAATGCATTTATGTAGGTAGAAAGTTGGATCAAATTGTCCGACAAAAGAGAAAGGACGTCAGAGTGGGAGGACTAACGGCACAAAATCAAATTAGTGTGGGGGGGTATGTGAATCATTATCATTTACCTGCTCATACTTATGCACATTCAATATTGACTGCAGTTACTTTTATGGAATTCCCGCAACTCTCTCTTACTCAGGGTTTATAAGCTGCCTGGCTTTTCCCTGGCACTGCTGTGTTCTCAACACTCCTCCCCCCCCCCACGGGTTTGTTTACATAAAATATTACTTGACCAAAAGTTTATTCAATAAGAATTATGCTGCTTAAAAGAAATTCCACCCAGCAAGTAAACACTGGAAAGGCACCGACTCAACCAGGGAGAGATAGGCATAGCGAGAGTGAGATCGAGGAACACACACACAGAGAGTGCGAGAGGTAGGGAGAGAGGGAGAGAGAGCGAGAGAGAGGGAGAGAGAGAGAGAGAGAGAGAGAGGGAGAGAGGTAGAGAGAGAGAGGGAGTGAGGGAAGCAGATGGAGCTGGTTTTAGAGTGAGTTGGTGCTGCTTTTCATAGAATAGTTGGAGGAAACTTAAGCGTCAGCGCGAAAACTAGCAGGACAAGTGCAATTTTCGAGTAGGTATACAAAAAATATTAAAAGCAAAACAACAAAAAAAATAAAGGAAATTTTTTTAAATATTACAACACAAGGAGCAAAAATCGACCAGAAGAATGTAGCCAAATAAAAGTTTGCCTTGCGATTTTGCTGCCAGCAGCTTTCACTCAATAATTTACTTGATATTTGCAGCTCCTTTTTTACTTGCATTAACTTACCATTTTTTGTTTGTTTATACACTTTTCTTTCCTTTTTTCTATTTTATTTTCATTACTATTACTTTGCCTTAGTAGCAAGCAAGCGGGAGACTGTAGCAGCCCAGTAGCTAAACTGGTAGCAATCCGGCGCTTCATCATTTTCTTAGCAGCAGATTGATTCAATATTTGTGCTAAAATTTCAAAAGTTACGGGCCCAGCGACTCAGAACGGCTGCTTTCTGAGGGTTCATAACCGAGTGGAGCGTGTGTGTGTGTGTGTGTGTGTGTGTGTGTGTGTGTGTGTGTGTGTGTGTGAGTGTCAGAAGGATGGCGGGAGCGCTTATGGAGTGAAATAAGAGCCACCAAAAAGTGCAGTAAGAATTTTTCACTTACTTTCCTGCTACTTGCCTGTACCACTCGCCCACTTCCTCTGTCCATGCCTCTCCTATACATTTTCTTACAAAAAATTGCTGACAGTTGTCATTTGATTGTTTTCATTACATTTTCCAACAATAATTGTAAGAGTATCCGAATTTTTGCCCAAAAAAAATTGTAAAAAAATAATAATAATGAAAAAAAATTGAAAAGGAAAACAAAATTTGGCAGCAAATACTGCAAGAAGTTTGTTTAGACGATTGACTGCTCCCACCCACCCGAACACTCTGTTAGCCATGACATTCACTGCGACGAGAAGTGTGCTAAAGCTACTATACACATACGTACTATATGTCCTCCTACTATGTCTCTCAAGTACCTTCATCATAGGAAAACAACATTTTTATTTGATTTACTCAAAGATGCATTATGACGGGGTATAACTGTTGAGAGAGGGATTGGAAGGGGTCAAAAAGAGGGTAGGAGCGATATGTAACAATGTGACAATACTTCGGCCAGAAGGGTGGGCGATGACATTCAACACACACACATATAAACACATACGTTGTTTTTCAGCAAAAAAAAAAACAAAACATGACTTGTGGCCAACTCTGAGAAAAATTTTGAGACTTTATTAAACACTCTTCTCGTGTAACAGGAGACAACATTCTTCTCTCAAAGTATTCTTAGTCTTGTCATGAAAAATACTATAAATTGACTGCTTATGCAGGTTTACAAAACGATAGCATGACTAAACAAGAATAAACGATAGACTCGCCCTACAAATAGGGAATTTTGGCACTCTTTATCCGTCTTGAACTCTGCCTCTTTTTGTTCTTACCAAAAACCTAGTCTAATTTGTAGAATGATAGCATGACTAAACATGAATAAAAATTAGAAAATATTGAAGTTCCATCACACTAAAGTTATAAATCATAGGCATGTTGTCTCTTTCTTCCCTACTTTCTTCCCTACTTTCTTCTACTAACGCCGGTTTCAGGTAATGCTCCCTTTTTCAATGTGTAGTTTATCTCCATAATGGAAAGGAATTCACTATTTCCGTACTATGCAAGCCCATACTCTGTGTGATCTTTGTCGGCCCACACTCTGTGTGACCTTCGCAATAGCGTCTCTGAGGACTCTGTTGGCTTTCTAAAGACCATCATGGAAGTTTGCTCTTGTGTATCCTGCCTCTTAACTGACACACCCTAATTCTCGGTCTCGCTACATAGCTGCGGATATGTACACTTGGCCAAAACGAACTCTATGCTGATGCCTTCCCGGGGTCATATAATAAAAACGTTCCAAAAGGAGCTGGGAGCTCCACTGCAGAGGAGTATGCTGCTGCCAGTTGTAACAGCAGCCGCCGCGGCACTTGCTCCTAACTTGGCATAGTGTGAAAATTACAATCGCTGTTGAAGTAGTTGCACAATTGCAAATAAATAGAATAAAATAAAGTAACAACAAATGCGAATGCAAACAAATAAACAAACAAGCAAATAAAGCAGCATGTGTGGAGTTTTTCGTCCTTGCCACTATGTCGGCTGCTGTGTTAGCGGATACGGCTGGTGTAGCCTTTTGTCTGTGTGCATTGGCAGTGCAGCTGAACTGCAAGCTATAAAAAGCACATGGCTGTATGCTGCCCCTGTCCCCGTGCTGCTGCTACAGCTGCCGCCCCGGTTGCTGCTGCTGCTGCTTCTGTTACCAAATATTACCAATTTTTCTGTTCGTTTTCGTGTAGCGCAGCAAATTGCATGGGGAGTTAAAGTAGTAGAAAAGTACCAAAAAATGTATGACAAACAGAATTGTTTTCTTTATTTCGCTCCCTGTACTACTTTTCGTTTCCTCGTTTTTGGTTTTGTTGCTTCCTAAATGAAATTGGGAATTTCATTTAAAAACAAATCCTTCCCTTTCTTTGCCGCTTTTGGTGTTTTTTTCATTTGTTGGCTGCTCATTCCTTCGTTCTAGTCAAATTGAATTTGTAGCAAAACTTAAGCAAGAAATTTCTATTATACTTGCACAATAATTATTGTTATTCTGCATTTGTTCTACCAGCACTACTCCCACTACCCTTATTCGCTCGCACTCTGTCTGGGACTGTGTCTCTGTAGGGCCAAATAAGTGCTCAGCATATTTGTTTACATATTTTTTGGTAATATTTGACATTCCTCTACTTCAAACATTTGCAAAACTGACGCTCAACTCAGCTCAGCTCCGGTTAACTTCATTGCTAGTTGCATGGCGAAGAGGTGAGAGGGGGTTGGGGGGTTGCCGTCTCGAACTGGGGACTTTAGCATGCAGAGTGCATGCTTTCAAGGTTTCATTTCGATGCCCCAAATATGTCGATTGAAATGTGTTAGAATTGAGGTGAGTAATATTTCGGATTTGTGGCACGGTTAGCTGAGAATTTCTGGGGAGCAAGATGCCGAACTATGGAACTGCTAAATTATGCCATAACTCAAATTGTTGGAATACATTTAAGAACGGGGGAAAATTTGTTATAATTAAGAACAACTACCGGCGATAAAATCTACGAAGCATTGGGAGTGCAACGTGTATAAGGAGTGAACGGAAGGACAATGTAGCATTAAATCTTTATAAATGTTGCTAAGAACAGCATTCAAAAGAGAAAGTGATAATAGACGCATAAGAAAGAGAGCAGAAAGAAATAAAGAACGATTGTTTGAAGCATAGAATACAGAGAAAAGAAAGTATTTTTCGCTGCCAACGTCAGTAGTGGACAGTGGATTGGTGAATTGTTCAAACATACCACGATTTTGAGTGGATTCACCACAATTTTGAGTGGATTCACCACGATTTTGAGTGGATTCATGTACCAGAGTACACAGAGTAAATCGCCCAAACAAACCACGATTTTGAGTGGATTCACAACGATTTTGAGTGAATTCACCACGATTTTGAGTGGATTCACAACGATTTTGAGTGGATTCACCACGATTTTGAGTGGATTCTTGTACGAGAGTATACAGAGTAAAGAAACTTATACGTCAAACGGCAAAGCTGCGAAATAAAGCAGACGAACGTTGTACATGAATCCACTGAAAATCGTATTGAATCAACTCAGAATCGTGGTGAATCCACTGAAAATCGTGGTGTGTTCGCTACGGACGCTGGCAGCGAAAAATACTTTCCCTTCTCTGTTCTCTGCATGTACAACGTCCGTGTGCTTTATTTCGCTGCTTTGCCGTTTGACGTTTAAATTTCTTTTCTCTGTATTCTCTGGTTTGAAGCTTGGTGCATATATGAGAGATGGCATGGTATCTTTCACAGGTCACTTATCTTTACTTATGTATTGCCAATTTCGGTTTTAGACTTCTTGATTGTGGTTGGTTGGAATGTTTTGATATATTATATTGATGTTAATCTTGATATATTCTTTTGTAGTGGTTTTAAACTTCTTAGACTATCTATCTTTTGTCGTTGTTGTCTTGAAGATAAGAGCAATTCTAAAACAAAGAACAGATCCCGAGAGTTTGAGCAACCCACCAATGTGAAAATGAGAAAGGGAGTCTCACACCAAATCAAAAGTGAAAAACACAAATAAGAGAATTGTCACATTAAAATAGAGAGTGCAGAGCTAAATAATTCCAGCAGTGAAGTGAAAAAGAAATATAGGAGTGACTTGGATCATAAGAAAATTAAAAATACACTAGAAAGACCGTCAATTTGTTTGAGGGATTTTTCATTGTGTTAATTGTCGCATCATTACTTTTGTGCTCTGGAGGATTTATGTACTAATAAAGATTCCTTTGCCATTTCAATATTTGGAATTCTATTAACTTTCATTATCATTCTTCACTGGACATGCCAGTCTCTCATTGAAGCTGCCAAAGACCAAATGACAGGCACTTAAGACACACGCTGAGATATTATACACTTTCTGTAGGGACAAGTTAGCTACACTACCCTCGAACCTTCCCAAGAACATCCGCACTTGCTCTTTCCTCCAACCAGCTCTGCTTTTGCTGACATTTTTTACATGCATCGGAAGAGGATCTCATAAATCCTGGCCGTGTGTTTTACAACAATTTCAATGCTTATTTCCTGCCACAAATTCTATCATTAATAATAGTCATATTTTATGCATGCTTCCTGCGCCTCTCGATACCTCCTTCCCTGGCATCTATCCCCTACATTCTATTTGCTACGCTTTATAAAAATGAAAACAAAAAACAAATTATAAAATCCAATAATAATTTTTAAATATTAAATTCAATTTCAGGCGATAACCTACATTTCAACACTTCCTTTACCGCTTCAAATTCGAAATGCGCACGCAGACATACCTGCTGCACACCGAACAACATCCACACCCACACCCACACAAAAGAGCGCATACATATAGAAACCTAAAAACACACAGACAAATTCCCTCATAAAATTCAACACAACACTTTCAATTTCATTTCATTTTATAACCCCAAAGGTAATAAAAAAGCAACTCAAACTGGTACAGAAGGAGTAGAAAAATATGCACGTCCCAGCATAGCTGTGCAGGTGGAAATAGATGCGATAGGGCGAGGAAGCGGCGGTGGGGGCGGGGTGTAATAGAAAATTTAAGAGAAAATTTAGAGAATGGCAAAAAAGATTTGCCATTAAAACAAAAAAGATACTTGTATAAGCAGAGCTCAGGAGTGTGCTGCTGCTGCTGCTGCTGCTGGTGCTGATAGTGATGCTGATGTGGCTGCTGCTCCCCCACCTCTTTTGGCCATGTGTTGCTTGTTCACTAGAACGCTGACTACTTTAGCTAAAACTAAATTACGGTGAAACAACAGCCGGGCCAGGAGGTACGCCAAAAAGTAGACTTCAATTTAATAATAAACTTATTGCAGACAAGTGAGTGAGTGGGTGTGCGGTGTGGGGCTCCATGAGTGTACCAGTGTACCAGTGTACCAATGTGTGTGTGTGTGTGTGTGTAGGGGGGAAACAGCACTAACGGTGCTAGAAGGTGAAGCATGTTAAAGTGTATAAATGAAACGAGAGGAACGACAACAAAATGCAAAGAGACCGAGAAACAAACTTAAAAAAAAAACCAAAAAGGCAAATATGATTATTAATTCAAGAGCGCACACGGAAATATGTCTAGAAAACTACACACACGCACACACATGCGCTCACACAAAACACACGAACGCGTTGAGGCGCAGCCAAATAGGCAAAGGTAACCAACACGCAAGTCTACAGTTAAGAGAAATAATGGGTAAAAGTTAAAAGTACGGGCATACACCGAGGAGACGACGCTGAAAGACAATAAAAATCAAGAGGGCAAGTTAGTGAAGCTTATTCACACACACAAAGGCACACAGAACCCCACACACACCTCCATCGACTTAACACACACAAAAGCGCTGATACAGGTAAGGTACTCGTATTAAAGTGGCAATAGTGCAACTGATAGTGTCGGCAAGGAGCCAAAGGGGCGGAGGTGTCATGCCTCTAAATGAGACGTTTGAAAATATTTTATAAATGTTTGCTAAGAAAACTCCCAGCAAAGTACTACGATGACGAAGAAACGACGACGACGACGACGACGATGACGACGACGGCGACGACTCTTGATATGAAAAATTATGAAAACAATGAAAAGCATAAAAGAGAAAAGCCAAGGAAGGCAAAAAGGTATGCAGCAAGTAAAATCCTTGTAAGAAATTCCACTTGAACGCCTCTGTTGGTGTTTTATTGGCATGTGGTAAAGAAATTTGTAAAAGGTGCAAGCGTAGCCAGCAGCCAAGAAGATGCGAGACAGATACAGAGCCAGCGAGCGAGCGTGACAGAGGGGCATGGTGAAAACGCGCGTGGAGGGAATCAAGCCCTCCAGGTGTAAGATATGAGCTATGTTTATTATGGCATGAATCAAGACACTGACGAGACTAAATGGAAAAGGTACAAGCTGCAGCCAAAGAGGAATTTTGTGCTGAAGCTGCACGGCATCATCACCGCTAGCTAGGGTGAAGATGTTGAAATAAAATAAAAGTTAGGTTAAGGGGTTAGCGATATTATAGCACGAGAGGTGTTCACAGGAATTTCGAATTAATATTTTATGGCTTTGTTGTTCAAAGTTTTCAGCAGAGCGCGTACACACGTTAATATTAGATGCGATGCCGTGTAAAGTGGAGCGGAACAAAAAAATAATTCTTAATTAAAAGAAATTACTAAGATTCAAAATGAATAAAACATTCATTAATTAACAAGATATATAAATAAATGTTCCAGATGGCATAACGACAATTAGAACATGAGGCTTCACTGAGGATTTGTTCAATATTCTGATAGAAAGAGCAAGTCAATGCTCTTGAGTAGACATAAATAAATATATACACACATATAAGAATATATATATAGAATTCCAAGTAACTAAATATATGAATTCCTGTCGGAAATTAACCTCACAGAAGATCTGTAGATGAGACTATCCTCATCTTTCAAATAAATAGGGACATCACAATAGATCTTCCAGGTCACGGTGTAAATAAATCTGTCTATTTCAAGTAACTGCAGAAAGTCTCACAGTCTGGTACTCTCTAACACCAATTCGAAAACTTAATAGAAAAATTGTCCCTTACTTACTGATGCTAAAACACATATTCACAATGATAATCATCAGCGATACACCATCCATGTTTCTATATTTGTCCATCATATCTTTCTACGTATTGTACTGAATTGTACAACATTCTCGAGACGGTGAAATAACCTCGAAAGCGGGGCAGAAATAATGAAAAAATAAGCATAATGGGAACAGTTGTGACTCGAAAGCAGCAACTTACTTAGAAATAAACAGAAACTTGTTATATTAAATAAAACATTGAATTTCTCTTAAATTGAATTGTTTTCATATAACTAAACATAAAAGTTGAGACCTGAAAGTTCACTATGGAAGCGAGTGAATGTCTAATAGAAGGTACACAATGGAAGGTTCAGAATAAAAACTTACAGAATAGTAGGTTCAAAATAAAAGGTGCAGAATAAAAGGTGCAGAATAGAAGGTTCAGAATAAAAGGTACAGAATAGAAGGTTCAGAATAAAAGGTACAGAATAGAAGGTTCCGAATAAAAGATACAGAATAGAAGATTCAGAATACAAGGTTCAGAATAGAAGATTCACAATAAAAGGTACAGAACAGAAGGTTCAGAATAAAAGGTACAGAATAGAAGGTTCAGAATAAAAGGTACAGAATAGAAGGTTCTGAATAAAAGATACAGAATAGAAGATTCAGAATATAAGGTTCAGAATAGAAGATTCACAATAAAAGGTACAGAACAGAAGGTTCAGAATAAAAGGTACAGAATAGAAGGTGCAGAATAGAAGGTTCAGAATAAAAGGTACAGAATAGAAGGTTCTGAATAAAAGATACAGAATAGAAGATTCAGAATATAAGGTTCAGAATAGAAGATTCAAAATAAAAGGTACAGAATAGAAGGTTCAGAATAAAATGTACAGAATAAAAGGTTCAGAATAAAAGGTACAGAAAAGTAGGTTCAGAAGAGAAGGTCCAAATAGAATATTCAGAATAGAAGGTTCAGAAAAGAAAGCTCAGAATAGCAGGTCCCAAATAGAAAGTTCAGAACAGAAGGGTTCAATTTCATCGCTGTTCATATATTTCTTATTAAAAAAACGTAACTTCTATATCAGATAGCTTGAGATCTTACTTAAGCAAGTTCGTGAAATGACATTATTCTTGTACTATTTCTTTCAAGAGCGAAGAAAGAAAAAAGCGAGTATGAAAGGTATTGCTCAAATTCGATTTTCTGATCTTAAATCATTTATTCACGGGAATGAATTTATGAATGAATGCATCTCTCGACCGACAAAACTCACATTCTACAAGACGCTCATTCTATCCGTGCTGCTCTATGGCGCAGAAGCATGAGCCGTATCCCAGACTGATGCAGTCGCACTTGCGGTGTTCGGGAGGAAAAATCTTCGGTCCGGTTCATGTCGGCGACCACTACCGTATTCGGATGAACCATGAACTGTACGAGCTCTAAGCCTATATTGACATAGTCAGACGCATTACTATACAACGTCAACGCTGGCTCAGACATGTCGTGAGTTAGGGGGGGTCCGCTGATCATACTACCCCGCGGAAAAGTATTACCTTCCAGGATTCCCGTGGGGGAGGCTGCGATGGAGGTGGTTTTTAGTGGGTAAGACTCCCACACTACTGGTGCCACAATGCGACCAGTGTTTTTAAAAATTTCCACCTCCGTTCCAATATTGGAAAACCAAAAAAAAGACATGTCGTGTGTATGGAGGAAGAAGCTATACTGAAAAATGTGTTCGAAGCGGAAGCCGCTGGGCGACGACATAGGGGACGACCATGCCTCCGATGAAAGGACCAAGTCGAGGCAAGCTTAACCACGCTTGGTATAACGGTTTGGAGAAGACGCGCGCAAAGCAGAGGCGACTAAAGCTCCACTGAAAAATGTGTTCGAAGCGGAAGCCGCTGGACGACGACATAGGGGACGACCATGCCTCCGACCAAGTCGAGGCAACCTTAACCACGCTTAGTATAACGGATTGAAGCAGATGCGCGTAAAGCAGAGGCGCCTGGCGAGCGCTGTTAAGTTCGGCCGTAACTCGATAGCGGCTTGTTTCGCAGATGCTGTGATATTAGGCCACGAAAGAAGGAAGAATGAATTTATGAAGAATTGACTGTAAGTACCGAATCAATGTTGTGAACTTCTCCACACAGTGACCAACCAGCTTGTGAACTATTTTCTAAGTTTGCCTCACTTGGAAAATTCCAACAAAGTTTGCATTTCCAGCTGCTGTATTAATTTCGGCAGCCGTTTCGATCCCGCTGGAAATGCTTGCTTCGCTTTAAAGATCGCAATTGTGTCATTGTGCTTTATGTTTACACTGAGCCAAAACTGCTCAGTTGAGTCTGTAATTGGCATAGAATTACTTGCAACTGAATAACATTTCCACCGCTTGCCCCGTTTCATGTTCCATCTCACAAAACTTGGCCACAGAGTATGACTTGAAAAATCTTTAAACCAACTACAATGAAACGAAACGAACACAAACAAATAAGCAAACAAATAGACAAACAAAAAGGAAGAAAAGAAAGAAGATTTGCTTCCACAACACGCCACAAACATCGCTTGAGGTTGCACCACAACAACAATAAACAACTACCCGAAGAATCTACACAGGAAAAAAAAACGGAGTACGTGTTCTGTTACTATTTTTCTTGTTATCTGCTCCTGCCCCACTGCGGCAAACGGATAAGACACAAATTTTTCTATTTCTGACTGGCAGTCGCCATCACTAACGAAGCTTTAAAACGTTGCCAAATAAAAAGTTTCCGAAAACGCTTTAACAAAGTGTGAAAATGGTCTACTTTTGGCTTTATCAAAAATACTCGTTTACTCAAAAAACGAGTACTGAGCAAATGGACGAAAATAGTTGTACGGAAAATAAAAGTACATACTACAAAAATAAAAGTGTAGAAAACTTTTAGTTCGATGAAAATCAATAACATTTTTATAAATTTTTTATGGTGGAAGAGTTATTTATATTTCATGCTAAGGAAACTTTTGCGGCCCCTTTCCGCATCGTTCGGGCGGTGTTGTTGCAGAAGGCCATGATAGAAGGATATGATATGACGCAGCGTGCTACCCAGACAGACGACGACGGCATACTTTATTACGTGCAAAAAAGAGCACAAGAGCAAAAAAATGGAGCAAAAACGGTAAGTTACGCAGTGGCATTAGAAATAGTAGGAAACATGGTGGCAGACACAATTGTGCAAGTCTAGTGACAATTTGACATTATAACTGCCTTGCAAAATATTTGAGCTACTGTGTCGGCACGTATGTGTGCATGTGTGCGCGTGTGTGACTGTGGGACTGTGTGTGTCCGTGTGTTTGTTGGTGTTGGGCAAACGCGCGTGCAAATTGCCAAGTTGTGCCAATTTCAGTTAAAAGCGCTGCAATAAATGTTGCACACCCTTCTGTTTTTGTTTACCTCTTGCACCTCTCTTGCTTCTTTGTTTTACTTCTTCGAGGGGCAGTCAGTGGGGTCAGGAGACATCGACCCGCCCCCATCCGCTCTGGCCGCATATTTTTGCAGTGCTAGTGCGACACTGAATTTTTATGGAAATCGTATTTTTCCTAGATTTCTCTAATGTGCTTTTTTAGTGTTCTCTTCTGTTACGTGACTGCAATGCTTGAGCATCAAATTTGGAATTTGACAAATTGTTGGAAAATATGTTTGGGTGCTTGACTGTGTCTGTGAAGGAGTGTGATTTTGAGCGAGTGTTTGTTTGTTTGTTTGTTTGTGTTGCAGCTGAATTTACTACCAACGAAGCAGAATATAAACTTTCAAGGTGCTCGAAAATCAAAGCTTCAATTTCCTAAATTTCTAGTAAATAAATTTCTTATATGAATTAGCGGATTGGAAGGGTGCTGCCAAATCTGAGCACAACAACAAAAACAACTACCCGAAGAATCTACACAGAAAAAAAAAACGAATGTGCAGCGAATAAGACATTTTTTTATATGAAAATATCAATGAACACAGAAAGAACATTTGGTGCCAGTGCGACCAACTTTCTAGAAAGTATGGATCCAGCGATATCGTTTTTAAGCGAGCAACTAGATTCATGTGTGCCATATTTCCAACTGCAATGGGACCAGAGCCATTTATCGGTATAAGTTTAGCAAAGGATAGGGATTGGATAAGGAGCCATGTGAATAATATTCACAAGTACCGATGGTGCAGTTAAGTTGCCTGCAAAACAAGCAAGTGCTTCCTAGAAAGCCCAAACAGATTTCATTCTGACATTACGAAGGAAAGATCTTCGATCATTGGTTGGGGTGCTTCCTAGAAAGCCCAAATAAGAGAGTTGCAGATTTCCTTCTGGCATTACGAAGGAAAGATCTTCGATCATTGGTTGGGTTGCTTCCTAGAAAGCCTAAACAGGAGGGTTGTAATTTCTTTCTGACATTACTAAGGAAAGAACTTCGATCATTGGTTGGGGTAATCACCGTCATATGGCGACCATAGGCATCATCGAGAATCTGAACTGCATTTCCTGCCTGGAGGAAGAATAGGACGTCACAGAGGATTTTCTCTGCGATTTTCCTGCCTTTGCCAGAATGAGGAAGTGCATATTAGGGTCAGATGTTTTGGGAATGGATAATGTACATTCCTTATCCCTGGACAGACTTCTGAGTTTCATAAAAGAGTAAAAGAAGTTTCAAAAGGTGTAACTTCCTTCCCAAAATCCCTAAATATTTTTCCAGGCATAGTACAATGGGCATCAATGCCTGAGTGCTTGGAGACCTCCTTCTTCGGCGTTTCTGCGGCCTACCCCACTTCTATCGATCTACCTATATACATATTTCCAGATTTAAGGACTTTCAGTGCATGTTAACTGCACTTTGCATTTATTATTTGATCATGGCTAAATCCTTAGTAGGCGGAGCCTCCCGCTGATGGCCTTATATGAAGGATTAACTTTTAGACTTACCAGAGAAAAAAGATTCGTTTAAGGAATTACTTGTAAACATACCTGTAAAGATAAGAAAGAAAGTGATCATTAATAAAAAGCAAATCCAAAATGATATAATGAACTACAGAAAAAATAAAGAAAAAGAGACAGAATGAGATTTGTATAACCTCAAGACATAGATCACTAGTTTGCAAGGAATAGTCTCAGACCAAGTTGTTTATTTCCAAGTAGGACTCTCACAACAAACGGAATATGACAAAAACTAAACATATAGAATCAAACAGGCATAATCCAACGTATATATAGATCAGAGGTCGCCAAAGTGGTCTATATAGACCCCCAGGGGTAAATTTAACAAAAGCGGGGGTCGATCTGAGCCAGGGATTTTGCGATTTTCGTAAAATAATACAAAGTTTGCTTTAATTAACAGAAAATTATTTTTATGGGGGTCGATGGAGATTTCGAAAAATTATATAGGGGTCGATGATCAAAAAAGTTTGGCGGCCCATGATATAGATAGTCCAAATAATTGTGTAGGAGTGATTGTAGCTGCCAATATGCGCATGACTTCTCGTATGATATGTGTACGATCTGCAAGACTTGGTTCTGAGTCATGATCGAAAGAGTCTGACAAGGCAGGGTAAAGAAATGATCGATGTTGTAATATTTTATTTATATAAAAAATATTCTACTTGAGCGTGAATGACTCAGTCGTTAATTACTTATGTGTCAATCTTATCGAGCAGTCAAACAAGGCATTGTCAACAGATTCCAATAATACTCAACATATCGTCGTATTATTGAAGGTATTCATATTGTATGAGAAAAGGAACGTGACGAAACATTTTGATCGAACAAATACGATACTATAGAGTCTATAGTATAGACGAAGGCTAATGTGGAATAATAAAGAACAATTGAGTAGGATATTGTCTTCATATAACCATATGAATCGGACAAGCAAGACATTGTCGTCAATGAGTGATGTGGTAAAATACAGAACAGTTGAGTAGGAACTGGTGGTCACCAAATATTATGAATAAACCACAGTCGATCATGCAAGATATTGTGTTCAAAAAGTGATATGGCAGAATACCAAATTAATAGGCAGAACATTGTTGTCATATGTCAATATAAAAAATATCAATGGTTTATTTAAAAAGTTGTCTTTGAAGATCGTATATGGAAAGTTTTGACTGGACATATGGCAACATTGTCGTCACAGGCTGGTATAGTATAATACACAACAGTTAGGTAGGACATTATAGTCATATAACATATGAAGGCGAATAATAAACGGCCATGCTAGACATTGTCGTCAAACACTGACTTGCTTGAATACCGAGGGGTCATGGAGAATATTTTCGTCATATAGTAATATGAAAAGGGAACAATCGGTCGTGCAAGAGAACGTCATCAAGGATTGGTGCAGACAACTGTGGAGTGGTCATATATGACAATATGACACTGTCTATCTTATGGCTGATATGGAAGAATACCGGAAAGTTTGCAGAACTTAGTCGTTATATGCCAATATGAATACCGAATAGTTTGCAGAACTTAGTCTTTACATGCCAATATGAACACAAAATAATTGATCATGCAAGATATTGTCGTCATATAGTAATATGAAGAGGGAACAATCGGTCATTCAAGACAATGTCATCAAGGATTGGTGCGGACAACTGTTGATTGGCCATATATGGCACTGTCTATCGTATGGCTGCTATGGAAGAACACCGGAAAGTTTGCAGAACTTAGTCGTTATATGCCAATATGAATACCGAATAGTTTGCAGAACTTAGTCGTTACATGCCAATATGAACACAAAATAATTGATGATGTAAGACATTGTCGTCGTATATCCATATGAAAAACTTTTCCTTCTGGGGAACATATCATATTCATATACTTGGTATGTAATTTTTTAAGAGCGACAGTCAATTTTGTCTCAAATGTTGCTATGGCTGAATCCCAATTCTTTATGTTTATTTTTTCGTTTCTACACCATTAAAAATATCGCATTAAATATTTTATCTGTACAGGAAATGTGCAATACCAATGCATACATTCACACACACACACACATACACAAGTTCAAACATATAAAACTACCACCCCACACCCTACAATTTTGTGGCTGTTGTTGATATTTTGCTTGCGGTATTTCTGCAAAAATACCTAAATTTATGTTTAAAAAATAGAAAAACAATGCGGAAAGGGCTGCGGGAAGAGGGGCGGGGAACCACCAACTGACCACTAGCAATAAGAGCAACAAAATTGCACAACATAACAATTCGTTAGGGTTAAAACTACTTAAAGAACCAACACCAACAACAAGAACAATAACGAGCACCAAAATAACAACAGCGGAATTTGTACTCGCCGCATTTCTTGGTGTTCTCTTCGCTTGACTAATACTTCAGTAGTAGCTTTTTACTACTTTAATACAACTACTAATTTGTTGTTGTTGTTACTTTTTAGTGTTTATATTTTTGCTGCTGCTGGTTCTGCTGCTACAACTTTAACACTGTTTCAATGTGTAAGCACGGCACTTGTTAATGTGCACCAAGTATCGGTACACAGGGCGACGTTTGCAGGGTACTCGTCTTTACTTTTCGTATGTGGGTCAACAGTTCAATGGGTTAGAATCCTTTTTTGCTCTCTTATTTCTTATTTTTTATTTTCATGCTTTTTTCTTCGTCTATTTGCAGTGTGCTGCTTGCAAGTCAGCAGGCAGGCGAGGGAGCGTGCTCTGCGTTGTTGTGGCAAAATGATTAATTGCAGGTTGTGGCAATGTGAGAACACACAAGAAAGTGTTTTCAAATTGCAAATTTGACACAAATTGAAAATGTAATAGAAAAACATTTGATTTGAGCGCTCGCCGGTCGGGCAGCTGCAGGGACTGCCTGTGCGAGCAGCAGGACGAGTATTTCAAGTAAGTGCGGTTTTTCTTACGAGTGGGCGAAGAATGTTGGAGAGTGAAGGAAAGTCTAGAAATTTCATAACTGAAAATATCCGAGCGAACTGTTTGAAAAAGTACCGAGAACTGTTTGAAAAAGTACCGAGAAGTGTTCATGAAAGAAATGCACAAACATTTTTTTATGTGAGTAAGTTTCCTGTAGAGTTTTGGTTAGTTGACCTCTACGTAATATATAAGGATATCAAACGAAGAGTTTGCCACCAATTTTGTGTGATCAGCGAAATTGCTTGTATTGAGTTACTGAAGAGTTCCTACGATGGGTCTAGTTTATTGGACAAATAACCACCCTACCCAAACAAAGGATTCAATATTGAAGAGAGCTTGAAGAGTTGCCTCGTACCAACAATCTTAAGGAACTGATAGTCGAAAATCATTTCGGAGATTCTATTGTGGAGTTTGGATATATTTCACGAACTCGTTACCACGTTTACGTGAAGGGATGTGGGCTCGAGACCCATCTTGGCACGAATTTTAATTAAAGAAATACATTTTTTCAAAAAGAGCACAGTAAACAGATTCCGGAGGACATGTTCAAAAAAGCTGCAACCATAAATCAATGCAGAGGTTGCCATATAAACCGGCCAACAAACTTCGGAGAGGAGCTACGATAGCTCACAACGGACCCAACTGGTGGTCTAAGTGGCATCACTGGTTTATTGGTGATGGGGCTGCCCAACCTACGATAACGAATCGAAAGAGAAGAATACCCTGCAATTTACTTCAATATCAAAGTATTGTTTACAGTTTTCTCTGAATCTAGTCTTACGGACCACTCTGAACTCCTTCTGGAGTAGTAAATGGTCAATAATTCGAGGGTTCTAGGATATGTTGAGTCTTTGAGAGTTAAGGAAGAAAAATTTCTTGATTTAATGATGAAAATTAAATGTCCAGCACAGGACTCCATTTGAATTTTTCAATAAAATCTCAGGTAAGGTCTACAATAACTGGTGCTTTGTTCGCCAGATATAGTCTCACGACTCGCCAAACAAGATTTGGGGGTTCGTCATATATGGTCCGATTACTTGTCAAATATGATCAAATGATTCGACAGACATATCCCCTCGGTTCTACAAAATTGGTCCCATGACTCGCCAGATATACTTCCAGGGTTCGCCAGATATGGGTCCATGGTTCGTCAAATATGCTCCCATGATTCGTCAGATATGCTCCCATGATTCGTCAGATGTGCTCCCATGATTCATCAGATATGCTTCCATGATTCGTCAGATATGCTCCCATGATTCGTCAATTATGCTTCCATGATTCGTCTGATATGGTACCGTGTATCTTTTTCAACAACAAACCCAAATTTTTTATTAAAAGAACGATACTGTCATATCTGAATAGCTGATTGCTTGATCCATCGACACAGCTGTTGATTAGTTAATCTGTAGCTGTTCCATGATTCATATCCAAGCGAGTTCGGGACAGTCTGGACTGTAGCTGATCGGTCATCGGTTCCGTGCGTTATGCGGACGTGCCCCTCGGTCGGTTGGATGGGTAACTGGGTCCGTGGGATACGTCGTTACACAAAAAAACCCAAATTGTCATATCGTTGAACATGTTTGGAGCCCAGTCAACGACGAAAGAGCTGAAGACTATACGGGAAACTGTCCAGAAAAATTGTTTCCATACCTGAAGGAATTCCTAGGAAAATGACCAAAAAGTTTGCCTTGAAGATAGGAATATCCCACATAAATCATTTGAGGTTGAAGACAGAAATCTGCTAATACAATATGCATATCCAAGGATCAAACCAAATAAATCAGAAATTCAGAGTGCATTAAAGAGATAATTTTAAATAGTTAAATTTAAAGTGTTCTCTCTCTCTCTCTCTTCCAATAGCATCTTCCTAAGTATACAGTGCTATTTTCTCACCATTTCTCTCCAGTCTGCTTGTCACAATTTCTTAGTACTTAAAATGTCTTTAGTGAAATGACTGATTAGCAAAAAATTCCCAAGAAAATGCTTATCGGAGTGTATCCGATGAAATCCTCATTAAGCTACAATAATAACAACAATAACAAGAATAAGAAGGAAGACTACGGTAAAAACAAAAGGAAGCAAATCTGAACAAAGCAAAAGATTTGCCACAATGACGACAGAAATTTGTGGCATAAGAGAAAAACAAGAATGAGAAATAGAAATAGAAAAATATAGAAAAGAATAGTTTTGAATATGATGAGTTGGAAGCAGAATATGAAAGTGTGCCAACGAAATTGGTATGAATTAAAAAAAAATAGAATAAAAATGAAAAGTGAAAAGAAATTAAAGGAAAATAAAGAAAGAAAAAAAGTCACTGCAAATGATTTTTCGGGTAAATGCAATGCAATAAACACACGGACAGGCAAATGCATGCAAGTATAATAGAACTAAGCAAAAACAACAACTCCAGCAAGAACAACAACAACAAGAATATGACCAGCGTGAACAACAACAACAGCCACCACCAGCAAGAACAAGTGTAGAGTATCATAAATTTGAGAGACGCATTTGAGATTAAAACAAACACACACAGAACTGAGCCACGGCTGCGATGAGAGTGCGGATTGCAGTTTCCTAGCTAGGTACAAGTGTACTGAAGATCTGGGAGAAGAATACTACAGCAGATCCGAATGTTTCTCTACGTGTGTGTGGAAATGTGTGTTTGATGGGCTTACGCACAAGAACGAGCACACACCAGTGAAACAAATGGGAACACAAAAATTTTGACAGGATAGTCAAAAAGGAGCACTCAGTACACTTGGAACATAAAAAATAACACACACACACACACATAGACCACTCTCAAGTGTGGTGCGGGTAGGTGGCATGACAACAGACAACAAACAATAAATATATAGACAAAAGATATGGAAAATACAAATAAAAATAAAGAACGCATCAAGGAAGAGAAATAAAAATAAAGAGAAAGACAAAAAAAAAAGAAGGGAAACAAGGAATGTGTTAATGGACGTTTTATGACAGACGTGCATAAAATTTCTTTCTAATAAAATGTTTTGTATGCGTGCGTATAAGGTGCCTGCCTGCTTGACTAACTGCATGCGTACGTGTGCGGGATCATTGTATAGAAATGCCCATAAACACAGCCAGACAAGCAAACAAACAAACAACCAGCCAAGAAACAAACAGTCAGACAAACAGCCATAACGAGCAACAGTAGTGAGGAGCCAATTTTATGCAATTCTAGACATTAACGAAAAACGGACGTTCCTCCGCCACCCCCAAAAAGGTGCGAGAAGCAGCGGAAGGAGCACCCTAGCAGTGAAGTCAGGAATTGTTACCGGCATTAAGGAATTATTTGCTTATAGTAAAATTCTAACAAAAATATGTAGAATGTTGCCGAACACTCACTGCAAGGAGGAGCTTCGCGAACTCACCAGCCAAGACGCTTTTTGGGTGAACATAAGTGACAGATTGAAGCTGGGTTCTTGAGATGATGATACTCACTTCTTCGCCCCTCTCTTTGAGCAATACTATTCTACCAATCGGTAGTGCTTTATAGAGCTCAACCGTTTTTGCTGTGCTCGTAGATCCTTTATGCAATCCGCAAAAGGGTTCAGGATTAATGTTATGCTCTATCATCAACATGGATTCCCGACACCCATCTCATAAATTTGTGGTTCCATTCCAGACATTTATCAACTAGTCTCGAAACAATGTTCATCGATTTCAATGCCTTGATAGCCTTTTGACGGATAAGTCCATGGAGAGGTGGAAATGAAAAAATTCAATTCAATTAATTCAGATCATCAGAGTATATTTTAGGATTATCAGGGTTACTTTCAGAATCATCAGAGCCAGTTGAGAGTCCTAATGGAGTAATTTGTCTTTCTACTCTAGTGTATTAATATTATTATTATATCTTGCACCATAATTAATAATGAGTGCAAGGTGATTGGGGGAACGAGTACTAAATACAGAGGCTTTCGACTCGAAGAGAAAAGGAATTTATAGAAAGGAGCATTTTGGAGACCAAGCCCTTGGCAGGATTGGAACCTGTGACCTAGTGTATATTTCCACCTGTACTTGAAATATAGTACCGATTTTCCCCAATGGCAAATTTTATTTGATTTCATGGAATGGTAGTTGTAATTCTCAGTGCGAGTATGTATCTTCAGTTCAATTGGTAACTTGTGTACTAAGATATTTGTGCTTTATCCATGGAAACTATTTATAAATTCTCACCTGTTGCAGAGCACACCCACTTTAATCTCACTGAATCCAGCTTTTTAGCTTATAAAGTTCTTAGAACTAATCCCCAATTAATTTTCCATGCAGACTGTTCGAAATTGGGCTGCAAATGGGTGTATTGTGAGACAATTGTGTTCTGCATTGATAAAACCGCTGTAACAGCTTCTTTGGCTGGTCATCATTTGTACTTTTTTGTTTGAAGTCAGTCGCATAACCACTCAATTTCTCTGCTGGGATGTCAGCAGCACTTTTTTGACTGGATATGTGTGCCTGTGTGTGTATGGTGTAATGTGTAAAGTATATAGTTGCGAGCGATAGTGTAACAGTCAATAAAAGAGGACTAAAGCGAAGCGTAAAAAGGCACATTTGAATGCATTAAATTACACCCGCACCAATAGACACACACACATATACACACACATACACACTCACACACACATGCATACTTCTATATTTTTTATAAATTTCTATAGCATAAGCAGTTAGTGCATATCGTACGACCGCGTACACACACAACTGTAACAGCGCAATGACAACCGGACCGCAAAGGCGAGGGAGGCCTGAAGCGCCCACAAAACTCGTAGGCATGAGTGATTGAGTGAGTGAGTGAGTGCGTGGGTTTGGGAGCGGGAGTGGGTAGGCGAGTGCATAAGGCCCCAGGCGCGCCTTGTTGAGCACGGCCCGACCCGGCTGGGCCACCCTGTTGGTTAATGACAGAGTCCATCCAGCGTCCTTATTTTTCGTTGATGGTTATTTTTTTCATTCTATATTTTCTTATATGGTTTTTTTACCGGTCAGAGTGACGGCGCACCCACACATCCTTACATCCCCACTCAGGCTCACACTCACACAGTTTTAGAATACTAATAATAGACGGCAAACAGTGTCGCCCCTTCTTCTGGTTGTTGTTGTTGTTTTATGCTGTAATTGTCTATTATTTGGCAGCAGCAAAACAACAACAAACAAAAAAAATGGAAAAATGCATCCGTGCAGTGAAGGGATAAGAAGAGCAATGAAGGGAAAGCAATGGCAAAGTCGAGGAAAGGAAAGGAAGAGGGGCAACTAGCACACAACAGGTATTTAAGTACGGTTCCTTTGATAAGCTACACTCATCGACTCTATTTTCCTTTTCTCTATTACGTGTTGTTGCTTCATGTGCCAAGGAATTTCTGAAATTGTTGGTTAAAAAAAAAGAACTTTAAAGAGGCAACGCATTGTTGTTGTTGTTGTAACGCTTGACTTTCATATGTTTGTTGTTTATGTTGTTATTGTAACTGTTGGGTTTTTGCTGTTGGCAGTGATGTTGTTGTCGTTGTTGTTGTTCATTATGCTTCTGTTGCTATTACGTTAAATGTTACCTAATGTTTTTATTTGATTAGCATAGAAAGCGGTATCTTTGTATGCTCTTTTATGTTGATCATCTCTCTTTCTCTGTCTTTCTCGTGGCCATTCATATATTTTCTCTCTGTTTAGCAGCCGCACATTCAACATTTTTTGAATTTAGAGAGTTAACTAAGTATAAATGGCTTTTTAAAGATTCTTCCAGGAATTTGATTTCAGCCGCGCTGAGTTGTTGCTCTGTGCTCTTGTTTGCTTGGACAAGTGTGTCAATCTGGCGTGTTTCTAGAGATGCTTGATTAGGTCTTTAATCTTTTAAGGGCATTACCAACACCAGCCGCCTTCGGTCACTAATACCCAATAAAAACCGCTGTTAGAAGGTATGTATGTGCACTGAAGACAACAGAAAGGAGAGAAACACCGATTGAATTGGCTGCAATTGGAGTTGAATGAATAAAAGTTCAGTGAGCAGAGATCAAATGAGTTCAATTGACAGACCGGCGGAGAGAAGTACAGAGGGCGTCGTGGAACTACGGGCGTTTGTTCGTTTAACCTGTCTTCGTATCCAAATGATCTACGTATGATCAGGATTGGGGTCTGATAGCGGAATTACAGAACTGCTTCTAAAATTTTCATAGCATATACCATAAAAAGAACATAAATGGATGCTATCCAGAGTTGGAGAGAATAGGAAAACCAAACCTATAGAAGTGTAAAGCAAGAGTACAGTGAAAGAATCGTTGGTTAGGGAAACACATATGCAGGTAGGACTAAAGTAAAGTAAATCTGGTATTTCAAAACGTGAGTTCTGTTCAGAAAATTCAAATACAAAATTCAAGACATTCGCATTGATGTGCTATTTGACTATCGCGGTTGTAGGAAATGTTGGGAAAAACATAGGAACGCATTCGATTAGAAAATCACTGACGGAATAAAGCATAATATAGGATTTGAAGATTATATACATACATATATATATGAAAATTGTACCGAATTGGCATATTCGTCATTTCTAACCAAATATGGACAACTGGGCAAATGTTATTGGGAGGTTATCAGTGATAAGTAAGAATCCATCAGAAAAGATAACTAGTGATGATAAGGATGAAGTCATCAGTAAAAGATAAGTGAAAAGTCATCAGTACAAGACAGCTAGTGATGATACGGATGAAGCTAACAGTAAAAAATAGGTGAAAAGTCATCATCTGTAAAAGATAACTAATGATGATCAGGAGGAGATAATACTGAAAATTCATTACTCCGCAGTCATTAGACAAAAATCATTACTAAAAAGTCATTAATAGAATTAACAATTAATTAATAAAGAGGCATAATAAGAAAAACTTCTTTACACTACGGAACTAAATGTGGAATATGTTGGAATGATCTCGAAGGAAGCAGAAATTCATAAGTTGTTGGCATTGAGTGAAGGTTTTAAAGACCATGATGAAATTTGAGTACTGCTGACCCACTCTCTCCCTCAGCACTGAGCGCGTTGACCATCACAGTCAAATGGCACTAGAATAGAGGAAACAAACATGGCTCGTGAGGTGCAGGCAAACCTTGTAAACCCTGCAACCGGACATGGGGAGAGTGGGACGGCACATCTTCATACTAGAGCTCCGACACAATCCTGGTGCAAACCTGGACATTACCATCGTATCAGTGGCCAAGAAAGATGTGCCTAGTTTGGGGGTCAGAATAGTGGGGGTCAGTCAAGTGCGGTCCGGGGGCAGGTAACCCCTAAAAACCCTGGTACCGCACTTTAGGAAACGAACGTGCCCCCTTCCGACACCGCTTCTGCATTCTATAAGTTCGGTGGTTAATCCGAGTGCTTACTCGGATAGTACCGCTGAACCGATAGAAACGGAAACGTTGCCAGGATTAGGAGAAAATCTGTACAAAAAACAGATTAAAATAATAAGGCAGAGACGTCCAAAGATGCTAGATATGCGATTGTTCCGTTAGAGGCAGGTGATATGAAATTGGTGTAAACTTCTGTGGAAGTCACTGCCAGAAATATTTCACCTCGGTTTACGCGGGTATTCCGAAATATGGACTGTGGCAGATTGATAGTTCGAAATCCTCAGCGCCGTTAAGAAACTAAAAAATTGCCTTCAATATTCACATAAACACAGTTAATTGTCGATTGAGCTGAAATGAGAGACATTGAAATCACTTCGATGGGCGTATAATCCATAAATCTACGAGCGGCCACTTCGCCGTTCAGGTTAAGCATGTGATAATGACAGGTGACAGATCTAAATAATGCAAGAGTTATGAAGAGGAAGGGAGCGGATTAGGCAACTCTTTCTGATCGCAATAGAAATATATTGAAGCGTGTAACGAAAAATGTAATGGAATTTTCTTTAAAGTACACGAATGCAGAACACACATATAAAAATACCTACTCTCTCTCACACACACAGAGAGAAACAACCTCAATAAATGCATGGATATGACATTCATGACATGGTAGATCAGCTGCAATGAAGGCGACTGGTGCAACGGCGGCAAATGCACGGCGTGAGTGTAAATGCCTGGACGGTTCATAGACAAACACACACATACACACTAACAGACAGTGACACATACAAATGCATGTACCTCCGGCAGACATAAACAAACATCAGACAAGGGACAAATGTAAAAATTTCACAGAATCCACACGAAGTGAGAGGCCGAGCCTGAGCCTGACCTGAACGCTGAATCGTTCTGTTCTGTTTTTTCGTTTCGTTTGGGAATTTTTCGGTTGTTTCTATTTTCCTCCTTTTTTCTGGTACACAGAAATTTTGTTTTTGATTTGAAAAATTTGGAGCAGGTCAGGTCAATACACTTAAGAACAACAAGAAACACACCAGCGCAGATATACGCAAACACTAGTTAGGAGGCAGAGAGAGCGGAAGAGAAGGAATGATGTACAGCCTTGTCGCAGAGCACTTGATTCATTTTCAAATGCTTAATTTGTAAACGAAATGTGCATCATTTGTTGAGGTTAGGTAGCAGAGGCGCACACAACAGGCCTGGAGTGGCAAGGGCTCAGCGGGTAGAACTGCACAGGGATTTAATTTTTAGGGAAATGTGCACGTGTGGAATACTTCTAATGCTTAGTTTTTAACTGAGCAGAGTTTAGGTGGGCATGTGCATTTGAGTGTGAGTGTGTGCGTGTGTGAGTGTGTGAATTGTGTGTGACTGTGTGTGTGTGTGTGTGTGAGTGGGAAAAACGGCATCCTTTCTCTCTCTTGATAGCATCTGCTACATTAATGCGAGTTGTTGTTGCACATTTTTGCTGTGATTATCCTCTTAAATTTGAGCTCTATTTGCGGATATTTAAATGCCTTCTTATTCAACGTATTTGTTAGTACTCGAAAAGAGGGAAAAGGATCCTATCCCCCTCTCCTTCACTTGTATTTTGTTTGCATTTTTCTACATTTATTGTAAGCACCAAATTGATGCCTTGCGGAGTTTTCATTGGAGTTCTTGTCAACGTTTTATATGCATCTGCCTTCCTTTATCGTACTGATGTTGTTCTTACAAATGCTTGATCTATTGGTTTTGTTGTTGTTGTTACAGATGCGTGATCTCCATGGTTTTTGACAGCTGTCAAGATATTTAAGTAAACACTCTTATTTCCTCTAATACAGCAGCTTTATTTTAAGTATTTTGACTTCACCCTGGTTTGGAAATACCTGTGAATATCTTTAGCTGATTACTTCACAAACTGAGCTAGACCTCTCAGACCATGAACCATATTTGGTATAGAAGCCATGCGTACAACACATGCTTATGAGTAAAAATGTTAACGGACTTTCTGTTTAACGGACATAGAGATGTACCACTTAAGTTAGTGCTAGAAAATATTCGTGAAATTTCCGCAAAACTGAGCTGGAAACGTGATGCAGAAAACATTCGATCCATTGTCGAAGGTCCAGGATTCAATTTCTTCAACCAATCCATAACAATAATTAGAATACGCTTCAGTGTTAGTTCGATTGTAGATCTGAGCAGGCAGCCTAAGGTCCAATTTCTTCAACCAATCCATAACAATAAGTAGAATGCGCTTCAGTATTAGTTCGATTGTAGATCTTAGCAGGCAACCTATTGGTCAGAAGGACTATGGAATTAAGTGAAAGCTATTCAATGGATCCAGCATCTCTTCGGTACATGTCCAGCTTTGCTAGAAATAGGGAGCGTTTACTAAGATCCCACTTCTTAGCAAGTAGAGATGGTTTATGCCAGTCAGGTGTTAACAACCTTCTTCGCTTTGTAAAAGGCTCAGGGTGGTTCAATCTGGAGGAGGAAGCGTAGCCATGCCTCGCATCCGCGGCTTATAACGGACCCAACTGGTGGTCTAAGTGGCATCACTGGTTTATTGGTGATGCGGCTGCCCTACCTACCTATTCAATGGAAGTGTTTCTGGGGGGTAGTGACTCCAGTTATAATGCATATGGTTCTTGATATGTTACAGCCAGTATTGGGCTTGTTCTTGCTTATAAACTCTGGTGTGGTTATTATTCATTCCCACATTATGAGTAATCCAATAACTCAATAGGTTTAGTTGTTATTTTCACTTCAATATTGGTATTATATATATATATATATATATATATATATATATATATATATATATATATATAAACATATATATATATATATATATATATATATATATATATATATATATATATATATATATATATATATATATATATATATGTATATAATTTTCATTGTTCAACACTCTTGCTGCGATCGCGAAAGTGTTGCTTTGTTCTGCTGGTTGTTGTATGATAAAGTTTCACAATTTATGAGCTACTCGCTGATCGCCTTGATTATGGCACATGGCGGTCTGAAGCACAATCGTTTCGCTCCGTTAGCATCCCAGTGGAGTATCCTTGACCCAGGCTTTAGTACTTTATTGCTTCGAGTTCATACTTCGCAATGTTGCGTTAAACCAATAAAATTGTTAACAAATTTAATACATTGTTTTGACTGTTTCTTGACTTTTATGAACACTTCGGTTGATTTTATTTTTTATTTTCTTCTCTCTTTTAGATTGTGGGGAATTCTTCTGTTTCATGACTACTCTGATTTCAGTGCAGCCCAAACTCCGAAATGTAAATTTTGCAGACTAGTTTTTATGATTTTTTAATTCTGTTTTTTGTTGTTGTTTTTTATGGATCAGATGCTTGTTGAAATGACGATTTAACTACGTTTTTTTATGTGCACAAAAGCTACAACAACAACAACAATAACGAGAACAAAATGCCCTGTCAAAGGGGAACGCTAAGCAAGATAAAAATAAAATAAAACATAACAAAAAAGGCCAAAGATAAATGTGGAAATAAAAAGGCATAAAAACGTGAAAAAGACAACGAACAAAAAACAACAGAACCAACAATAGCAACAACAACAACAAGAATAACAACAATGACGAAACCGGCAACCAGTCATTAAAGCCAACCAAAAGCATCAGTTGGACGCCATTCATGCGACCGAGCCCTGCTCCTCCATTGACGCGACTGACTGAGGAGAGTACCATGAGTCTAGTCTGCTGGCTGAGCGCTGCTTCCTCTGTCGGAACTCGCCTCAATCGTCGACTCTTCGACCGCCCAACTGACTGACAATGACACTTTATAGTTTGTGTCATGGCAATTAAAATCGCCTAATAAAACTACAACAACAACAACAACAACAACAATATGTGTAATAACGAATTTGCATGCTTAAATGTCCCTGTTTGTATGTATGTGTGTGTTCGAGTGTAAACCAAATGAGAATTATAAATAATTTAATAGCGCAATTGTGTGTATGAAGACAAAAAAAGGAATAATTTTTTATGACTTTTACTACGATTCTTGCTTACAAATGGTGAAATTGAATTAATTGCAACTGTGTGTGGAGCATTTTTTGTTTGTTGGTTTTTTTTTTTGTATTTATTGTACTCGTAATTACTGCGGACGCGTGAGATGCCACCAGCGCAGGCAGCTGGGTATTCGGCAGCCAGCCCAGTGAGCACGGACTGCCTGTTGGACCAATTATGAGGCAGACGCAAGTGGAACATAAAAGTTGACACGTGTTAGGATGCTCGGTTGCAGATGTAAATTAAATGTAAATTGGCACTTTTTGCAACATTTCTGACGGACCGGCACCCCAGTGCGTCTCTGGAACGGCAGTTTGCGTAAGCAAATGCGCAGTTAATTGAGGTTTTTAGTTTTTAATTTGATCATTACCTCGAACTAGAAACGCAGTGATGCGATTGGAATGTGTGCAACCGTTTGACGCAGGTTTCTTTACTGGAAATGCATTCACTTGTGATTTTTCGATTAGGTCAGATTTGAATAGTAGAATAATTGTTTATGAATGGAAGCAAACAACGCTCTGTTGGCATTGTTCACAGAAATCTCAAGAAAGGTCAACGACCAAGCACCGTGTTCTCCAAAATGGTTCTATGCGAATTTTTCATATTCCTAAAACTCGTATTATCATTCCTTGGAAGACATTCAGAGTCCACTCAATGCTTATCAAATGGAACACTACAGCGGAATCTGTTCAGAAGATATAGTCAAAAGTGTAGTATACCATGGAATGGTATTTGAAAGATATCAAATATAAACTTGATTATTTAAAGAAATATTGTGTTTCATTGAAGCATATCCAGAATTCACTTGACCGAATATAATACTAGTCTAAGCATAATACAGAAGTATCCTCAGAATTATTCCAAGGTTACAATTTCTATATTATAAAATTCTATATATCCACAGTTGAGGATTCCAGAATATTACTGGAGAATTCGGCTCGATAGTTCTTGGTAGTCTGTTCTACAATTAATCTTGCTTAAGAACATGAGCATTACTAGAGCTATACAACAATCAAACCCAAATAGTTTAGGGTATGGAAGCATCCATGTTTATAGTCCACAAGGATGCTTATTAAACCCTATGATATGCAGTAAAGAAAAGGGACATCAGAATCCCAACTAATTGTGTACTGTGTGTAATGTCACAAAAGCTTAGAGCATAACTTTTCCGAAGAAATCAACAAATATTGGGATCCCAGGTTAAACTAAGAACTGTGAAACAGAGCCTACAATATTAATTCCCTGTTCCACTCGTTTGCCTCTATAACAATAATTTAACTTTTTTTATTATGTAATATTAATTTTAATAATAATGATGATTTTTTTATACCATCATCTTTATATTTTATAATTATATATTATAATTTGTTTATATAATAATACTTATTGTATAATTATGAATTTCAGTGTGATTCTAGTGTGATAGAAGTCATTATGGCAAGGATATAGTGAGAGGGAATGGAAATAGTAGCTCTAAACAATGACTCTAATATGAGTGGGGAGGAAACAGTGACTCTAAACAGTGACTCTGATATGAGTGGGGAGGAAACAGTGACTCTAAACAGTGACTCTGATATGACTGTGGGGAGGAAACAGTGACTTTAATATGAGTGGGGAGAAACAGTGACTCTAATATAAGTGGGGAAGGAACAGTGATTTTAATAAGAGTGGGGAGAAAACAGTGACTCTAAACAGTGACTCTAATTTGAGTGGGGAGGAAACAGTGATTCTAAACAGTGAATCTAATATGAGTGGGGAGGAAACAGTGACTTCAAACCGTGACTCTAATATGAGTGGGGAGGAAACAGTGACTCTATACTGTGACTCTAATAACAGTGATAAATATGAATGAAATTAAAATAAGTGCTGGAAGAATATGAAAGTGAAGATGTAGAAATAGGACAAAGAAAAGAGCAAGGAGAAAAGTGCTAAGTATAAATAGGAAAAAAATTGTGACTCTTACACGACAAATAACCATCTTGGGAAGTACTGGAAAAGACGTCTCTAATATGAGTGGGGAGGAAACAATGATTCTAAACAGTGAATCTAATATGAGTGGGGAGGAAACAGTGACTCCAAACCGTGACTCTAATATGAGTGGGGAGGAAACAGTGACTCTATACTGTGATTCTAATAACAGTGATAAATATGAATGAAATTAAAACAAGAGCGGGAAGAATATGAAAGTGAAGATGTGGAAATAGGACATAGAAAAGAGCAAAGGAGAAAAGTGCTAAGGATAATTAGGAAAAAAAATGTAACTCTTACACGACAAATAACCATCTTGGGAAGTACTGGAAAAGACGTCTCTAATATGAGTGGGGAGGAAACAATGATTCTAAACAGTGAATCTAATATGAGTGGGGAGGAAACAGTGACTCCAAACCGTGACTCTAATATGAGTGGGGAGGAAACAGTGACTCTATACTGTGATTCTAATAACAGTGATAAATATGAATGAAATTAAAACAAGAGCGGGAAGAATATGAAAGTGAAGATGTGGAAATAGGACAAAGAAAAGAGCAAGGAGAAAAGTGCTAAGTATAAATAGGAAAAAAATTGTGACTCTTACACGACAAATAACCATCTTGGGAAGTACTGGAAAAGACGTCTCTAATATGAGTGGGGAGGAAACAATGATTCTAAACAGTGAATCTAATATGAGTGGGGAGGAAACAGTGACTCCAAACCGTGACTCTAATATGAGTGGGGAGGAAACAGTGACTCTATACTGTGATTCTAATAACAGTGATAAATATGAATGAAATTTAAACAAGAGCGGGAAGAATATGAAAGTGAAGATGTGGCAATAGGACATAGAAAAGAGCAAAGGAGAAAAGTGCTAAGGATAATTAGGAAAAAAAATGTAACTCTTACACGACAAATAACCATCTTGGGAAGTACTGGAAAAGACGTCTCTAATATGAGTGGGGAGGAAACAATGATTCTAAACAGTGAATCTAATATGAGTGGGGAGGAAACAGTGACTCCAAACCGTGACTCTAATATGAGTGGGGAGGAAACAGTGACTCTATACTGTGATTCTAATAACAGTGATAAATATGAATGAAATTAAAACAAGAGCGGGAAGAATATGAAAGTGAAGATGTGGAAATAGGACAAAGAAAAGAGCAAGGAGAAAAGTGCTAAGTATAAATAGGAAAAAAATTGTGACTCTTACACGACAAATAACCATCTTGGGAAGTACTGGAAAAGACGTCTCTAATATGAGTGGGGAGGAAACAATGATTCTAAACAGTGAATCTAATATGAGTGGGGAGGAAACAGTGACTCCAAACCGTGACTCTAATATGAGTGGGGAGGAAACAGTGACTCTATACTGTGATTCTAATAACAGTGATAAATATGAATGAAATTTAAACAAGAGCGGGAAGAATATGAAAGTGAAGATGTGGCAATAGGACATAGAAAAGAGCAAAGGAGAAAAGTGCTAAGGATAATTAGGAAAAAAAATGTAACTCTTACACGACAAATAACCATCTTGGGAAGTACTGGAAAAGACGTCTCTAATATGAGTGGGGAGGAAACAATGATTCTAAACAGTGAATCTAATATGAGTGGGGAGGAAACAGTGACTCCAAACCGTGACTCTAATATGAGTGGGGAGGAAACAGTGACTCTATACTGTGATTCTAATAACAGTGATAAATATGAATGAAATTAAAACAAGAGCGGGAAGAATATGAAAGTGAAGATGTGGAAATAGGACATAGAAAAGAGCAAGGAGAAAAGTGCTAAGGATAATTAGGAAAAAAAATGTAACTCTTACACGACAAATAACCATCTTGGGAAGTACTGGAAAAGACGTGTTAGTATAATCGGAATACCATAAAATGGATAAGAAAAACGGTATTCCTAATCATACGAAAGAAATTATTCTTCAATAACAGAAACACATTGATCCCACTCTGATCATTGACCCTCCTTGATGCCCCTCGACTGATTTTCATATCGTATAAAGAAACTTTGGATGCCTTGAAATCACAGGAACTGACTTCACCAGATCAATTTGTGGAAGATTATAAATTAATTACTAATAATTAATGAAAATTACAATGAAATTGTGGAGAAGAAATTCTTGAGTAGTGATCAACTATTTAAGACAATTCACTGGAAGATTCAAATCTTCCAAGCGTGGGTGGCAGAAACGCTGCCTTCCACAACATTTTTTTAACCAATTCAAACGAATTCAAAAATAGCAACAATATTTGAGCAAAAAACGAAAAAAAGAGAACTCTAAATTGGCGTTGTTTGAAAATTTCCACTTGTTTACTTTGCACTCGCCCCATCTACTCAGCCGCCCAGGCTCGAGGGAGAGTGAAGGTGTACGAATATGCCACACATCAAACGGAACCACAGAAATCCGCTAAAAATACCGCAGCAAATAATTACAAATGCCACTAAGTACCCGTATACTGAATGGAAATGCTATTTTGTTGCGCTCTCGTTGTGTTTGTTTATTTAAACCGGCCTGCCCTCCCTGCCCCCAGAGCGGGGGCATTTAAAGAAGCTGAACAGCAAAAAAAGAGGAAAAAACGAAGAACATGAATATTTCGCCAAAAACTTTTCACAACTTAAGTGCGCGCAAGTGGAACCGAGAATGAAGTGGGCCATAAATTTTAGCCAAATAACAAAAACCAAACGCTGCTGCAGGCGCTATAAACTAATCAGGCGCGGCATAAACAAGGCATAAACACAAATAAAAGAAAATCAAACATAAAATAAAATACCCAAAAAAACAAAAAAAACGAAAAAAAACACAAAAATAGAAAACAAAAAAGAAAAGAGTGCGCGAATCAAGCAAAAGTTAAATTGGGAAAGCGCACGAAAGAAGCGGCAGCGACCTTGTCAAAACATTCTCTGGAATGAGTGCGAGCACGAGAACGTGGCAAAATTTAGAATTGTTCGGTGAGAGAAATTGCAGTCATGTGCATAAAATGACGTCAAAGCCGAAATGGAAATGCTTTTGTTTATGGAGCAATTGGCATTAGCCAAATTGGCCGGTTGGGCGGGATGGAGTGGTGGTGTGGGGTTGAGTGAAACAAGCAAGACAGGGCTCCACAGGAGTAGGTGTTAAAATAAATGCGTACACTTTTTATTGTGGGTAGGTACGACTATGAAGAAGTACACGGTAAAGCAAAGCAGCAGAAACAAAGAAAAAACAACTAAAAGGAAACGAAAGGAAAAATAAGATGGAAAAGGTGGCAGAACACACAGAAAAGTACGCAGACATCGGCACGCCACCACCGCCAACTTTAGTAGCGGAAAAGCAGGTACTTAAGTGAGCAATAAAAGAGCAAAGCAGATGGGCAGATGGCAGGATGGGAGGATGGGTGGCTGCGAAGGTGAGGTAAGTGTGCGAGCACATAAACAAACACACACACTCACTCACTCACATTCACATAGAAGTTGGCGATTTTAGTGTGCCCATTTGCATTTGCTTATTTGCTAAAGGAAATGACAAGGAAGCTCAACATCAAACTAAGCGGCAGCTTTAAGAGAAAGCCCAGCACACATAAAAGTGCACTCAATCAAGCTAAAAGGATATCAAAGCAGAAATTGGCATCACAGAGCTTAGCATATTAACGCATACGCCCGCCAACTGAGGGATATGATCATGAAAGAACCGCAAATTGCAATAGGTTGTCAAGTCATTAACGTCGTATTCACGTATGACATAGTGTCATCACCAGAGACATACTTCGGTTGTCATGGAGAAAGTCAGCACCAATCAAGTATTGATATTATCATAACAAAACTACGAAGTGAAAGAAAGCATGATAGATCTTAAGAATTAAACAGATAAATCCAGAAAAACGCAGTCCAGATTCATAGAAAAATATGGGACTAGACATACAAAGATTCAGGGCAGAACTTTGTATGGCCCATATAGGAAATTATAGAAAAAATATCTATATAAATCAGTAGTAACAAGTAAAAAAAGTGGTTCTAAGAAAATGTACGTATAGAAACAAAGAGACTACTAGAGAATAAGGAGACCAAGGACGAGCAATCTATATGAATAAGATGCGGAGTATCACAGCAGAACAAACAACTAGAAACATAGGATATCATGGAAAAACAAACTATATAATAACACGGTGTGGCGCCGTTCAAGCACTGACTAAAAACTTCTGTAACTTCTTCTCTTGGGATGGTGATAGTCAGCGCAAGGACAGCGCCGGGAAAGGCACGACTCCCCCCGATTATGTTGCTGGAAACCATCCTGATAGTTTGATGAACCTTGCTATGTCCCCAATATTAAAGGATGAGAGATCTGTCAGACTTGTGAGAAATGGAGCACCAAAGGTGCGACTTCTTCTACTGCTCAAGAATGGGCAGTGACATAAGAGGTGGAGAACCGACTCGTGCTCCTCCTCGGAACCACAGCCTCGGCAAACATCATTTGAGGGTAGGCCCAGTTTTTCTGCGTGCTTTCCCAGTATGCAGTGGTCGGTCACAACCGACACAGTTATCGACAATGAAACGCGATCAAGTCGAAGAAATTGACTGATTCTGTTTTTGTCCATTCTTGCTCAAGTGAGTCTAGTCGTGTGGCAGGATTCCTCGTCAGCCCAGGATTTGTAGGCGTTAGCCAGGTATTTCCGTGTGATATCGAGCTGTTGCCAGTGGGTTGCCAATATTTACGGAGGGCTGAATTTCGTGCAGTAGCGTGCCTGCCTGGGCTCGTCCGCCTCACAGTTGCCAGCGATGTCGTAAGCAGATGTACGACGAAGGAAAAAAGTAGATGACCTTCCGGATCCCAGGAAGTCGAGAGCAACGTCCAGCAGGAAGGATGAAGTGATTTTGAAGCTGTTCGCTTTGTCTGGGAACCCAGACTAAGGGCAGAATTAAAGCAGAGTAAAAGGGAACCGTAAGTGCAGTACAATGGATGTATGCTATGTCTGAGTGCTGCGCTTACTAGATTGTTCCGACAAAAAAAAAAAAAAGGGGCACCCTAGAGTATCTTGAGAGCTCATTTAGAGATGTTCGACATTCATGAACGAGTCTTGAGATGGCCGTAGAGCCAAAAAGAGATTTAATGGCGGGCTGGCTGTCTGAGAAAATGCATACGTCGACTGCGCCGATATCGCTACTCATCATCCATTTCGCTGCGTGATCAATGGCCATGACCTCAGCCTGAAAGACGCTGCAATGGTCAGGGAGACGTAGGGAGATTTTTAAGTCCTGTTTTTCGGAAAAGATACCGCTGTCGACTTTACCTTTAAGTTTGGAACCGTCGGTATAGATATCGACCGTTTCACCGACGATTATGTCTTTTGAAGTCCAGTCATTTCTGCTTGGAATAGTGAGGTCGAACTCTCTGTTCAAATCGGTATAGACCGATATAGCTGAGTGCAATTAAGGAATTAATGGCAAAATTCTGTGGTGGATTCAGCCACTCGGTCACGCTGTTGCGGGTGACTGTTCCAAGCAGGTAATACACAAAACACACGTGTATGCTTAACGGAGAAGTGCTCACACCAAGGTCACTCCAATCACACCTTGGCTGGAATTGTTTCCGCCTGCTTTGTTCGGCCTCTGAACACCCAGCAACTACAGTCGGCCACGCTCTGTTGAGTGACGCTTTTCCATTTCCAGCTGCCTCTATCTCTGATGCCCCAACCTGCCCGGTAAAAGTGATTTGATTAGTGTTCAATTTGGACAGAAACAAAGAGGAAAATTGTTCGGCAGAGTTTCCGCAGCTCGAACATATTTCTGCAAGTGGCAAAACAGAAGTAGGCAATTTTTTTATTCTATTTAATTTGTTTTTTTTTGAAACATTTTTTTTTTCTATTGAACTTTTTCGCATTACGCAAATTGTTTGAATTATTGAAAACAGATTTTCACTGTTCCTCCCTTCTCCCCTCCACCGTTTTCTTATGACTCACTTTTTTATGTTCAATTTGTGTGTTTTTTTTTTGCTATAATTTTCTTTTTACTTTGGATTTGTGCAACAATAAAGGTCGCCTTTTGGCAGTCGATGAATAGTGAATTTGCACATTTCGCTGGGAAGTGCGTTTTTCTGTTTATTATTTAATATTTTTTTTGGTTTATTATTGTTTCAGTTTTTTTGTGTTTGTGTTGTTGTTGTAAATTTACGAGCGTAACGCTCTTAAAAATGCGCCTGTGTTGTATTATGTTCCACGCCTCCTATACTGATATTTTTTTTGAATTTTGTTGGATTTTTTTGGATTTTTTGCTTGCTTGGCTGGCTGATTGGTGGTTTATTGCTAGTAGCTTCTGTGGTGGTGGTGTGGGGACGCCTGCTGGGGTTACGGAGTTGGGTTGAGATGGGTAGGGATTGGGGTAGGAGTAGGAGTAGGGGTAGGAGTAGGGGTAGGAGTTTGAGAAGATGCTTGCTTGCTGGATTATATTGTAAAGTTGCTTTGTCGAAATATTCCGTAATTTATTGTATTGAGTTGTAAAATTTATTTTGTTGGTAGTTGAATTTACAATTTCTTCTTTTTATTTTTGTTTTACTCCCTTTTTTCTGTTTGTTTGTTTGTTTGTTTTCGTTTTTGCATCAATTGTTTCAATTGTTTTCAAAGTTTATGCAAATTTGTTCCCTTTTAGTACGAATTTGTCTGTGTGTGTATGGATTTATTTGCTTTGGTATGTGTGTGGAATATGGAAAAGGAGCAAATAAATTAAACCCTGTCAGACTCGTGAAGTTATGAAGTAATTTCTGGGCTTTTCGTTTGCTGTGCGGATTTGGTAAATTTCTTCTTTGAGAAGTTCACAAAAATTTAAAGACACAAAACTTGATGTGAAAAATATTTCAAAATAAATTGAATTAATCATTGGTCGCAATCACAGAAATGGCCTTCAAGTCTTGACTGTTTAATATTAATCCGCCCTTTAATACTTATTACTTTAGTAGCCCACCAAGTTAGAGTTGTTTTTCACATACCGCCCTCGAAGGGGTCTAAAATTAGTCTTCCATCATAAGCTTCGGTCTTGCACACTCCCGGTGACTATCGGAGTGAATTTAGCAAAAGTTTGAATGTATCAGGCAGCTGGCTGATTGCCCACGCCCTAAGCCCCTTAATAACAGTGCTTTATCTCTTTAACAAATAACTAACTAAAAAAGTTTAGAATTCCCGACGGAAAAACACAAAAAATATAAAAAAAATTCGATGGAGGAGCAAAAAAGAGGCAGGCAGCGGCACACTCGCTCAAATTGCAACAACTGCGAATAGATAAGCGACCCAATTTACCCAAAAACTACTACAATTTAATCAATTTTATACAATAAAATAAAAAACACGCACACATACACACATGCACGCACACACGAGCACAGCCGTACACAATGCCGGCAACGCACAATGCAACAAATTCAACTTTGTCAAATCCAAAACTAACTGTCAAAGGAAAGGAAACAAAGCGCTTTGCTCGAGAGCTCGGGCTGGCACAAAAAGAACGCTCTAAGGATTAAATTCAATTTTACAACAATCACGGCAACAACTACAACAATTACAACGACGACAACAACAACAACAACAAAAAGCAGCGGGGACGACGTCAACGACAACAAAATCGTTTTAAACTAAAATGTAAAGTAAATTTTTTGCGCAACCTTTTCTTTAGAAAACAAAAAAATTCCAAAAAAATAAAAAAATAAAATAAAATCAGTAAAAAAGAAATTAGGAAAAAGGATGCTCAACTCTTACATTTTTTATACATTTAACTGCCCCAGCAAACGCATTAACGCAGTCAGGAGCAGGCACTGCTGCAGCAGTGGCCGTAGGAGCAGACGGCATTGGTTACATTTACAAATACGCCCGAAAAGAAGCCCAAAAGGAGTGCTCAGCAATGCCGCGCCAAGGATTCTAAGCGCCAGAGCCGACATTGTATTGCTTCACCGACGGTGCAACCGACTGGTGGTGAAGATGTTGTTGCTGCTGCCGCGGCTGCCACTTATAGCCTCACATATACATGGACACACACACACTCACACGCAATAGAAAGGCTAAAGGCGTCAGGCGCTTGCAAGCAGGCAATGCAAAAATTGTCAACTTTTGTGCAAATGTCCTGAAATGAGCTGAACTAAAATGAAATGAACAAACCCGCTGGCATGCGGACACAAACGCTACACACACACACGCAGGCACACAAAATATGCTTACTGCCTGCTTGCCAAATTATAACAAAAGGATCAAAGCCGCTCTCGCTCTCTCTCTCGAGCGCGTCTGCTTTTTATGCCGCCGTGTCTATTGGGATGAAAATTCATAATTCCTGCTGCCTTCAATGCCCAAATATTTATTTTTTTTTTTTTTTGGTTACTCTCTGTATGTGTGTGAGTGTGTGTGTTTTTTTTTCCTACTTATTTATACACACATCATTTTTGTTGGCTGTATTAATTAAGCAAATAATGAAATCTTTGACTTCTATGAGCACTGCGTTCCAGTGTCATACAGAGACAGAGCCGCCTAAGCCGCCTGAGCAAGTTGATTGGGTTGGCTGGGTTTTTGGTCGCTTTCAAAATTTACTCATCTGGAAAAAGCATGTTTAGGAAAAGAAGTAACAACAACAACAAATGAGTGGAAAAAAAGAACAGGAAAAAGTGATAATAACAAACAGCAACAGCAACAACAACAAGAACAAAGGGCATGAGCGGCCAAAGTAGGCACACCAAGAGCGCAAATTAACGCTTAGGCTAATTTTGTAGTTGCCCAACTTGGCTCGACTGAGTCCGCCGCTGACGGCGGCGCGGCTGCCTTCAGCGGCTTAAATGTCAGAGATGGAAAAGGGATTTTTGGTGTTTTCTGTGTGGTTTTTGTTGCTTTATTTGTTTATTTATTGAATTGGAAGCAATTTTTGACTGGATTTTAGCATTTTGATTTAAATTATGCTCAGCACAAAATAAGGAATAACAAAAAAAAAAACACAAAAGATTTAAAATTAATCCAAAAAAGACTCATGAAAATCATTATTTAATGTCAACAGGATTTCGCGGTGCTAGGCTGGGCCGCAGTAAAGTGGGCACACTCGGCCGGAAGTCGATCAACTCCACAGCAGTCAATGCAAGGAGTTTTGTGGTGTTAGGAATCTGTCGCTAAGCCGGAAGGAGCTGAATGGAGCTGAATTGCGAAGTAAGGTCATGAAAAATTGGGAGTTTCTATGCAAACACCGACGGTTCCTTTTGAGATACGTGTTAAAAATTACGAGCAGTAATTAAATTGAGAATTTATGTAACAAAAAATTGGTGAAATGAGTCAACAAAATGGTCAACAAAAATTTGACAGAAAAACGAAGAAATTATCTAAGAAACTATATGAAGTAAGCAGCTATTAAGGACATTAAAAAAGGATGTAAAGTCTAGTTTCGAAGTTCGGTTTATTCAATACAGTTAATATACGAATTCCAGACACTTTTCCACTAAGTCAGTTGCTAGCAAATGAGGTCTTATTCAAACAAGATGCAATTCAATTGACCTCTCGAAATAATACCAAGGCAGCAGGACATTCGAGGAATTTCAAATGTATGTTAAGCCTTGAGTGGAATTTCTTTTTTTTTTGTGGCATTATTAACATAAGAAGATTAACAAATTTTCTATTAAAAAGAAGGTGCTAGCAAATGAGGTGTTCATCATACCATATGCACTTCAAATCACATCTGGAAAAAATATAAAATCAGCGAGTTGAGTTCGCAACAGGACATTCGAGAGCTTAGAATCAAACTTCACTCATTTAATATAGGAATTCAACAACTTTTGCATTAAAAGTCGGTTGCTAGCATATATTCATACAAGATGCACTTCAAATTACATCTGGAAATAACATAAAAGCAGCGAGTTGAGCTCGCAACAGGACATTCGAGACAATTCAAATGAATGTTGAGCTTAGAATCAAAACATTTAATATAAGAATTCAACAGCTTTTCCACTAAATGTCGGTTGCTAGAATATATTCATACAAGATGCACTTCAAATGTCCCGTACATAATCAAGAAGGGAACCAATACCAAAAATAAATGTTCACAAAAAACTCATTCACTAAGAGAACAGACTTAAATAAGTGAACGCATGAGGTAGCTATGTGCCTAACTTTACCTCGTATCAGTTCCAAATTGTACTAAACTTCAAAAGAAGGTCTTACATCATTATTTAGGGTACTAGTACCAAAGTAGTACGTAAGGTAGTAAACTAGTACCAAAGAGTATACATACGAGTATATAGAGCTCGCATGACGAACGAAATGATTGTTGCAAAAATTTTGTTCGATGGGTTTTCTAGTAAACCCCTCGAACAAAAATACACGCACTGCATCTCGCTTCCCCTTGCCGCTCACCGATTTTTGTGAAATCGCCTTTACTTCCATTTCACAAAATTTTGAGTGATTCAATCTCTATTTATGTATACTCTTTGCTAGTACCACTGAGCAAACAATACATATAGAGAGCTCAAATTGTATGGGATCTACGCTTATGGGACACGCTGTGCATTGGGATCCAGCGCTGAGAAATTTATTAAACCACTATTTTCACGATTTGAGTTCTCTATATGTATTCTTTGCTCAGTGCTAGTACTTTGGTATTTAGGTACTCGCATCATTTGACCACTGGTATTTGGTTCATTTGAATCGTACAAATTCATTAAAATTCTGTCATGAGGTACTTGTTTGACAAGGAAGCATTTGTTTGCTAAAAGTCTCAGGCACAGTTGGTAGAACGAATTGAAAATGTAGCACCTCATTTGAAGTGGTACATTGTACAAATTCATATTGCAAAAAGAATTATTTATTTATTTTTTTTTTTTTTAATACATTAGATTATAATTACAAACTAAACCTAATAAAGAAAGAGGGGGGAGCCATGGCAGCTTAGACCTTCAGTTCAAATGCTCATACAAATTCTATCATAAAGTGGAACCTGGTTTTTCTTAACAATTGCAAGGATACATCACCTCATTTGCAGCAAGTTTGTTTGAGTTACTCTTCACTCCCGCAAAAACTCGCTATAAAAAATGCTAACTAAACTTAGAGTTGCGGTAGATAGTATTTTTGTTAGCTTTGCAGAGATTTGAATCAACTGAAAATCGTTAAACGATTGTTGAGATTAAGCTCTGTTGTGATTGAAAAATTGTTGAACTGTTGTGAATATTGAAGTATTGGTGAGATTGAACTCTTGTAAAGATTGAGTAACGATTGGTATTAGAACTATTATTGAGACTGTACGCTCGTGGAAATTTTCTTTCTGATGACATGATCATTATTTTGCAAATTTAACTATTACGTAAATGTAACTCTTGTAAAGATTGAACTATTATTGTGATGATAACCATTGTTGAGATTGCTGACGTGCTGGCTAGGGCCGGATCCGCAGCAAGCCTCATAGGTCCGGAGTCATACTGCGGTATCAACTGGACGGAGGCTAAATCCAGGGTATATAGATAGCTGGGAACATAGTCTCGGAATGGTCACACTGGGAAGGGATAGAGGGACTTCGCCAAACCAAATAACTGGTAAGGCAATTCACCTCCAATAAAGAACTGCGCAATATGTGCAAAGCAAACATAGGGAAAATAGTAGGTTTTCTATCATTACTACCTGAAATATCACCTGACTAAAATCCACATTCATGAGGATACGGAGTGTCTAAAAGAAGAGGAAACTATAGAACATATACTGTGCGACTGCATTGCGATGGCAAGAAACAGAATGAACAAATTCCACCTGGACCAGCTGGCTCTGGAAGAAACAAAGAATGTTCCTGTTATGGACATTCTCAAATTCATCCATAAATCGGAAAAGATAATGAAAGAACATGACTTTCAACTACTTCCTTTCTTTAAAGGAGGAACATCTAAGTAGAAAAGAACCTGATTACTTTGATTGTGACGCTTTGACATCACCAAACGGACGAAATGCTATAGCATTACGGAAGAAATGCCTGTACTAAACCGATAGGGTACCGTAGATCGGACAGTTTTGATCACATGGATCATTAATGTTATATGTAGTCTGACACAAAAGATCTTTTAGGTCCCAGTGTCGGCCATGGGGCAAACTATTAAAACTAAATTATTATTATTATTGCTGAGATGAGATGTATTTGCTAACCAAATACTTTCAACTGAACTGCTCTTAGTTAGTCACTTTGCTATATAAATTAAGAGTGCGAGATTTGAGGCAAGTTCAGAAATGTCTACAAATGCAATATTTTGTTCTAAATATCGTTAGGATAGATAATATATGTTTGAGGCATCTGGATAAAAGATATACTGAGATAAGTGACCTGAAAACTATATAAGAAAAGTTGCAATCATTACTTATTTATTGTTAATCGATTCTCGACTTCCGGTTGAAATTTAATTTATTTATTTATAAATTGAAAATAACAATACAATCAATATATGTCTTAACTATATTTAATAGCAAAAGAAACACCACCTCCCAGGACTTTCGTCGATTGACAGTTACAACATTGGTTGAGCTAACTGAGTGTGTATATTGAATAGTCGTTCATGTATATATATTTTGAGCTTCAAATACTGAATTTTCACAACAGGAAAATTTGCAAAGTTTCCATATATCCTTATTTCAGTATGTATTTAGTATATATGTACAACATTTATATAATCGATACTATGTGTTCTACAACAGGAAATATGTAAGAAAAATCTCTCGTAGTATTTACAACTTGATAAGATTGCATAAACGTCTTTAAAGGAAATAATAACGGAAAATGTAAATGTAGAAAATATGCTCCAAAACACAGGAGACATTAATTATCCTGGGAATACTGATAAAAATAACAAATTCACGATAAACCAAACAAATTCACGATAAACAAAACAAATTCACTAAAGTTGCACAAACATAAAAAGAAGACATCAGTTCGAGTTAAAAGAAACTACGTTAAAAATTTTGTATCTTTAGTAACTGAATTGCTGAGTGTGCATTTACAATTATGTTTTATAGCGTTTTCTTTTCTACATAAAAATATTACCCTGCGAAAGGATAACACTCTTTCAATGTTGCACTCAACACTATTTGATTCAATATATGAGGTCCAGTTTCATGGAACTCTGCACAGTTAGTTTGACTGATAATAGGTATTATGAGCATTTGAGATAGTCAGGAAATCTGTAAGTGAAATGTCAATTGAACACTGGAAGCCATAGTTTGGTCAAAAAATACCCTTGTCTGGGTTCCGGGACACAGGAACATTGAGAGTAACGAGAGGGCTGATGAGCTAGCACGAAGAGGCTCAAGTATTTGCCTCCCCATAATTTTTCTTAAGGGAAATATTCATAGTCACTTCCTCCGCAAGGCTCGCGAGAGGTGGAAAAACACTGCGACATGTGCCATTTCTAGAATAATGTGGCCTGATTATAGTGCAAAAATTACTACCACCTTCTCAATAAACCAAAACATAAAATTTGCAACCTTATAGCTGTCTGCACAGGTCATTGGACTATTGGCACATTCGCTGAAAAAATGGGCATTCCCTTCAATGCTTATGGCAGGAGCTGTAAAGACCCACGGGAGAAAGAAACAGTCGTACACTTTCTTTGTGATTGACCAGCCCTCGCTCGCTTGAGACTCAAATATCTTGGAAGTCCTTTTCTGGAGAGTCTAGAGCATTGCTCTGGCTTAGAACTTTTAGACCTAGCCCTCGCTTGCTTGTGACTCAAATATCTTGGAAGTCCTTTTCTGGAGAGTCTGGGGCATTGCTCTAGCTCAGAACTTTCAGACCTATACAAATTTGTCAGCAACTCCGGATGGTTGTAAATGTACAAATGTAAAAGTATATTACTATTTTCTTTAGGCTCGCGAGGACATGGCAACAAAACGGCACTATTGCTAATTGAGGCAACCCGAGGTCGCCAGCCATTTTACCTACCTACCTAAAAAGACAACAAATTAGTCGGGAAATTGAGAACCACACAAAGTTCGTTCAGATTTAAACTAAAAGTATACTAAATTTTATTTATCTGTTTATCATATAAAATATATATATATATATATATATATATATATATATATATATATATATATATATATATATATATATATATATATATTAAATTGCTTATTTCTTATATTATATATTTATTGTACTATATATTTATTGTATTATGTATTTATCATATAAGTTGTTTATACTTCTAACTTAATCAACTTTAGAGTAACTCTAACTCTTTCTATTAGTCTACTTTAGAGTAACTCTAACTCTTTCTATTAGTCTACTTTAGAGTAACTATTGTCTTTCTATTGATAAAGATGCGTTTACAACGCAAGGAACAACAGGATATCTCTGAATAGAAATTTCCAATCAGAAGTCACTCTTCTGACATGAGATCAGTTAATGTAGAATATGTTCCAACTCTGCTGACAACAGTGGAATATCTTTCTTGCTGAAAGGGGTATATTACAAAAGATTTTTTAGGTCGCTGAGCTCGACCATCATAAACTTCGCACTTCACTCAATCTTTGAAATATTGGATATAATAAAACAAGTGAACTCAAAATGAAAGCCTTAAGAAAATTTTACAGGTGACTGACTTAATTACCCTCGTAGTCCGACTGCTTATTAAAATACTCTTAAAAACTTAACCACTGGAGCCGACTGGAAGTGCCGCTAAATTTAATTGCATTAAAGCAAGGATTTGCAGCAATTTTCCACTTTGTTCACTTCCCTTTGTCAAGTTACCGCCACAAGTGCGGCAACAGGGTTTGTGGTATTATTTTAATCAATTCGGGCTGCATAAAATTAACAACAACGAACATTTTATGAATAATATACTATTTATGAAGACTTTGTATATTGAATAGCGAAAGTTGTGTAGATTGTTTTAAGAACAAGTGACAATATAATATAAATTAATATAAATGGTTAATTAGTTGTCATTACTTCTGATATTAGCTTGGTTAACCTCCACGGTCGAGTGTTACATAGTTTTATAGTAGGGGTTGTATACACCCATACCTGGACAGTCTCACAATGCTACTAAGTAAGTAAGGCCTCTTTCTCTGCGAGATGCAGTACTCTGTGCGCAAAATTCTGGCAGAATCTAATATAAATGTAGTGTTGGAGATATACCCGTGGTACTGATATTTGCCAAGCCAACCTACAGGAGACATTCCTGAACATCACTGCGAGAAGTTTTTAAAGAGCTTGGGGCCGCCAGATGATTACTTCCCTACAACCTGAGTATTCTTAGGTATATCTTCTTATAATATAATCAGGGAACAATTAACAACTCAGGGAACAATTAACAACTCAGGGAACAATTAACATTCGTAATAATAGTCAAAATAACATTGAATTGTGTTGGGAGTGTGGCATAATTGAAATTTCAGTATTTAAATGACCACAATAAGTTGCCTTTAAGAGTCCTTTTAAAGACATAAATATTTATAATATACATATCAATGCAGAATCAGTCGGTGAGAATTTAATATGCCAATAGTTTTATGTGGTTTGCAATAACTTGTGGATTATGAGAAAATGTTATTGAAGGTATTGTTTAAGAATAATGTTTTAATCACATGTGACAATTCAATATGTTGAGATTTATGACTGTCATGAAGCAAATTTATATTGTAGCAGCATTTATTTCTAGAAGAGTTTTGGACACAAAATTGAAGCATGTGCGACATTTCAATAAGCCAAGTTATATGTGGCTTAGGACCAGTTCTAAATATCAGGAGACGTTTGACTCCGTGGCTCGTTATAAAAATTGCTCATAACTGAGTTACACCAAGCAATTATAGCCCTGCTTCAGCGCCATGTCCACAGGCTATTAATATAGTATAACATTTATATAATTTTCGAAACAAAATTTTTGCTCACAGAAATAACTTTGAAAACAAATATTTTCAGAAATTTTATTTTTGTATTAAAATGTTGTATATTGAAACCCATTTTCTTGATAGAACTAAATTTTAAGCACTCGACACTTGTGACAATTCAATATGCGGTCTGGCATTGGCGTTTATGTCCGGTGCCGGACAAGAAAGCAAGTAAAGAAGAAATTGAGACAGCAGAAGAGGAAAAAAGTGACTTGCCTTGTCTGCCATGTGTGCGCGCAGCATTTGTTGCATTTAAGTTGGCTGCATCGTTGGCGCGATGCTGCAAATGCTGATATTCATAATCGTAGTGTGATTGCTGTTGCTGCTGCTGTTGTTGTTGTAATTGCAAATTTTGTTGATTTTGATGCTGCAAAGTGTTGTGCTGCGATTGTGTTAATTGTTGCGGCTGTTGCGGCTGTTGCTGCTGTTGTTGTTGCTGCTGCTGCTGCTGCTGCTGCTGCTGGTGTCTTAGCATTACCGCTGCTGCGGCTGCTGCACTGACTGCCGCTGTGGCCGCACTGGTCGTAGGTGGACCGTGTCCGCCAACGCGATTGTCATCGCGACAATCTAACGTTGTCTCATATTCATATGGATTCATGGTGGTCGATTCTAAAGGACATTCGTCGTCGTCCGTATCAGTACCACCGTCGTAAATGTTCTCCGTATGCCGATACGCGTGATGTGGCTGGTGATGATGATAATGATGGGTTTGCTTTGAGAACTTAATTTTGATGGCTTTTGTGGGAATAATGGGAGCCGAGAAATTAAAAAACTTAAATGTAACAACACGGGTGGTGGGTGCAAGGACGCCTACAATCAGCACGCGTAGTTTTACTGTTGTTCCCGCAACTTACGCCGACGTTCGTTGACTAATTTGGCAAAATTTTTTTGTTGAATAAGAAATTTCCGTTTTTTTTTTTGGCAGGAAATTTATCAATGAATATTTTTATTAATTTTTATTTTTGTTAGATTTTTTTTTTTTCTTTGAAATAAATTTAAACACTTCACACTTTTTAGAATTTATTTATGCGAAGCACGTTTTCCGCCAGCAGCTCATAATTCGCACACTGCCGCAGCTGACTGTTACTGCTGTTGCTGGTGCTACTTCTTTGGGCTTATTTATTTTCTGTGTATTCTTTTTTTTTGTGTAATAAATTGAACTAAATTTTTCTTGTGGTCACTGTTGTTGCTGTGTTTGTGTTTGCAACTTTATGACTTTGGCGCAAATTTGTACTTGCAACAAAAAATGTTATGTCTACCCGGTCGGGTCCACTGACTGCCTCTTCACTGACTCGAAGTAAACAAAATCACGCGAAAAAGGCCAAACTGCTGTTCCAACCACTCAAAGCGTAAATTTGCCTGGCCTGCATGGCACGGATGCTATGAATCTCTGCTGGCAGTGCGGCCGCCTCAACCCGGATAATGGTTTATTTTTATGGTAGGCGCTTTTGCCGCTTGCTGACCAGCGCTGCCCAGCCAGCAATAAAATATATATGCCAAACGATTTTGCTTTGCGTTTCCTGCAGATCTTCACTTAGCACTGATATCCTGGCGCTGCGGCTACTGCTGTGGCTTACTTACTTGCTTGGTTGCTTGCCTAGTCGGTTTGCATACACGTTTCAATGACGTATAGCGTTGCAAATGCCATAAATTTCGGCTGCCAAGTCTAAGTTCGCTCTGCCTTCCTAGTCCGCCTGGTCTACCGTGGTTGGCTGCCAATTTTTCCTTGCTACTATATTTGTATATTTGTCAGGCCTTTGGTAGGCTTTTTGGTGGGCTAGAAGGACTCTGGCTTGCCGACAGCTAGCACAGTTGTTATATGAAGATGCCGCAAATTTTCCCTTCGCTTGCTTGTTATTTTTCGATATAATTTAGAATTCTGATTTGAGTAAATTCTTTATTTTTACAACGACACTTCCACACAAGTGAAGAGACTTAGAAAAAGAATTTTGCTACGGTTAATTTGGTTGTTTGTTTTGTTTGTTGAAATTTTGCTTTAAGGTACGTGTCAGGAGCTCTTGGGAAAGATGCAGTTAAATTCTTGCAGAGTTACAGTTTCAGTTCAAAAGAAGAAGTTTTGTTTACAATATGGCAAAACTCTTGCGACTTGCGAGATATGTTTGTTACATATGAGCGTGGCCGTGTGTCAAGTTGCTGTTGCACTTTTATTTAGTTTCATTAAATTCGTAATTTAAACACAACAAGAACAAAATCAACGAAAGAAAATATTTTTATTTTTTTCTTAGATAATTTTTTTTTTTGTAAATATTTTAAAATACCGAAAAAATTTTAAATTAAACGCACAATTTTCGGAAACTTGTCAAACGTGACTTTGTGTTGCACTTGCGTTGCGTATGGCCGCGCGTGTTGTTTATGAATTGCCCGCGTTACCAAACGAATTTCATCCGCTCGTATTTGTTAGACGATTTCATACAGCAAGCGACGTTTCAAGACTGAATGAATGCACGAATTTTTGTGTATCTTGAAGGCACCAAACAGCATGCGGCTGAACTGTGCTGCGCTGTGGCTGTGTGCTGAACAGAACGACCGAACGAACAGAACAGAGCTGCGCAATCGGAGCAAACCGTCAATAAACACACAGCAAACACAACAGCCAAATCAAGCAGCCAACGTAGCCAGCCAGCGAGGCACGAGCGCAAATCTAGCTACGAATGCATAAACGAACGAACGCACGCACGAAGACACACACGAAGGAGCAGCCAGCTACCGCACTCGCATAAAGCCATGTAAATTGCCTGTGCAAATAACAACAAGAACAAACACAACAACAACAACAGAGCGGTAACAGCAGCAACAGCAAAGGGAGCAGCAGCAAAAGCAGCAACAACACGAGCATAAACGCAGCCCAGTGTGCAGTGCGTGGAGAGTGGGAGAGTGCAAAACGAGTGCAGAAGATGAACTTAACGAAAGAAGTGCCTGTGTTAGAGCGAGGTGCAGAGGATAACAGAGACTGTTACCGTTACTAACAGAGCTTAACGGAGCACATAATGTTACAGGAAAAGCTAGCTGAAGAGAGCGTTTAGAGAGACAAACACTGTTGTGTTTGCACTTAAAAAATTGCATGTTCAATTATTGGGCTAAGAACGCAGCAGATCTTGTACCAGTATATGCGAATACTATGCAGCTAAGCAGTGAGTGAGGAGGAAAATTAAACACAGGATTCAAAGGTGGCACCAAACTACAGAAAACTATAGAAAGCAAATGATTATCAGGAATTTGTCATAACTATTTTGGTCTCTACATTACAGTGTATGTTAACCGCTGGTCGCTCGTCCTGTCCAACTAACTTTCCTCTCTCTTTCTCTCTCTCCTTATTTTATTTAATTTTTATTTTTTTTTGCACTATACCACTCGTATTAAAGGTTTATTTGTGTTCAACATAAACACAGCATTATGTTATTATGCTGTAGTTCAGTTTGTTCATTCATAAGTAAGCGAAGTTAAAGCGCATGTCTCTGTTTATAACACGAACAGAGAAAACTCTGTTAAGCACGCCACAAAACTCTGATAAACCGAGCGCTCCGCTCTCATTCGCTCTGTCCAACTTCGTTTACTGTTTATGTTGCAAGCAATCACCGCTAAGCACCAGCAATATCCTTTGGCTACTTACAGCGGGGTGTCTTGCAGATAAACTTAACGAAACTCTGTTCATGTTTGAAGGTTCAAAAGTGCGTTCGTAGCGCCTGAGGCACAGCTTTTGCCTTAAGAGCTATCTGAAAAGGGGTAATTATCGTTCAGTTTATCTCGACACTTGCCGGCTTAACAGAGACGATTATTAACATTGACTTAATAGAGTTGCTTAACAGTTGATTTAACACATGCAATTATCCTGCATGTTAATGTTACAGCTTCCTTCCTAAATCCTCCACAACTCTGGACTTGTAACGAGAGTCGCATGCAGACCTCCTCATGCAACTACAGCTGCTTGCTAACCCTACAATTTGCCATACAGCGTATGGAAATCTGCATTGCCCTATTATCAGCTTTGTTATGCTGCGTTTAACTGCTTCAAAGTAAAGTTTGCCTTATTTCCAATTAATTTTCATGCCTTTTTGCGGCTTTTCAGTTCCTTATAGTTGTTGTTTTTGCTGTGCATATACGAGCTATAGTTAGATTTTCATTTGGCATTCCTGCTAAAAACTTTTATAAAGGCGCGTTCCTTACTTTCTTACTGGCTAGCTTACATCTTCTTCCCGGAGACAGGAACTTGAGTTTAAAGAAACTGTTTTTTCTGCATTGCAAACAGCAATTACTAGAAAAGAATTGAATATCCACAATATGTATGAGTGTGTCAGCGAAGTGTTAGGTGACTGGCTCCAAGTAGCAATCTTTCGAGAAGCCACTCAAGATCCCTGCAAGTTACACATGCAAATACGAATATGACACGATTGGAAAGTAAAACAATGGCAAGGAATCAAGCAAATATGTCACATGTTTATGCTGTAAAGTAAATAAAAATATTACTAACGGAAATGCTGTGTTTGAAAAGTAACGTAAGTGAAAAAACCGCACTGCCAGTGGTATATGTGAGATAAGAGTAGGAAAAACAGTCCGGTTCGTTTGAGAAGTAAAGTAAATGCAGGATATATGCAAATTCTTAGTGTTGTTATTAATTTTTGAATACCGCATAATTTTTATTTATTTTTGTTACTCGTATCTTTTGATTGGTTGACACTCTCTTTACCACTCTTTAATTATTGGCAATCAAGTTTTATTATGTTTTTATTTCAGGAAAATTAATTGAGGTCTCATAAACAATTATAAATTATCAGAGAAGACCTTCAGTTGAAGAAAAATGCATATCTCAATAGAGCGTTATAGAGAATAAGCACCAAAGGCTCCATAATTTTGACTGAGGAAGTAAAAAGTCACGTAAGGATTCACTTCTTAATATTTGTTCTTATAGGAGTTTTCTGGGTTGCCACTTTGGAATTGGCGGTTCCCAAGAGATAATTTCGAGACTACTGTTGGTGGATATCCTTTCATGGTAGAATTTCTGTGCCTATTTATTTTCTAGGGTACAAGTGGGACTTTATCTCTATATGCTCTTTACATTTTCTTATACAAATTTTGCTATATTTGTTTTGAAACAAAATTGAAATTTTGCTATATTTGTTTTGAGGCTGAAACACAAGAATCAGTATAAAAAAGGCATACAAATACTTATTTTATTGTATCTGCTTCAGAGTAAAACTCATGAAAGCAACAATAACTGACAGATAAAAACTAGGAAAATCATGAAATTATGAATACTTGCATATAAGCAACTGCATGTTCCACCTTCGTTTCAATAATCTACGTCGACATGAAAACATGACACAACATTCCTATCTAAATGCACAACTTTCCGGCTCACCATGTCTTCTAATCTCATATGTATGTGGTTGTCCACCTATTGCTGCTTCTCAGCATACGTAACTGAGCTTCCGCTTCTGAAACTCAACGTCAGGTGAAATGCCGTACGAGATATTATTAAAACGCCATTGCAAAACAAGCAAGTGATAATGCCCCTACACTCTGTCCGCATAATCTTCAACTCCACAACAACTTTTTCCATGATTTCCGATGTCGCCTGTTTGTGCATCAAGTGCCAATGACTCCTTCGCATAACTTTAAATCGAGAAAATCAATCATAAACATGCCCGCTATGCCAGAGACAATCATTGTTGTTAACTATTTCAACATTTCAACTGTGCCCATCACAGTTGTGCTGAGTTGTAAACATTACTTTTTGTAAGGTCTTTTGTTTAATTGACCATCAAAGACCCGCTTACTTCCTTTCATTACAATACATATCACCCCTCTTTGTGGCAGTTATGTATATATACGGAAGAGAAAAGTTGTAGGCAGAAAGTAGTCATGTCAAAATACTCGTATGGAGATGTCACTAAAGTTAGGTAGAGTGATATGTATATAAATGTATCTAAAGTGACAATAAGAGTATTATTATACATTTAGAATATAAATTCATTTCAAATCAAAAAAGTGTTTTTCTATGAAACTTTTTCTATTTATGAGCAAGTTAGTGCCTGGGAACATTGTTAGGCAATTGGAAATATAGAAAAAATGCGTTTTTAGATCGAGAATTAAAGACAGACCAATAGAAAGCTAGCAAAATATATTTAGTGAGTCGCCCTTGAACGAATTCCTTGGCGAATAAATAAAATTCTATACTAAATATAAACCTTCATACGCAGATTAGACTTCCTGTTTGTGACGAAATAGTTATTTCAGAATTCATTAATAAATGTTACATTAAAAATCTGCTCCAAACCTTCACATTCACAATGAATTTCCAGAATATTCGATATGCTCTTATGTGGCTATTTCGTTCTTCCTAATGCTGAAAGCATTAGCAATGTTCAATCTTTGTCTCTTACTATGAAACACAAGTGATGGATATAACATATCTTTCGAACTAATGTTCGAGCTGTTCACGAATGTGTTTGATTTAAATCAAAAGCTTTTAAAATATAAAAGAGCTGTGATTGACAGTTGAGTTCAGTTATGAATTGAAAGCAATTAAACATACATGTATAAACGTTATATTCTAATCCTCTTCCATGGAAAGTATTTTCGAGAGTTGAAAAGAATCGAGAGGGAGAGACATATATAGATTGAGGCATATCAAAAGAGTAATATAGCTATATAGAAAAAAGGATAGGCACAGGCATAGGGGTGTAGATGGACAGAGGGATCGAGAATTAGCCAGGAATAGAGAGAGACACAGAGAGTTGCAATGTCTTTAGGTATAGGGTTATAGACGGACAGAGGGATAGATAATTAGCCAGGAATAGAGAGAGACGCAGAGAGTTGCAATGTCTTTATATTCCAATATTACTGGTGAAACTCTTGGTGGAATAATATGTGAGCATTACGGAAAAGAGTGTCATCAGTGTCAGTGGAAATGAAGTTTGCGGCCAAGTGAGGGCTGGAGGCTTTTAAAATACACACTATAACTGACGTGTGATGTGGAGTGTAGTGCAAAATATAGTGTTCTTTATACAGCATTCTTGAAAATTGGGCTTCTACTTCAACCAGCAACGGGCAGAAACAGTTCCACTGGACTTCATGCTTTCAAGGTTGCAATTTTTGCAGCTTGACTCAGTTAAGAATCAACCCAGAAGGCAACAAAGTAAGTTTGAAGATTAAAATAGGCTCAACTGCCGAAGGTGTGCAGGCAAATTGCTTACTTTGAGAATTGTTCGGGGACGGCGCTTCTTCCACTTTCTTCAGTTTAATTCATTTTAAATTATACGAGTATGTTTACCAGGTGAATACTGGGGTGTAAAAGGCAACGAGAGAGAGTGACAGAGAGAGAGAGTGAGTGATTTCATCCACTTAATTAGACTTAGAAAGATTTGCTGCCATTACTTGCACTTTCATTCGTTGCAACATGCTCATTGTTTGTGCGACAGAACAATCGCAACAATTGCAGCAGGACAATTGCGTACAATGCTGTACAAGGCCCCCGTACTTGCAACAAGCTGGGTAGCAGCAAAACCAGCTAACTGCGGATGTGGCAACACGGGACACTTTTAACTTTTCCCTGCTGCTCAGTGTGCAACTGAGCGTTGTGAAGCTGCGAAGGGTCTGCACCAGTGCGCCAGGACCCGTCGGTTGGCAGAGCAGGACTTTAATTCTGCATATGGGAGTTTCAGTGAGGGTGTTGCATTGCAAGCACTGACCTGTATTTTTCTAAAATGCTGCAAAACAAGGTCAATGGGAGAACATGATAAAAAATAAAAAAAACACACACACACACACACACACACACATACATACATGCATGTTCATGTTTATGTTTATATTTCTGTATTTCAAGTTGTGGCTTTAGTTATTAATGTGGTTGCTGTTTCGTAGTTGTGGATCTTTTTAGTGGATAAAATGTCTTGCATTTTACTCCGTAACATTCACACAGACACACACGGTGTCCTTCCTCGTCTCCCTCAGTGCACACGACTCCTCAAGTGAACACATGAGTCTCATCTTCCTCTTCATCTTTTATTTTATTTGCATTTCTTTTTGTTTTCTTTTCTTTTTAACTTTTTTTCTCCAAGTGTGCAACAAACACAACACAAAATAAAAAATCGCAAAATTGAGAGAGCATATAAAGGACGAAAAGGATAAATTGTGCATCACTTGTAAAACAATGTCACTACAGGTGCTTGCGCCACTGACTGTGGAACTACGAGAGTATAGATGTAAGCATGTGTGGCCATGTGTGGCCATGCATTTTTGTGTGTGTGTATTTGTGCTTTCGTGCGTGCGTGCGTGTGTTACTCTGGCATTTTTGCTCCTGGCCAGTAATGGGAGATTTATGGCAGGCAAACCTGTGCCTTGTGGTGCGGCACAGTTGAAGCTTTTGAATGGCTACGGTATATGAAATTACATTTTTGCGTTCTGCTTGTTAAGTTGTTGGCTCAACGCTGGAGAGGAAACAAGCAACGGGGGAGGAAATCAAAATATAACGCAAAGTTAATTTGTAGGAATTTGAAGAAAACATTTTAAGCATGCTCCGAACCGAAATTTGTGCATGCCTCAGCAGAAAAACAGACTGCAATTACTTCGAAAGTAAATTGCATTCCTGATTGTGGATCTATTTTCCTTACAACTTCAATTGGACGTCCTTCGCAGTACATTTTCACAGCCCAATAGTGTCAAATCCTCCTCTATTTTCCTGCTGGGGCAGGACAAGAGCAGACTTCCACCTGCACCTATTCACACTTTCAATTTGTATTTGTGTTTCAGTTGTTTGAAATTTGATAAAAGTGTTCGCCCAGCTTGAGTTCCAAGATGGTTCCAACACATTGGACACTCTCTTACCAGAAATATGACTTCTTTTCATTAGAGTTTCTAGGAAAATTGGAGGTGGTAGACTGACAAACATATATCCATGAATGTGAGCAGCGATAATTGAAAGGAGAAACTACAGGACGAAGATGCATGCCAACAGGACGCCACCAAAATTATGCAGGTGGCGATAAGAACAGCAAATATGCTGGTAGTGATAACGTTGACGATGTAGTTGGTAATTAAGATGGTGAAGATGATGAAGACACGGTAGAAATACTGTAGATGGTGAAGATGATGAAGACACGGTAGAAATACTGTAGATGGGAAAGATAATGCATATAAGAAAGATAAGGAAGATAGGAAAGATAATGAAGATAGGAGATATAATGAAGAGAGGAAAGATAATGATAGGAAGAAAAATGATAAGAGGAAAGAAAATAAAGAAAGCAAGGATACTGATAATAATGACGATAGAAAAGATAGTGAATACATTCATAGTATTGAAGGGAATATGACAGTGAAGATATTGTTTTTTTTGTTGTTACATATTCCTTACATCATAATTAATTATGAGTGCAAGGTGTTGGGGAAATGAGTACTAGCTACAGAGGCTTTCGACTCGAAGAGAAAAAGATTTTTATAGAAAAAAGCATTTTGGAGACCTAGCCCATGGCAGGATTTGAACCTGCGACCCTCGGGGTGTGAGTCTAGCATGCTTACCACTAGACCACAGAGGGTGGCTTAATGATAATGATGACAATGATATTGCAAAGGAAACTTAATGAAAAAATTATGAAACGATAGCAGGTAGGATAATGATGATAGAGAAGATAGTGAAGACATTGATAGTAATCAATGGAATATGGTGTCCTGAGAGAGTGAAGATATTTATAATGATGACAATGAGCTTTATGAAAAAATTATGAAACTATTGCAGTGGAGGTAATGACGATAAAAAATATAGTGAATACATTGATAGTACTCAAGAGAATATGGTGTCCTGAGAGAGTGAAGATATTGATAATGATGACAATGGTATTTCAAAGGAAGCTTAATGCAAACATTTTGAAACGTCACTATAATGACGATAGAGAAAATAGTGAAGACATTAATAGTAGTGAAGGGAATATGACAGTGAAGATGTTGATCATGATGACAATGATATTTCAAAGGAAACTTATTGAAAAAATTCTGAAACTTATGCAGGGGAGATAGTGACGGTAGACAAGATAGTGAAGACATGGATAGTAATGAAGGGAATATGACAGTGAAGATGTTGATAATGATGACAATGATATTTCACAGGAAACGTAATGAAAAAATTATGAAACTATTGCAGGGGAGATAATGGCGATAGAGAAGATAGTGAATACATTGAAAGTAATCTAGAGAAAATGGTGTCCGGAGACAGTGAAGATATTGGAAAGGAAGCTTTATGAAAAAATATTGAATCGATTGCAAAGTTTATTTATTATAGGGAATATTATTGACAGGGAACAAAGTGAAGATAGGGACGTTGATGAAGATGATGCAAATGTTGTGATGACAACGATGAAGATTGTGAATTGGATAAAATTCTGAAGAAACTGTTGAGAAGGTGAAGTTATCGTGAGTATGATTAACATTGTGAAGATATATTATGCAGAAATTGAAAGTAGTGAAGATATGGTGAAAATATCTAAAATTCCGAAAATAATAAGGACAGTGAAAGCAGTGAAAAGAATGCAAATTATGAATATAGCGACGAGAATGAATAGAGTGAATTTAGTAAAATTGATGAGGATATTGAAAAAATGGATGCGAATATAGTGATAGTTATGAAGATAGAGAAGATGATGAAGCTTTTGGAAACAATGATTATTGTGATGATAGTAAAGATGGTGACGTTGGTAATGAAAAAAAGTGAATATGGGGAGAATGACAAAAATACTTCAGGAGTTGAGGTAGAAAATATGTTGAGAGGGATGATTATGGTAACGATGAAGTTTTCTTGTTCCCATTCCCTGTGCTTTGTCTCTATTTTTTCTCTCTCCTATTATATCTCTTTGCTTACAGTCCAAAATACATATTTACCTCCTACTTTATGTTCGTCCTACTGCAGCAAATCAACTGAGCAAATGAACTGAATTTTCTCTGCGGTATCGTACATGATTTAAATGCGACTGCATAAAATGTACGACTAAGTGATAATCCTCCTACACTGAATCCTTTCCACACTTTTGGAAATCCACAAACTTTTTCTATGATTTCCGGTGTCGTAAAACTCGTCGAACCTAGCGTCCTGTTTGCGCATCAACTGGAAATGACTCCTTCGTATATTGAAAATCAATGTGGCGAACTATTTTAGCATATTTTTTGTATTCAGCACAGTTTTGCAGAGTTGTGAACTTTACTTTTTCAATGGTCTTTTGTTCTAATGCTGACTTCAACTTCGGACTGTCACTACAGACGTCCATGTGTTGATGTTGGAGGGCATACGAAATATTTACAGTTAAAGCTAATGCTTAGGGTATCAAGGATTTTGTACCATTTTGGGAGGTTTACTCCTATACGCTGCAAGCTGAGCTCATGGGTCACTCCTATCTCAGCGGAAGCTACTACAAATATTCGTTATTAAACTAATCATATCCAATCCAGCTGCGTCTTCTCGGAACTTTAGTAGATGTCTAACGGCAACAAGAAGAGGGAAAGAGAGCTATTAAATATAAATCTTGGAAGATAAGTTATGATTTTATCTACCGACCGCAATAGTCGCTTGAAAATAGAAGTGTTCGCTAAGCCACTTCAGGAGGAGAATTCCCAACAAAACCGAAGTGAAAATTGTATTAAAACTAAATTTATGAAATGTCTTCGGGGTCGCGCTCCTGTCAACGCAGCAATTACGAAATAATTGTGGAACTATGTTCCAATGGTGAACGATTGAACGAATGAGCGAATGGGAGTGAGCCAGAGTCAGTGCTCCCTATGTATACTGGGGGCGGAGGGGTCACGACGACAATGCCAGACCGCAATTTTCCTTGTTGTACTTGCGGTTAACACTCGTACCCAGTATTTGGTGTTGTAGCTGCTGCGGCTGCTGCTGTCAGTCTGTCAGCCAGTCGCGTATTGCCACCCAAATAGGAATAAAATTATGCAGATGGCAAAGATGCAAAGTGACAAAGGCGTATATAAAATGCATGTACGACTATATGCGAGTAGTTAACAACAGCAACAACAGGAACAGCAGCAACAACAATCGCGCCACGGCAACATTCGAATGCAGGCAGCTTTCAACACCTTTCGATACTTATGCGCCATTTGCATGTCACTCTTGGCACCAGAGCACAGGGCACAGCGAAGTGAAGCCAAGTCAAGCCAAGTGAAGGCAAGCAAAACAGCGCCGAGGCGACGTTGCCAGTCAGCCGTACAGCGAGGCAGCGAGGCAGTGCCATAGCCAACAAGGCAGTAAGGCAACCAGTCAGTCAGTCAAGCAATTGTACCAGAGGCTCCTGCGCCCAGTTGCTGGTACAAAGGCTTCAGTGTTGCCAGAAAGCCCCAAATGCAGGACGCCAATAGTAATTCCATTGAGAAGGACATCATTTAGAATAAATGTTGTATTTCTTAGAAACAATGGATATGAAAAATGAAAACTTTGAAAAACTTGAACAAACATACGAGAAACTTGGAAAAACTGTCCCTCAGGCTGGCAACACTGGCCACATTTACGACAGGCGCATATAAGTGACAACCACACATTACGACCGCACACAGCCAGCTATAATAACCCGTACACGCAGTGTCAACTGACAGCGAGACAAATAGACGCACAGTTGAATGTAGGGGCTGGCAGATGGACGGGTGGACGGATGAGTGGAAGAACAAGAACGGACAGACGGACGGATGGACGCGTGGAAGGTGGAACACAATCAATATGCGAATTTGTCTGGGGCAGCAGCAAAACTTTTGTTGCCAGGCTGTGTTGACAAGTTTCTGTCAAAAATGCGAAATGCGCCCGCTAGTCAAACTGAAGACGATGGCAAGGAAGCGGGTGGTGCGCGGCAGGCGGCAGAGGGTGTGCAAATCGTGAAGTCGTTAGCATTTAATGTAAAGCTTAAACTGCTATGACTGCCGTTGCCAGTTCCGTTGCTGCTACTACTACTGTTGTTGTTGTTGTTGTTGTTGCTATTGTGCTTAACATTGTTACTCTGATTGGTGGTGTTGTTGTTGGTTTGCTGAACTCAGGACATCCTGCGTATGCCTCAGCTTGCATGACAGTGGCAACATGGTGAATTGGAGGCAGAGCTAACACAGATTAGGAACATTTGCTTAGAGGCGCCCAGAATTATACACACGACAAGGAAATATTGACCATGCCCACATGTGTCTGTCGAAGTTCAAATATGTTGCATGCTGTATTACTGTGTACATTCGCTCGTATACCTGTACGAGAGTTGTCCTGCGAGTATCGCTCACCATCCTGAGTTCCATCCACCTCGATAGGAGACTTGAGGGATGTGGAGAATATGAATGCCATCTTAGTCTGAGTTTGCCGGAGATTCCGGATAAGTTCAATATTCTCTAAACAGATGCGAACTTTCTAATAATCCTCCTTCATACAGCCAGTGGCCCCGCCCACTAATATAACTGGTTTGCTAACAGGTATTTGAACATCGTCCGCTGATATGTGCCTCCTACAAAATGTATATACAAAGTGTTGATCACTGCCAAAGAATCACAAGAATAATGGGGCTACAATTGAACTAAGAATTATTTCTGAACAGGAGGATACAAAAAACATTTCCATTGTACCGAGAATTCTTCCGGTCTGCCAAAGTCAGGTAAGATTTTTCAAACTTGAACTTATCAATCACTATTGGGGTGACCAAGAACTTATGGACTAATCGTGACGACTGTGAAGTCTCACGGGCCTTAAGGCCTAGGTTAGACATGAAGAGCACGAAGGTTCTCTTCGGGCTCAACAAACCTGCAGTAAGGGTGCTTACGGGGGTCATTACCGGGCATTGTGCTATCGCACCAATGCTTCAACGTTGGCGTATTCCGTCGCGCGGGCTATGCAGGAGTTACCATGATGAAGAAGAGATAGAATTGACTTATCATTTTTTATGTCAATGTCCAAGTTGAAACTACTTCAATGTTTGGTGCCGCGCTTCTTCACAAGCTTGACAGAGATAACGAAGGTGGACTTATCGGATCTTGTCACTTTCATCTGGAAAACCAAATGGTTTAATAGGGATGGTACTTCCAATGTATACGGAAATTGAGTGAAATCGAGAATAAGGGACATAGATGTGTCCGAGTGGAAGTGCGGATACCGTATCTGCACACGCCTTCGCAACCTAACCTAACCTAATCAACTGGGTCGTGGCAATATTATGTGGATTGGTGTGACCTGAAATCTTTGGAGACATTTAGTAGTACTATTGTTCCCATTGATAGATAGCAGACTAAACTCTGACGGGAATTTAGTCATAAAATATAAAAATTCGACTATTTAAAGGGCATTAGGAACATGAAGATTGCGATATACTGATTTAAAGGAGACTTAGGATTGTTTGAATTCAGTTCATTCTGCTAATTCTTCAAAGTCGAGCGTAACTGGAGATTATAATAATAAAATTTCATGTCTATAACCATCGATTCTATTGTCTATTGTCATCGGTTCTTCTTTCAAGGAAGAACTGTTTATTAAATGTTCAAATGCATCCTATTTATTTGTTACTAATGACTGTTTACTAAGGATTTCATATTATTAACTTATCACTAATGACTGGAATTGGAGTATGGAAGTTAGCGACTAATGTGGCCGTAATAAAAACACTTCCATGACCACCTTCACACTTCCATGACCACCTTCACACACTTCCATGACATTTTCTTTCTTTGGCAAGAAACTAACAGTAATTGTTCTAAGATTACAAGACTGCATTTACATATCTAGGTAATATCCTCAGCCACTGCATCGAATATTTGGTGTTTTCATAGCACGGAATAAGGCGTTATTAAACCAGGTCTAAGGTATATATCCTTTGAGGCGTCTTGTAGAGAAAGGCTTTAGTAGGCTCCTCGCCAAGCAGTTCGGGCGATTTTCCAATTTAGAAGCGTAGGTTTTGTAGGTGTTCACCATTTCATTTTCAATCGTGGGCATATTCAGATCACGGTGGATGTTTATGTTCCTCAAGTACCATGGATACCTCAAGGACCGGTGATCATTCTCAAAATGTTCGATTGGAGGTGATGGAGTTTCTCCCAGTTTGATGGACACGCGGTGTCCAACAATTGAATCCCATATGTCCATAGAGGCTTAATGACACTAGTATAAATTAGTCTAAGGCAAGGTTTGAATGCTTATTTAGAAGCCAGTTCAAGGTATGGAGTTTCAATTTGATCTGAGCACACTTTGAGTCAATGTGTTTAGCCCAGGTTAATCGTCTGTCTAAGTGGGTTCCCAGGTACTTTATGTCAGAGCGTTGTGGCATGTTTTGGCCATTGATGCGAATAGGGGAGCACGTGTCCTCCCTTAAGGCAAATGTGGGAAGTGCACATATAGCTTCGTTGACCTTAATTCTGCATTTGTTAGGCCACTGTTAAATATAAAGTAAGTGGCTCTTTAGCCATTGCAAGGATTCAAGATGAGAGCTGTTTGTGCTCAGTATGGCGGTATCATCGGTAAATATGAATATAGCCGTGTCTTCCGATCACATGGCATGTCAGCTGTAAAAAGCAAATAGAGCAGTGGTCCAAGCAAACTGCCTTGAGGGACTCCTGCTTTGATATCAAATAGCCGGAGGTAGGCTTACCATGAATTTTCTGCCTTTAGTATTGGTTTCAAATAGTTTGTGGAATTTCTTTGGTAGAATTTCTTTAAGTTTATATATGCGCCCTTTGTGCCACACCTTATCAAAGGCTTGCGTAATGTCAAGGAATGCGGCAGAGCAGTATTTCTTTTGCTCGAATGCTGAGCATGTCACTCTCACAACGCGTTGAACTTGCTTTATCGTTCCATGCTTTTCAAGGCAGCCGAACTGGTATTGAGGAATTTCATATAACTACTGGAAGACCTGCCGATGAACTATTTTTTGTTTCCTCGTAGAATGATTTTTCAGTTCTCAAATAACTGGAACTACTCTATTTGAGCGTTAGTTTTTGCTCCATTTTACTGTTTAGTACTTAAATATTTTTAGTACTGCAATATTTTTTAGTATCTTTAGATCTATAATTTTTAGAACTGAAATTTTTGCTCGTTCTTATATAAATTTGTTTTCTCGTAGAATGATTTTACATTTCTGAAATAACTGGAACTACTTGTGTTGAGCCCTAGTTTTTGCTCAATTTTTCTTTTTAGTACTAAAGTATTTTTAGTACTGCAACATTTTTAGTACCTTAATATTTTTAGTTCTTTAATTTTTAGAACTAAAATTTTTGCTCGTTCTTATATAAATTTGTTTTCTCGTAGAATGCTTTTTCTGTTCTCAAATAACTGGAACTACTTTAATTGAGCGCTAGTTTTTGCTCCATTTTACTGTTTAGTACTTAAATATTTTTAGTACTGCAACATTTTTAGTACCTTAATATTTTTAGTTCTTTAATTTTTAGAACTAAAATTTTTGCTCGTTCTTATATAAATTTGTTTTCTCGTAGAATGCTTTTTCAGTTCTCAACTTCTTTCCTGCTTAAATGATAAACAGCCACGTTTTAGAGCTGCGATGGATAATAAATGGAAGTTTGCTTCAACGTTGCCGCTACTTTTAACCACACAAACAAAGCGCGAACAGTGCAACATTAATGAATGCGAGTATCTGTGAACGGTTGCAAGCAATTAAATCACAAATAATGCCACTCAATTAGTTGCGGTTTTTTTTTGTTTTCATATTTAATGCTTGTCTTGTTGCTGCTGTAATTGTGTTACCGCAAAAGCAACGCCCACAAAATTGGTAAAACGCTGACATTATCGCGCTGCACAATTTTCTTTTGTGCAACACGCAACACGTTCAAGGAATTTGCTACACTTTGCTTTGCTTTTCTTTGCTGTGCTCTGCTTGGTCGCTCTCTCCACGCAGTATCCACTTAGACGGGCGTAACATTATGCGTGTATATAAGTGTGTTTGAGAAGGATTGTGAGTGGGGACTTGTGTGTTTGTGTGTATGTGTGTGTGTGTGTGAATGCAGTTTCAAAAATAGAAATTCAAATTCAAACAACAAATAGAAATATGCGCGAAAGCAAGTTGCAGCACCAACGCCAGTTGTACGCGGCCACATTTCCCTGCTTTGCTTGTTGTTACTGTTGTTGTTGTTGTTGTGGCTGCTGATGGTGATGCTGTTATAGTCGCTGCTGCAAACTGCTGTCGTTGGCATTTTAAGTGATGCCAATGCCGCACCATAATGCATTCAGTGTCATCAAGCGCCCCAGGTTCAGTTTGGTGCACAGTTTAGAGTTTATGCCTCATTTCAGTTCAGAGTTCGTTTGTCCCTCCTGCATGTGCCAGGATGCGTATCTGTGTAGGCATGTATACAAGTATGCGGAGATATATGTACCCGCGCGTGAGGGAGTGTGTGTATGTGTGTGTGGCTGTAGCGCTCATAATTCGATTAACACCTTCGCAAGCGCGCCCACTATGACATTTAATTGGTTATCGTTTTGGCGTGTATAGTGTTCGCGCCCGCGTCTGTGTCTATGTGTGCGTGTGCATATGGGTGCCTTTGTGCGCTTGCAAGATCCACTAATGCCGGCAGACTCCCGCACGCAGCGATGGAGTTTCGCGTCACCTCGCAGTATGTGAAAAACGCATATTAAGTGCGGAAATCTTTATTGATTGATGAGTCGTTGTGGCAGCGCCTGACGAGGTCTTGCTTGGCGCTGCTGGGCCTTGTGCCGCTGGATGTAGTGGTATGTTTGGGTGGTACTCCTACTGGCGCTGTTTGCTGCTCATTCATGCTGGTGCTGATGGCGTTCATGTTGTTTTCCATGTTGTTATTGTTGTGGGAGGCTGGTTGCATTTTCATGCACATTCGGTCGTGCTGCGCTTTCTGATGGGGTGCGCTGCTGTGCTGCTGTGTGTGGATGGGTCTGCCTCTATGTGTGTGTGTGTGGCTGCGTGTAATTTTATTATTATTACTATTTTGGTTTTGTAGTTGTTGTTCTTGTTGTTGTTAATATTTCTTTCAATTAGTAAAAGTTCTTAAACGTAAGTGGAGTGGCAGATGTTGCTTAGCGTATCTGTGGCATAAAATTCCTTTTAATTGTTCTGCTGTGCACGCTCGCTTGCTGTGCATTAAATTTCACTCACAGCAATTACGCATTTGTGGGACCCCTCTACCGCTCTCCCTCCGCCTCTCCACCGCACGCTCAATCATTTGCGGTGCACTTAAGTGTTTATGGTTTTTTACATTAAAATTAGTTTCTGGCACTGAAAGCAATTTCTGCTTCTTTCGTTCCACATTTTTGATTAGGAGTCGAAATTTGTTGGGATTTGCCTTTGGATCCTTTTAAGCACCCTTGAAAATTGCTTCGATGAGCTTGAATAGCGCGTCATTTGAATCTGCTGCTCTCAGTGCAAACGGTTTGTTTTTGTTAGGTGCGAACATGAATGTAAGGTGAACTCGCTCCCGTTTTGTCACACTGGAAAGTTTACTATTAGGAATAGGTACTGAATCAGACCAAAATAAAAATGACCTTGTGTGACCTTGAAACATAATTTTGCTATTATAGCTTTATTTTTAAATTGAAACGCAAACTATTTGAAATAAATTGCGGTCTGGCAAATTTGCAAATTTTCTAAACCTTCAGTTCTTCTTTCATCTATTTGTATTCTACACAACTTTTTACACAACCGCACTGAATGTCATCTTCGTCAATTAACATATCAAATGATCAGCACTCTGAGGTAATCACATTCATTTCCACGTGTTTCTTTTCTATATAAGCCAATTCTGTAATGCTTAATTCTTTCAGTTTCCATGAATGTCCGCTCGCATTTATCGGTATTATTTTCTGCAGTGCTTCTTTGGACGGAACTTTAGACCACTGCTATTGCAAACTGCTCAAAATTCTGTGCATTTCTACGTGTGTGAAAGGTTTTCAAGTGTTCCCAACTGTCAGTAAATTTAATCCCACTGTTAAATATACGAATCTACTTTTATATCGAACCCTATTCTTCAATCTAATTTCCTTTTTCTCTCTGTCTTTTTCTCTCTCTCCCTTTCTCTCTCTGTCTTTCTCTCTTTGTCGTCCTGCCTCTGTCAGTCTCCCTCTGTCCATTTCCCTCTGTCTTTCTCTCTCTGTCTTTCTCCCTCTGTCCTCTCTGTACCTTTCTCCCTATCTATCTTTCACTCTTTATCTATCTCTCTATGATTTTCACTCTCTGTCTTTCTACTTTTGCCTCTCCCTCTCTATCTTTCTCCCTCTGTTTTTCTCCCTCTGTCTTTCTCCCTCTGTTTTTCTCCCTCTGTCTTTCTCCCTCTGTTTCCTACCTCTATCTTTATCTCTCTCTTTCACTCGTTGTCTTTCTCCCTCTAACTTTCTTTCTATGTCTTTCTCTCTCTGTTTCTCTCTCTATCTGTTTTGCTCCCCCTCAGTCTGTAACTCTTAGTCTTTCTCCCTCTGTACTTCTCCCTCTGTCTTTCTCCTTCTGTTCTTCTCTCCCTCTGTCTTATTCCCTCTCTGTATTTTACTCTTTGCCTTTCTCCTTTGCTATCTTTCGCTCTTTGTCTTTCTCCCTTTGTCTTTCTCTATGTGTGTTTTCCCTCTGACTTTCTATCTCTCTGTCTTTCACTATTTGTCTCTCTCTCTCTGACTTTCTCCCTCTGACTATCTCTCTCTGTATTTCTCTCTCTTTCTTTGTCTCTCTGTGTTTCTCTCTCCCAGTCTTTCTCCCACTCTGTCTTATTCCCTCTCTGTATTTTCCTCTCTGCCTTTCTCCTTCTCTATATTTCATTCTTTGTCCTTCTCCTTTTGTCTTTCTCCCTTTGTCTTTCTCTCTCTGTCTGTCCTCTCTTTCTTTCCCTCTCTGTATTTCTCCCTCTGGCTTTCTCTCTCTGTCTTTCTCCCTTTACTTTCTCTTTCCAAATGGTTCTAGGCTCATTTCGTGGTGTTTCCTTATTATGTGTAATGAAAATCCTTGATTGCTTCCTTCCTTGCTTCTCTCCTTGCATCCTTATTACTGGAATTTAGTACGCTTCTTTATAAATCCTAAGCTACCCTTATGAGCAATAAATGTGATGTAAGACTAGTCTTCCGTATCACTTCATACTAGTGTTTAACTGTATGTGCTGCTAAGTCCACTTATCTCTCTTTCTATAGATGCGCCCACACATATATTTTCACCATAATCAGCATTTCCATCAAACTTCAAGAGTTTCAACCGCATCATCATCATCATCACCATCGTCATTCTCAACATCATCAGCATTTGTAAGTTGATTTCCTCTTCCTTGGCTTTCTACTTATGAGCATTTCTTGTGTGTTTCTTTTTTCTTTTCATCTTCTTCAGTTGAGCAGCGCAATCTGCATCTGGTAGATCCGTTACAGTTTTTTCGCTGCAGTGGCTTCTCTCCACCACATTGCGTACATACAAATGAAGAAACATAACGTTTGTTCCTTGCATTAAATCCTTACTTTTTCACCTGGAATCACCAACCGCCACGCGATGCCACCATACACCAATCAACCATCCACTCCCACCACCATCGTCATCGTTCAATGGCAAACGGAATAGAATTGCAGATTCATTTCACTGCAGTCGTGGTCGACGCGCTGCACAATTTCAGTCCATACCATCGAAGCGCAGGGATAAATTGCACAAAGCAAACGGTTTGGCAGCAATCTGGATGTACGGGTATGTATGTTGCATAGTATTTAAAATGATCACACTGAGAGAAATTATAACATATAAAATAATAGATTTGTCTTCAGTCCTGCAAATGCATTTCGGATCCTTCGGAACTACATACCTATATGAGATTCTTCAAATTAACCAAATGAACACAAGAAAGTATAAATAAATCGACCACATATTGAGGGAATCCGCGTGGGAACCTCTGAAGCAGCATCCAACCAAAATTGAACACGCTTGATCTACCCACAAAGGTCCACAAGAAAAACACTCAGAACAGCATCCATTAATATGCCAAAGGAGTCTCCCAGGAAGAGCTACTGACAAAAACCTATCTTATCTATTCGAAAAATACAAACAGGAACAAAAGAGAAAAGGATATGCAGGGATTATTTTAGCCTTATGGGGAGTTTCGTAAATGGTTCATTGTGCACCAGAATCCAAAAATTGTCGCTGAGTAAAATCAATGTTTAGTATAAATGATGTATCTTCAAAAGCTTCACGCTATACAATAGAATAAAGGTAAGATGGAGCAAAAATGACTTCCAGTGGGGTGATTTCTAGGTTCGAGATTTCGATGTCATCGAAAAATTTACTGTGAGCATAAACGGTACAGCTTTAAGTGTAGTGAACTATAAATTTTGGAATAGACAATTTAGGAAATTTTACTGTAAATATAAACGATATAACTTCAAGCGCTCCAAATGGAGTTATCTTCAAGTTATAGATATGATTGAGCAAAATTGGCTGTAAGCATAAAGGACATATCTGCAACCACCTCCAGTGGAGTTATCTTTAGGTCATAAAATAAAAATATGTCGGAGTAAAATATACATTTCAGCACTTCAAATGAAGTGCAGTAAGGTTTTGGAAACTTCTCTCTCTCTGTCTCTCTCAGGGAATTAAAGTTTAAGTAGAAGGAGGTTTATCTAATTCCAATTAATTTTATTTGGAAGAGGCACTCAAAGAGTCAGTAGACTAGGCACGAAATAAATAATTGGGCCATATGAGTATGCAATTTAGGGAAGGCACATCCTAGTCTCATCCCTCCTTATAAAAACTAGATGGGGACCATTTATAAACCTGTTTATAATAAATTGGACATATGGAATGTTTAATATTCATAGCAATTATTTAGAAAGGGAGGCCTCAAACTATGTAAAATATAGAAAAACCATCCATTCAGTCACTATGTAAAACTGTATCAGTCTTTGTCTACAAATTGCTGAAAAACTACCAAATCAAACTCTTCAGTTTGGTTTCAAATCAGACACTCAATCACTGATTTGTATCCTGGCACAAATTTTCCAGGACGCAAAACTTGAGAGATTAACTGGTCGACAACGAACTGAAGCGTCATTTGAGAAACATGAAAATGCAGATATGGTTTCAATTAAAGAAGTGAGGACTCAGTTTACTAATATGTGAAAGGATAAAATGTAGAACGTTACTGATAAAATAATCAAAGTATCGAAAAGCTTTAACTGTAGCGAAGAATTGCGGTGGAAACAATTGCTGACTTCAGTGAATGACAGGTCACCATATCATATGGTCTATCATATGATCTCATCGTCATTTCAGTACCATTAGTTCACTATACATAAATCAGTCGTTCAGATAATCCTTGTAAAAATCCGATCAATTCGGTGAATTAATGTTTTACTTTTGACTTCTTACTTTCTATTCTTTGGACAAATTCAACTGAAATTATGGAGTAGTATAAAGCGGACAATTCCACTCCACACCACCAGAACCGATGAGGCCCATTTCACAGATTCGTTCAGTAGCACCGAATCTTGCGGGAAGGACTCAGTTCGATTTGGAACAGTATCGAAATACCGTCTAATACAAATGGTGAATTGTTCGGGAGAGTATTGATAGATCACTTCACCTATTTAGGCTTTTATATAATTGCTAAATTTTTTTTCTAAGTGTAGCTTACAGCTGAAAACAGAAAAAAGGTAGAAAAATAATCATCATAAAAATTGTATGAAGCGGGAAAATGATGCGAAAAATGCGAATGCGATGCAAAACCGGAAAAGGAAATGGCATGTGGCAAGCGTCTACAACAACAACAGCTACGACGACGACGACGAGGACGACGACGACGACGAGGACGACCATGATGACTACGACAAGGACGAGTACAAAGCTAAGTGAAAAAAGCGGGCCGCGTAATTTGCAAAAAAACATCAACAATTTTAAATAAAATGAAAAAGGAATGTGGGCGTGACATTGTGTAGGCGCCTAAAGTAACTCTATGTGGAGGATGGCGCATAAATAAAGAATAACAGGCTAACAGAGAGACACAGAGGCATTCAGAAGTGGACAAACGAACGGACGGAAGCACAAAGAATCTTACGTACGTATGAACGAATGAATGAATGAACGAACGAATGAATGAATGAAGAAATGAACGAACGTACAGGAAAGATAATTCGCGCGGATGTAGAATTAATTCTTTTGTCTTAATAGATTTGCATAATAAACCTGCCACAGGGCTGCCAACTGAGAAATTTTACTGCCTGCCGCTATGTTCCGCAAAGGGGGAAGCAATAAGGACACTGCCGCTGTATATATGGGTGTGTTTGTGAGAGTGTAAAAACAATTAAATGCGAACACAATTACAATCAAATAAAGTAAATAAATAGCATAAAAAATTACGAAGAATAAGAAGAAAATATATAAATAAAATTATACAAAACTGTTAAAAAAACAATTTTTATTCATCAATATTGTTTTATTTTTGTAATTTTCCTCATACCCTACATGTGGCATTTCAGACAACACGAACAAGTTTCCATAGAAAGAAGAGTGAGAGAGAGTAGATGGAAGAATGAGAAAATCAAGCAGGAAATGATCAGAGCAGTTGACAACATTCATGATAGAGTCTTCGAGGTCTCTTGTTCCGTGGTGTCTGCGGAAACTAATAAAAATATATAGAAAATGTTTGAGCAATTTTAAGTGGAAGAGATTATTCTGATATAGGCACTATAATAGAACAGGAACTAAAATGAAGCTGAAGAGACTACGAAGAAGTGAATTTACTATGAAGTATTTTGCAGTAAACACAAAAACTAAGACCTTGTTCATTAGACCCTGGCAGAGATTATTGTCATGGAAGAGGCCTTAAAACACTATTTTTTAAATATACAAATGTACTCATAGAATGTGAGATGAAACCGATTAACCTACGAATACCCCAAGAAAAGATGAAGTACTTTACAAGGAACACAAACCCATTCATGATATGGGAGTTTAGAGAATTCTAACACCAGTTCATGTGATGTCTCAAGACACTAACAAATGTTTGTACTGACATAAGCTGACATCGAAGAAGCTATGAAGAATCTGTTTAACGCTGAAGTATTTTGCCATGAGCACTAAAACTGAAACCATTCATAATAGCTGCGTAGAAATTGTTATACTGAAAGCCAAATTTACTTAAGGTCTCCAGAAATAAAGGAAATCTATACCTAAGGGATGTGAGATGACACCCATGAGACTACGAAGAACCCAGGAAACGTATAATATTTTAGCAATGGAAACAAAAGTCCAGAACAATCCTGACAGTGTCGTAGATGTCATTGTCGTAAAAGATATTTCATAGAGAGCCTCTAGAAATAAACACATATGTTTACTAAAAAAATGCTAGAAGAAGTCGAAGAGTCTATGCAGAATCCAGTTAAAAATAAAGTCTTTAGTTAGGAGTTATGACAAGTATGACTAGGTCACATCGCTCACGAGGTATCGTAGATATCATTGTCACGAAATATAAGTATATATAAAATCCTTGAACCTTGAACTCGCCAGAAAAATAAATTAATTAAATTTCGACTGGAGGTCGAGAAGCGATTAACAATATATATATAAAATCTTTGGAATTGAATCCAAAATATATTCTCATACAAACTTAGAGTGCACTCGAAGAGACTATGAAGAACCCAGTTAAAAGTCCTTACTTATAACCACAAAATATCAAAAAGGTCCGGACAACACTGTGATGTGTCATGAAAAGCCAATTCCTGTAAGGTTAAGATAAGATAAAAGAATTCCTGATAGCCTGAAAATACGATGTATATAAATCCTTGAATATATCATAATTGATCTGAAAAGAATTATTCTAAGAATTCATCAATAAACAAAAAAAACCAACTTCCGAATTATGATATGGAAGTCCCATCTGTCATTATAGCGTTGGTTGATTATGGACTACACTTTAAAGCAAGTCTTTTAAAATTTGTACAAAAAATTATTTGAAAATAGTTGACTCCCTTAAACTTAAGGTGAATGCATTTCTAGCAACATAACGTAGCACTCAAATACCTATTGCAGCAGAAACTCCAAAACAAAAGGGTTCCCTTCGATGCAGACATTATTCCGATTGCATTTACGCACGATTGGGTATGAGGCACCTTGGAGGACATGCAATTTTCTTTGCCACCTATAAACAAAGATAGAGTTCACCTAGACACCCCCATCAACGTAGCTTATGCTCAACATCAACCAGGTTCTGTTTTTCCCCGGTTCTTTTTTGTACTCCCTGCTTTGCTTGTTTGTTAATTAATTGATCAACCAAAGTGTCACAGGGCAAAAAAGGAGAAAAAAGTGGAATTAAAAAAAGAAAGCAGATAAAAGGAGAAAAAAAATGTAAATAGCAGAGAGAGCGTAGCAAACGCAACCCCGTGGGTGTTTTTGTTGTTTGTTGTACTTGTGGGTGTTGGTGGAGGTGTTGCTGTTGGCGGGAAAAATTACTGCATCCGATGCAGTAACAGCAACAGTAGCAATAGCAGCAGCAGCAGCAGCAGCACCGTTGGAGGCATTGTTATCTATCTTTTTGTTATTCGTAATTTTCTTTTTCGTTGCTTTCCATTTGCTTGCGCTCGCCCAGAGTCGCAGCCAGTGGAAATGGAATTTTGTTGCTTTGCATTTTCCGCAATTGTTGTTTTCTTTATTTAGCTTTGCGAGGGAAAAGCCACCGCGTACTTGTGTTCCAGTGGTCGTAATAAATGTAATCATCTAATTTTCCGCTTTCGTCAGTTTCATGCAATTCTGTTCGCTCAGGTCAGAACTATTTCAATCGCAGAACAATTAAAAAAACATTTTAAGCAGGAGCTGTTAACAACATGCAAGTAGCTGTGACAGTGACCGATAATGGTCATGGAACATGTTGTTGCTCTATACTGGCAATTAATGAACTGTGGTTGTTTGGAACTATTTGAACGATCCTTCAAATAAAACAGAACTAACAAAAAAACGAGTTTACGTTGGTGAACTCCTCCAGAGGAATGGAAGATGAGTACATGGAAATCTAGTTTCAGAGATGTCTGCTAGGAACTGTCAGAAAAGCTCTCCGACATAGTTTCAGAGACATACAAAGCACTTCATGGTGGTTATTTGGAAAGCCTTAAAATTTCTTCTTTCTAAAAAATCCTTTTCTCTTCTAGTCGAAGCCCTAGTAGTCATTCCCCCAACACCTTGCAATCATAATTAATTATGGTGTAAGATATAATAATAATAATAATAATAATAGTACTGCCACCTGCTTCTAAAATCTGTTTTCGTTATCAGACTCTGTGCTTTCCGTGAGAACCCTACTACTTGAAGTTGCAGTTCAGGGTGTGAACAGAAAATGCTTCTAAATCTTTCCACAATTGCAGATTGGTTCTATTATATGGTATGTCATACAGTGAAGATTCAATACAAACGTTCACCCTAAATTACCTGCTTAGAACAACTTTTCAATTACGAGAATGGAACGACAGAGAAAAGAGCCAAATAGAACTGGATGACAGATCTAAAATCTCAAAGAGTCCCTTAAGTACTCTGAGAATTGCTTGCACGTGCTTAAGTACTCTGAGAATTGTTGGCTTTTTGGCAACATTGTAATAACCAAAGAATTGAGTGACGTAGCAATCAACTTCAAGGATGCATCCAACGTAGCACATATGCTAGAAGATACGACTGATATAGTTGAAATATGCCAGAAGATACGACTGATATAGAAGCATATCCTCTTCTATGTCTGTCGTATCTTTGCGTACCCACTAACATATACAATGATGTCAAAAATATGAACTGGTGATACACTCGCTTTGTTATTATCTCTATGAAACCGAAAACTGGTCAATTAAAGCAATGGCTGTTCCTAAGCTGAGGACAAGGAATAAATTGGTTTAGAATACTGATACCTCCACAACAGAGTTGCCTCCTTACAAACTATCCACACACAGATCAACCGAAGATGCGAAGTTAGCGAAGTTAGCTAACATCTGAAGAAATTATATATATGATTGCTTTTGAGAGACCATCTACAAGTACAGACTCACAGTGGGCCCTTACTGCCTGTACTATATTTTCAGTTCGGAATAAAAGGGGATGGAAAGAGAGGGACGATTTAAGCCTTGACACTTACTGGGGAAAGATCGATACCTGGCTTACTGGGGAAAGATCCATACCAGAGTACAACGACCTAAGTGCTCCCTAATTCATACATTAAAGGTCCGCAATCATTAGAAAAAAGATTACTTCTCTGAGTTTGACGTCACATTTCCAAATATGATTGTTAGAAATATATTTTTGACATTTCAGTGTTGATGGTGGCGTTTTTTCTTTTGTTTCACTACAGGGTTGCATTATATTCAATAAATAAAGTTTCAAGAAGCTCTTATGAAATTAGCATAAACAATTGTTAACGAAACACATGTTTACTTTTTATATATTATATAAATTATAATTTCGATTTCATCCATTTTTGGTATGCCTCCCTTCTGGGACAACTGCGAAAACTGCGAACTGTCAAATTATCCAATTAGAACAAGAACAAATGCAATAAACTCTTACGAAATTATTAATAAAGTGCGAAAAACTTGAAAAGCTGAGTAACGTCTGAGCGCCATAACACACAAAATCGTGTCTTAAAAGTTCCGGACATTTTTTCCAAAATATGTTTAGAAAATGACAAAACATAAATTAGAAAACACTTCTTCTCACTAGTAACATAAAGGAGGTAAATGTAATAATCCTACCGTGGTGGAGTTAAATAACATTTTTTGCAAAGTTGATGGTCGCTCAAATTGTCCAACCGATTATTCCAGGAACTGGAATACTATATACTATATACTATATACTATGCCAATTGATGCTGATTTTAATAATACAAATATAGTCAGTAAAGAAGAAGATCCAAACATAAATCAAATGCAGAATGTTGATGTGACAGCCACATTTATGCAGATCATTTTCTAGAAGACGTTCGGCAGATGTTAATGTCGAACTGGTTTAGATGAGATACTTTGATGGATACGTTACATTGAAGGATTTTCTTACATTCCAGTCTAATGCTTTACACTAATTTGTAGTATCAGAAATAATAGGAAATTTTTCTACTATGGTCGTATGGCCTCTGCTACTTGTAGTTATTAGGGAGAGTTCCTTGAGTCTAAGAGCTGATTTGACTGCAAGTTGTTTTCTATGCAAGTCAATTGGCATCCATTTGAATGAGGCCTTCATATAAAATTTTTACGGTCGATCTTTGGTCAAAGTTATAAGCGATATTGAGACAGTCGGTATCGCCTTCTTCGACATTGCTACTGCAATTTAAAAATTCAGTATTTCTTCCTATGGAGAATTAGAGAAATATTATGAAATAATTCTTTTAGTGAAAATGGAAATGCGTTCTTAAACATAGAGGACATAGGTATATATGAAAAAACCCGGTTTTGTTATTAGATACTTTCTCTTATCTCCATTCCCGTTCTGTACCTTCAAATCCATAATTACCAGGATAGCCGAGGTTGTCAGAAAGTGATTAATTCATTAAAATAGATAGATAGATAGATTTATTTGAGGGTGCTATATACCCCGAGATGAAAGATCTATTGTGTTGCCCCTATTTATTTGAAAGATGAGGATAGTCTCATCTATAGATCTTCTCTCAGGTTAATTTAAGACAGCAATTCATATATTTTGGAGGAATCAAGTTGAGGGATCTTGTTCATATCTAACTGAGAGGAAATGAGTAATCTAGCTACGTGAGAGCGCCATATCAGGAATTAAAAGCCTTGTATAGGAATAAATACGCACCTTTAAATGCCCGAAGGCGTTGCTGAACCCATTGAAGAGTTGGTGAACCTGTGGTGGCTCAAGTTTATTGACTTGTCTAAGATCAGGAACAAGTTTATTGGAATCTTCTTGAGGAATCTTGCTCATATCTAAGATATATTCTCCAAAACACCTGAGTCTTTTCTGTGCGAATAGTCCGCAGTCTGTGATTAGGCGCAGTGAGGTTTCGTCAGTTTCTCCACAGAATCGACAGATGGCATCTGAAGATATACCCAACTTATTCATATGGTAGTTGAGTCTACAATGTCCGCTTAAAATGCCTGTGATTATTCTTAATTTACTCCGAGGCATATTTATTAACTCCTTAGATTTCTTACGATTAAAATCTCCCAGAGGAGCTTTGGACTGTCTTAATTCAGGAAGAGTTTTCCAGGTTTGACTTCTTTTTGCATCTGTACACTATTTTAGCAGACCTCCAATGGTATTGGATGATAGTCCACAGAAGGGTTCAGGATCGTTGAAAGGAGAGGCCGCAGCCATTCTAGCTAAGCTCTCAGCCTTCTCATTTCCCTTTACATTAAAAGAGCTGACATATACATTTTAATAAATGGTTATTATTAAATGTGATAGGTAATTACTTAGCTTAAGTGTAGCAATTATCATAATGAAGTGCACAAGAATACAAAAATGACCCATTTAGCGGGACCCCATTATAAACGGTAGCTCTTCAAGATCCTGAAAATTAGCAGCAAAGCGGAACACATTTGGTATTGAATCTGGCATTAAGCGCGCTTAGTTACTTAAAGGCTAGGAGCAATTAAACGGCCACATCTTAATAAATGTTTTTCATAGTGGCCTTTACAAGTGGCCACAGTGTTCGTGTTTCTTAGAAATTCAATCACTCCTTTAAACAGATGAGAAATAGAAACCCTAAAACAGCAACGAAACCCTTTTTTAGTTTCGATTTCACCCACAAAACACGCCATTTTATAGTGCCTCATGGCCGTTCTCTTGTAATATAGTACCCAAGGTACATACATTAGGTATAATAAAATGGGAGACACGGACACTGGGGCAAAAGTGTGATTGGAAACAGATTTCCGATTTTCGACAGCGTGTATAAATGTAATATTAAAAATTACAATTAGAATTAAATGAGATATTACATATTCTTTATTACATAGCTAGGATCGTGAACGAATTTTCAAATAGTACCGGAAATGTGGAAACTGTCTGTACGTTGCAATCCACTTAAATATATTTGAAGACATACGTATATATTTCCGAAGATTTGTCAATGTGTCCTAAAGACTCAAGCATTCCACTGTGGAACAAGTTTCCCACGTAGCTGAATGACATAGTTTCCGTGAGGACGGTTTTCAGTACATAGCAGGGTACATTATTCGAAGCATTAATTTAAGCGATTCCGAATTCAAATGCAGCACTTGAACATGGGTGGACAATGTATCAAAAAGGAGGTTTTAAAAAGCCATCAAAGCAACTTTTATGCAACATCAAATCCTTGAAGGAAATTTTTAATAAATTCAGTGGTGACAAAAATGTACTTAGCAATTATTCTCGCAATAGTTTGATAGAATTCACTTCAGTGAAATACTTCTGTAAATTTGCCCCTTGAATGATGCGCCTAGTTTGAACGTGCTGAATGACATTACGAAAAGTGTTGGAGAGATTTAAGTACATACGATGCCAAATAGAAGGGTATTAACTGGTGGTAAAGCGATCTTAGTCAGCTTGCGACAGTCTCCACGAAAATTCTGGGAAAAAGCCCATGCATCCCGTACATGCTCTGTTACCACCTCCAGTATGCATATATGGTTCTCTGGAAGAAAACCTCTACCAACTTCCTATTAAACTGTTTGATACATCTCTCCGGCTTAGATTACAATTTGTACTATAATATCAGAAAAATAGCAATTATTACCATTCATTCAAATGAGGTGTTTAGTTATTTCCTGAGACATCGTATACTAGAAAATTGCATCAATATATAAATCACTGACCGAACAGAACCCCAAGCGAAGAGCAACCAATAACAAAGCAACTTGCTAATAACTACTTTCGAAGAGCGTCGACATGGCAACCGAGAAAATTACACTTCAATAACGCCATTTTTCTCGAATCGAATGACAGTAATTTTTTTAGCGTTTGCTTAGCAGAACGGACATTTTGTTTTCACCGAACAATTCTGTTAATAATTAAACAAAGAAAAAACTCAAAACAAGTTTCAATATTGCTCAAAACGTTTATTTGTAATTCGTGCTTAGTGAAAAATGCGTCCAGAGAAGAATCGTATTGGAAAGGAAGGTGCTTCGAAACGTCGTAATGAGGTGGAACCGTACATGGTACCACATCAGACTGCTAGGATCGTTGGCCGTTTGCGCAATCAGCATGCAGCTCCAATAGTTTCATCAGGACGGCCTGCACCCTATAACCGTGCATTCGCCAACAATGCGATTGGTGGTAATTCAGTCGCTCGCGATTGTCCTGACGTCTCCACCAATAGGAGGCCTACTGCTATATCTTCAGCTTTTGCTAGACCTACAGGTATGTCATCAGGTATTGCTAGACCGAGGCGTATGCCGTCTTATGCTATGTCATCAGCTAATGTTGCGTCTGCCGGTATGTGGGCAGCTGCTAATAGGCATGCTGCTATGACGTCAACTGATATGTCGCCGGATTTTGGTGAGTCTGCTGCTATGTGGGCAGTTGTTAATGGGTATGCTGTTATGACGTCAACTGTTATGTCGTCAGCTGTTAGTGAGCCCGCTGCTATGTCTTCAGCTGTTTCTAGGTTTGCTGCTATGACGTCAACTACTTTGTCATCAGCTGATGCTGCGCAGGCCGTTATATCGTCATCTGTTTCTCGGTTTATTGCTAGGACATCCAGTTATGTTCCTGGGTCTGTCGCTATGTCATCAGCTTATTCCGACTCTGCGGCTATATGGGCATCTGTTAACGGGCGGGCTGCTAGGACGTCAACTGTGATGTCGTCAGTTATTGGTGAGCCTACTGATATGTCATCAGCTGTTTCTCGATATGCTGCTCTGACGTCATATGCTATGTCGTCAGCTGATGGCGAGTCTGCTGCTATGTGGGCAGCTGTTAATGGACATTCTGCTATGACGTCCACTGTTATGTCGTCAGCTGTTGGTGAGCCTGCTGCTATGTCGTCAGCTGTTTCTCGGTTTGCTGCTAGGACATCCAGTTATGTTCCTGGGTCTGTCGCTATGTTCGCAGCTGCTGACTGGCCTGATATTATGATGGAGACTGACATGTCGCCAGATGACGATGAAGCTCTAATGTCAGATGATACACTATCGTCAGATGATGCGGAACCCGCTGTTAGCTCATCAGCTGTTGCTGGAGCTGCTGTTTACTCGACAAAAGGTCTTTCCAAAATTTTTATTTCACCCAGTGGTTTGTCCCCAGATTTCATTGGAAACGGTGCTATATCGCCAGCTGCTATGTCGTTCGTATCAGATGCCAATTTATCTGCTGGAAGTTCACCAGATGGCAGTTCATCAGACTTCTGTTCATTCAAGAACCATTTACATGCACCCGGTGTGACCTCTGCAGATTCAGATTACGCTACGCTCGCTTCCAATCCATCGATGTATTGTTTCCCCGCTGGCAGTTTGCCCGAAACCAGTGTGAATGCAATCAATTCACCAGCGTCTTATTCGACCGATGAAAATTCGTCCGCTGCAAGTTCATCCTCCAACAATTCTCCATCAGCAGTTGTGAATCTTGCACCTTCACCTGTAGTCAGTGTTAATGCTGGCTCTTCGCCAGAGCTCAGTGCAACCGATGGAAACTCGTCGACTGCAAACTCATCCGCCAGCAATTCACCAGTCCCAGACCAAGCGATGTGCGCAGCCGCTTCGCCCGTAGCCAGTATCAGCGCTGGCAATTCTCCGATGTCTGGCTCATCCAGTGAAAATTCTTCCGGCAATAATTCACCAGTTCCAGTTTCTGTGGTGAGCAAAGCCCCTTCTCCCGTAGTAAGTGTCAGCGCTGACCATTCTCCGGTGTCTGGCTCATCCGGTGGAAATTCTTCCGGCAACAGTTCACCAGTTTCAGTTTCTGTGGTGAGCGCAGCTCCTTCGCCAGTAGTCAGTGTCAGTGCTGGCAATTCGCCACTGCCTATTTCATCTGATGAAAATTCATCCGTCAGTAATTTTGAAGCTGGAGAGGTGACTGCTGCCACTTCGCCCGCAGCAGGTGTTAGTCCTGGCAATTCTCCAGCGTCTACTTCACTCGATGAAAATTCATCCACTTGCAATTCACCTCTCCGAGACCAAGTGGTGAGCGCAGCCCCTTCACCCGTAGTTAGTACCAGTGCTGGCAATTCGTCGTGGTCTGGATCATTCGATAGAAATTCATCCGATAGCAATTCACCAGCAGCAGAAGAGACTACTGCCACTTCATCCATAACCGGTGTCAGTGTTGCAAATTCGCCGGTGTCTCGTTCATGCGATGGATATTCGTCGAATGATAGTTCATCAGCTGGCAATTCCCCAGTCTCAAACCAAGTGGTGAGCACAGCCTCTTCGCCCGGTGTCTGTGTCTGTACTTGTCCTTGTAATTCGCAGTGGTCTGGATCATTCGATAGAAATTCATCCGCCTACAATTCACCAGCAGTAGAAGAGACTACTGCCACTTCATCCATAGCCGGTGCCAGTGCTGCAAATTCGCCAGAGTCTCGTTCATCTGATGGAAATTCATCCTCCTGCAATTCACCAGCAGCAGAAGAGACTACTGCCACTTCATCCATAGCCGGTGCCAGTGCTGCAAATTCGCCGGTGTCTCGTTCATCTGATGGAAATTCATCCTCCTGCAATTCACCAGAAGCAGAAGAGAGTACTGCCACTTCATCCATAGCCGGTGCCAGTGCTACAAATTCGCCAGAGTCTCGTTCATCTGATGGAAATTCATCCTCCTGCAATTCACCAGCAGCAGAAGAGACTACTGCCACTTCATCCATAGCCGGTGCCAGTGCTGCAAATTCGCCGGTGTCTCGTTCATCTGATGGAAATTCATCCTCCTGCAATTCACCAGAAGCAGAAGAGACTACTGCCACTTCATCCATAGCCGGTGTCAGTGTTGCAAATTCGCCGGTGTCTCGCTCATCTGATGGAAATTCATCCTCCAGCAATTCACCAGCAGCAGAAGAGACTACTGCCACTTCATCCATAGCCGGTGGCAGTGTTGCAAATTCGCCGGTGTCTCGTTCATCTGATGGAAATTCATCCTCCTGCAATTCACCAGCAGCAGAAGAGACTACTGCCACTTCATCCATAGCCGGTGGCAGTGCTGCAAATTCGCCAGTGTCTCGTTCATCTGATGGGAATTCGTCGACCCATAGTTCATCAGTTGGCAATTCACCAGTCGCAGTTGTGAGAGCAGCCACTTTGTCCCTAGTCAGTGTGAGTGCTGACAATTCACCGGTGCCTAACTCATCCGCTGGCAGTTCGTCGGAGACTAGTTCACCGGCTGACAACAATTCACCTACATCACTGATCGCAGTCCAGTCGCCGGCAGCCTCTTCTTCCGCTGGCAAATCGCCAACTGGCGATGGGAACAATCCCAATTCAGCGGGGTCCAGCTCACCCGGCAGCAGTGCTCCTGCAACCAGTGTAAACCGAGGCAATTCATCCGCTTATAATTCCCCTGCAGCTGGCTGGAACGGTGCCAATTCTCCCGCAAGCAATCAATCCAATGCCAGTTGTAACTCCAACTCTTCATGTTCAAACCGTGCAATCGCTGACGATTCAGCTGATTGGACTTCATCTGCCAGCAATTCTCCTGCAGCTAATCGCACCTTGGCCGATGATGATTTCGCTGCTAGCTCGTCCGTAAATTATGTGAATGCTGGCACAATGATGGAAATTGATTCACCAGCAGCAAGTACAACCGCTGCAGATCATGTCCATAACAGGTATGCAGCCAATTACCGGGATGAAAGGCAATACTCTGGCAGTTCGTCTTCTGGCAGTTCGTCCTCTGGTAGTTCACCCGCTGACAGTTCGTACTCTGGCAGTTCGTCCTCTGGTAAGTCGTCCTCTGGCAGATTGTCCTCTGGCAGGTCGTCGTTTACCAATTTACGTTCATCCAATTCAGCTGCAGCACATGCGTCATATTTCAACCCGGCTGATGTTAGTTCCGGAGCCGTTTTAGCCAATGCCGGTGGAAGCCAATCCAGTCTATCTAATGATAGTTCGCCCGCTGCTAGTGGGACACCTATCGATTCTCCAGATGACAATGCGGGTGCCAATCTGTCTACAATTGGTGCGACCGCCATCATTGCACCCATTAGCGCTGCAGCAGCAGGTGTGTCGACTGCCGGTAGGGCCGTTGCCGACTCGTCGCAAGGACCTCAGCAAAACTTACTTCCGCAATGCCCTATCGGGGGACGATGTCAATACATAGAACAATTTGATTTTTTACACTGTGCCGACATTTCTAAATATGTAGTCATCACTAAAATAGGGCAGGGCACTTTCGGGTAGGTCCAACTGGATTGTGTTGTACTGAAAAACGAGCTCAATTAAGAAGTATTATCAAATCTTTTCTTTTATTTTCAGCGAGGTGTTTAAGGCCAGGTGTAAAGAAACACAACAGTTTGTGGCACTCAAGAAAATCTTTATGGATACCGAGAAGGAGGGTGTAAGTGCGTTTAGTTTAGTGTTAAGTCGGGTTCCGTGAAATATTTCGGATCTATTCGTAAGTCATTTAGAAGAGCATGAGTGGAACTTATATAGCAAATTCATATACATTCAACGGATAATCAATAATCATATATAGTTGAATGGTGGGTAGGTAGTCAAGCAGGACGATGCCTAAAAGTGACTCCAATCTGGGTGTCGATGTATATGCTGTATCAGATCTACCAGATCCACTGAAGTGTCTCATGACTCATGAGTAATAATTCCACATTGCTTCTTCTTGTGGTGCTTATTCCTAATTATATCCGTACCAACCATTCCATCACTTTCTCTTAATTTTCTCTTTGCTAGTTCCCCATAACTTCTCTGAGGGAAATACGCATCCTAAAGTTGCTGAAGCACATGCACATTGTCAACCTGATCGAGGTGTGCCGCACCCAGGCTTCTGCAGCCAATGAGTATCGGGTCTCATTTTATTTGGTATTTGAGTTCTGCGAATATGATCTGGCTGGGTTGTTGACCAATCCATATGTGGTGTTTTCTCTGGGCGAGGTGAAGAAAACATTGGAAATGTTATTAAAGGGGTTGAGCTTCATGCACGGTAATAATGTAAGCAGCAGGAAATAATCCTTGCGGAGATTTCGAAAATTAACAGATTATCTACTTCGACAGATTCTGCATCGAGATCTGAAGACTGCCAATATATTGATCAACAGACAAGGTGTATTGAAGATAGCAGATTTTGGTTTGGCCCGCTCCATTAGCCAGCCAATAGAGGGCATTCACAACCGCTATACAAATAGGGTCGTAACACTGTGGTATCGTCCGCCTGAGCTGCTGTTGGGTGATCGGAATTATGGCACCGCTGTGGACATGTGGAGTTCGGGCTGCATAATGGCCGAGATGTGGTTGCGGGCGCCTCTGTTCCAGGGAAGCACAGAACAGGAGCAACTGACTCTCATATCGAAACTGTGTGGTTCGTATATGCCCGACACTTGGCCCAGCATCCAGGAGCTGTCCCTGTACAAATCATTGGATTTGCCAAAAGATTATCGGCGGTGCCTTAAGGAGAAATTGCGGCCATTAGTGAAGGATCGCTATGCATGCGATCTGTTGAACAAACTGCTGACACTGGATCCCAATCAACGTATCAGTGCTGACAATGCTTTGAGTCACTTTTTATTCCAGTCGCCACCGCGTCCCACCGAATTGACCAACATGTTGTCCAAGCATTCACACAGCATGTTTGAGTACACGTCCCGTAATAGTCGTACGTCCTACTATCAAGGCGGAGGTAGAGCTCAGAGGAACCAATTTCAGGAAGGGTTCATTGACAGAGTCTTCTAAGTTTTAGATTTAACTTTTTAGACTTTAAATCTATGCTTTAAATTTGTTGTTAAACGCTTTTATGCTGAATCCGCTCAGCGGAATTTATGAAATACATTTCCAGCTATGAACGATTCAGTTATTCTTTCGGGCTTTAAAATCCATCTTTTCTTATTTATAACTGAAGGGTAAACGAGTAATAGGGTAAAGGTCTGAAGCTGATAAAAATAATTGTTGTCGCAAGATTCGAATCAGATGTTTATGAAACTATTCTTAGCTGAGCATATAGAAACAGAATTGCTACAATACCAGCGATACGTCAGCGAGACATCTGCGGATACTCTAATAAGATTTCAGCAAAATCTAAAGAGTTTTAACAAATTCTGATGTTTATAATGTCTTTTCACTAAGAGTTAGTAATAATTAGATACCCCAAGACCTTAAGACCTAGACACTTAAAGACCTTGCGGGATATTCAAGTGGAACTGTAACGAATGTGCGATCCTTTAAAGACATTTCCAGGAGACTCCAATGGTTTCCTATTAGAATAATCTAACGATAATTTAAGATAACTCCAATGCTGTTCTGCTGTAAAAACAGTGACCAATTCCCACTCTAGTTCACTCCGTTGATACTCTACTATAATTCCAACTACACAACTAAATTGAAACAGTGGCGTATTGAGATTCAATGGGTCTTCTGTCATTCAACAAAGGATTAGAACAAAGGTTTAATAACAAACAACTTCATATTTTGGCTCAATGGTTTGCACCCTCTCAGTGACTCGCAGTGACATTCGAGAGAGATCACAGCGAGTGGCAACACATGATCAGCTTTTCTACTTTAACTTAATAATTCGCCATACTTGACCCAGGAATGTCGGGCTCAAAAAATATTCGCTTTTTGTTATGATAATTTTTATTGGTATCTCCCATTATTCGGTAACTTGAAAATCGATTACTCCCTTTAACAATGTAATATAGACTGCAAGTAGAGTGAACATGACTGGGAAAAGCTCGACCGAATAGCGAAACAAAAGTGTGCCGCGGGCAATTTAATGCGTTGAGCGTCAGTTTCAAGCGTTTGGTGTGCTGCTGCTTATTGCATCATGCGGCTGAAAAATGTGGTCGAATTATGTGAAAGCCCGCGGTGGACCCGAAGCAACCACTCAACACATGGCAGTAATGGAAAAAAATAATAATGTAGTTATAGTAACGAAGGAGCCTCCCAACCGCTGCCGCAGTTGACAAATACCAACGAAATATTTAGAGTTAAACACTGCCATGTGACCGCAATTTGGGGAACACCCTACAAACCCCAATTGAGATTTCAGATATATTTAAAGCAAACGGAAGCATGGTAACTAGATGTACACATGCAATGCTTTCTGCTGTTGAACTAGTGAGTTTAAATATATCAGCATTGCACCTCTGAAAAGTTACAAGGCCAACCACACGACCTTTAGTTCCCAAAAAACTGCGAAAACTGATTCCAACTGGTGCTGAATTTGGATTGGTGATAAACTTCCGTCACAACTTCAACGGGTTCATTGTTATTTACATCATTATTTAATCTGTTTTTTACTCTCTTCATTATATATGTAAAATATATTATCCTATCATTTTCTGCATAATCTTCAAAATTCTCAGCAATCGTATTATGCTTACCATCTTGACCATTTTTATCATTCACCACTTTAAAAAATGCAACCAATCATTATCATAATTATTAGCATCATTGGTATCATCTTCACAGTTCCGACCAGACTTACTATATTTCACATCTTAACCATCTCATCTTTACTATATTTGCAGTCTGGATCATAGTTATCATTAATATTATCTTCATCATTACCTTCGCAGTTCCCACCAGCATTACTATATTTCACATCTTAACCATCTCATCTTTACTATATTTGCAGTCTGGATCATAGTTATCATTAATATTATCTTCATCATTACCTTCACAGTTCCCACCAGCATTACTATATTTCCCATCTTGATCATATATTTGCAGTCTTAATCATATTGACCATTAATATTATCTACATCATTACCTGCACAGTTCCCACTATCCTTACTATATATCCCATATTAACAACCATCATCACTATCTTTGCAGTCTTGATTATATTTTTCATTAACATTTTCTTCATCATTATCACAAATTTTAAGATGCTAACCATTCTCATTATCTTCACAACTTTCTTTTACCATGTTTTGACCACTATTAAAATTTCTAACTTGGATACTATGATCATGATCATGTTATTTTACTATATTCGCCATCTTTATTATCAGCATCATATTGAGCACTTTCCCCGTTAGCACCATTCTCATCACAATCTTTACCATTATTAGCGACATTCACCATATTCAGAAACTTCACATTTTCAACTGCCTCAGCCATTTTCTACAGCATCATCTCCAATATATTTAAAATCTTTACCATTTTCAATATTTTGAGCATTGTCCACAACATGATCATATGCATACTTTTAACTACCCTTACCATCTCTACTATCATATGAACAATATTCAAAATCGTTGTAATTGTTAACATATTGATCACTGGTGCTATCTTCGCGATCATTAGCAATATTACCATTTTCAGTTTCATGTCTATCATAATTATCAGCTTCTTTTAGATCTTCACAACTCTCACCATCTTAAAAATGTTTACCATCTTTGCTAATCTGTCTATATACAGAATTAAGACTATTTTCATCGTCACCATCTTATTCATCTGATAGATCAAGATTATTATCTTTATCATATCTACCACCTTTCCCACTGTTTGCTAATTTTACTATTTCCGCTCTCTTCGACAATTTTACAACATTTACGAGCTTCATCAAAGGAATGCATTGTTCAATTGTTATTGAAGAAATTCCACTGGCCGACAGAAATCCGTATCTGAACTCCCTTCTCGCCAACTATGTCATGCTAGCCGTAAGTAGGGTGTCCACGATATTGAGGGAGAGGGAAATTGACAACGCAGTGTGGTAAATTTTAAATCATTTGTCATTTGTTGAATTTATTACAAAACAATACCTAAAAAATCGAAACAAAGCAACAATTTCAAAGGAGCGAAAAACTGACCAAAAAACAATGAGCAATAAATACGGACAAATAAAATGCCAGACAAGAGATAAAATCGCAGTCGTAACACAAATGCAATAACAACAACAGCTACAAAAACTAAAACAGCAATAGCAGCAGCAATGACAACAACAACAACGGTCTCCGTCGAACCTTTGGAACTGAACTGTTCCGTCTGTA